>CM043020.1:45290492-45732351 GCA_023690525.1 Holotrichia oblita
TAGCCAAAATTCCGTTTTTAAGACATGCTCCTTCTGACAAATGGAACCTTTGACCTTTGATTTTTGAAAAGGTAAAAGAAATCATTGGGACTTATGTGGAAACTGTACGGAGGATGGTGTAATAATTCGATATTTTGTTGCCTTAAACATTCTTGCGAGTCTTGCAAGCTGTGTGCGAAGCTGCATTGTCTTGGTGGAGGATGATTCTTCGTTTGGAATTGATTTTTCGAAGCTCAGCGATGACTTAGCGACAAACAAATGATTGTATACCAATTACAGTAACAATTCTTTGAACTTCTGAGGAATTATTGCTACATTACTTGTTTTCGAGACAAAAATATTGCGACCATATTTTTAAAGACACTTCGAGAATGGATGATTTTTGTCGGCTTTTCTTCATCCTGGAACATCTGAATAGACGGTGTTTATTTTCTGGTTCGTATGAGTAAATCGAAGATTCACTCACGATGTTTTACACATTTTAGTGTTTCCTGCATTGAAGCAGATTAGTGTTTTTTGACACCAATTTACCTTAGCCGCTTTCGTCCTTAGGTCAACAGACCCACCATTCTTCATGCAAAATTTTTGAAGTCTTTTTGAAAATCCCCAATGCTGTCTCTATTTCGCGATATGTCCCATATCGATCTTCGTTGATGAGCTTGCGCAAAATGTCGACATTGCCTGAGTGACGCCGTTTTTGGTACACCTGCTCTTGATCGTTACTAAAACTAACTTGTCCGCGTTTGAATTTTCCATACCAACGAGAAATTGTTGACTGATGTGGTGCTTCATTGCCGCACACAGAAACCAACTCGGCGAGGCATTCTTGTTGGGATAATTGTCTTCAAAAATTATAAAAAATTATTGCGTATTCACCGTGAAATTCCATTTGACGACTAACTTGTCAATTTCGATAGTTATAGTTGTAGCTAAACTCGACGCGTATCACACTGAAGCTTTGGATTGAGGTTAACTATAGATGGAGGTTAATTTTTAGTATTGACAAATGAGTAGTGTCGCCTTTATGTTACAGTATGCAAAACAAAACAGACATTCCTGTAACTAAATATTTGCTTAAATTTTTTGCCATTTAACTATCGAGTTATCGAGAAAACAATTTTAATGTTTTATCATTTGAAACAGTTTTACCTGCTAGCTAACTAGGTATTCAAATCATATGCATATATATACATATTTAATATAATATTTAATACCTTTAAGATAAGATTATAGAAATAAAGATACTTGTAATGAACCACCAAATCATACCACTCAAATTCTAATGCTATGACAATCTTCGAACTAGCAAAAAGGAACTTGAACAAAAATGTTGGATTCATTAACTCTTCATTGTTCTTCTGAGAGTGTGCCTTTTCTTATTTATTTCATTTTGTGTTGTAATATTGGCTTACTGTATTATATTTATAATATAAATATATAGTAAGTATAATAACAATAATATTTATGTATTTTCTTTAATAATTTTGACCTAATAAAATTTTACTAACCTCTCGTAGTCCGGTATTATCAGGGAATTGCTATTATCATTTACAATAGGAGCTGCGAAATTTAAAAATATAAACGTTATTACCGTCTTTTGTTGACAGAATGTTTTATAATTTATTATTAAGGAAACTCAATAAATTTTCAATTTCAACGTTGAACTTAAACTAGTAAAATATGTACATACTTCCGTAACATAAAAGCGACGATACGCCATCACAAGGCACCTTTCAAAATCGTAATCATCATAAACAGAGTAAAAACAGGACGCTATAATTTAATATCCTACATGTAATAAAATTAGCTCAACTCTCTCGAGCGGTTCTTTTAATCCGACAACTATAGTGAAAGTTCTGAAAGAATGCACATTTAAGATAAATTACGAATTTCCGTAGTTTGCGTAGCTATGTTTTTGAAAAACTTTTCCTTAGCGTAGGCGATTGTAAATATTTAGCGATAGGAAATTCAATATAGGCCATTTTTGTTATAGGTTGTATATCAATTATGTAAACTATAATATATGGAGCGCACTTGCACTTGTGTACATAATTTCATTTATATTTACTGCTAAATTTATTAAACATAGATTAATTGACCCCGATAGAGTTCAATAAGCTCTTGTTTGCCTGCTCGCCTGGCAGGGAAGTTGATATACACTACACGGTAATGTATCCGGACTCTAGCCACGCGTACGGGTAGTCATGTACAGATACATATTGTACCGTTCGCATATCCGAAATTGCTAAAACAAATGTTTCTAATTATAAGCTCGGTAAGCAGGCATCGCCATCTGCTTTGCATCTTTTAGTAAAGAGATGCTTTATTTACTAATAGGTACTTCAAAATGTGTTCATTATTGTAAGAATCAAACTTTGTGTAAATTTAGAAATTTAATCTTTTAAAACATGGCAATAATAAAAGACTTGTGAAAAATATAAAAATTGTTATTTATTTAGGGTTTTTTAATGTTTCTCCAATACAATCTTAATAAAATTTTGATTAAACTGTTATTAATGAATTGATTAATTCCGCATGTATTATATTTTTAAATCAGAACAATTTTTACGTGAAAATCGAACGAAACAAGTATGTATTTACCGATCGTATTACCTGTTCTCTGTCATGGTCAATGTATATACATATTTGTGTTTTTGTTTTACGCATACTTTGATATATGTACCAAGTTGTTAGATTCTAAATCATGTGTTGATTTCCTTAGAACGCAGTTGTGCCAAATATATTAGGCTGATATTGTTACAATATATCAGTTATATATATATCAAAAATTTGTAAGTAATAACGGAAAGTATAACTTCGTTGCAAGTCTTAGTTAATTAACATCTCCGGAGATCCTTTTTGTACATTCCATATAACTTTGTGGTAGGTACTTTAGTTCTTTCTTCCTTCAAAGATTCTTGCATACGTTTGTTTATACGACTTCCTTCCTTTAAAGTAAATAACGTCGCAATAAACACTTTAATTAAAATAATTTGAACTTTGTAGACGTTGTACGTTACAGCAACTTTGGTCTCGCACGTGGTGCTCGTATGTCAAATGCCAAAAGATCCGCTTTAAGAAACGTGATGTAAAACGTCACAATAATTTGCGCTTGTAAGCTAATGGACTAGAAACGTATCCGTTTCTTTTCTTCTTGCATTTCAACCACCCTCTAATTTAATATTTCAACGTCTATTCTATATACATAGTTCGTTTGTGTAGTGCACTTTTGATATGAAGGACTTACCGTTATACGTATTTATTAAGGTACACATTTTTTTTGATAATATAGCTATTTTAAGCTATTAAGGTTTAAAATAACACTCTTGCAAATTTAGCAACAAACACATCAACATGTTAGATTTCGTTCTCCATTTTGTGGTAATTTTCATTCCTGATTTACAAATTTTTATTTTCAGATAGTATCAAGGTTGCACAAGTATTTAACAAGATGTTTTACCCAATTGAAGGATAGTTTTCGGGAATTCATATCGGTTTTATGTAAAATGTTAATGTATTTTAAAATACTTTTAGTTTTCAAGATAATTATACGTTGTTGCGAAGTCGAAACAAACAAGAAACAATTACAAGTGAGTGTTTACTACCACGTACTAGCAAGTAATATATCATAATTTTTTTTTTCTGTATTCTAAAATGGCTAGATTTGTGTTCGATTGCCTGCACTATCATTCATGATTTTTTTTTTGGCCAAGCAATTGTTCTGGTTTCTTGAGGAAGAGAAGTACTACACTGTCGCAGTAAAATAATTAAGTTAGTGTCCTTATTTCATATTAAGATTTATTTGTCTAATATTTCTCTATATGGCATGGCAAGTACATTTAGGACCGCTTAACAGAAATAGTCTACGAAATATCTGATAAGATTTAGAATGAGGTGAGAAAAAGAAATTACGTCTCACTGTTGAAATATTACTTGAACATTCACTTCATTAAGAAACTTGTCTTTATTCTACAGTCTTTATTTATTTGTAACGAACAATATAAACTTATAAAAAAACACTACTTATCACAATATATGTATTTAACACTCACAATAAATTAAGATTATTCTTTCAACAACAGCACCGATAACAAGATATTAAAATAAATGATAGTGTTTGTTGTCGGTGTAGCTCACATTGTAATGGTAGCATTTAGTAATTCAATTCTAACGCAAATTGTAAGTCGTTTTGTCTTTCTGCATACAGTAGGCATTGTATATTTGATTCTAATCTGTTATTATCCACAATTACTTAAATTGATTATAAAGTTGCCATGAAGTTTAAATTTCAAATCGGGTTTTAAACCATTTGCACAACCTATGGTTATATTAATTTTTTTTTTTAATGTGTGGTGGGTGCTTAGTTGCAGTGACTCCGTAAGCTGTATCACTTGTCTGGCTATCACTGCAACTCTTGCGGTGTAGTTTAGTGTGTGTAAGTTGTGTTTAAATGGCTTTGTGACAGCATCATATCGCCTTTTATGATGCCGCGCTGTTAATCACTTTGCTCCCAACAGCGAATGGCAAGTCGATCCGGGATTAAACTCTCTGAAAAAATGTCACCGTCCCTCTCCAGAGAATTGAACCACGGCACCTATCGTCCTCTCACAACAATAGTCAGCCGCCTAACCACTGCGGCCATCGACCCGTTATAATAATAATAATAGGGAGAAAATGTAGTTGAAAGACACCGGGTATGCGGTCTGTACAGAAGTTCTGTAGTATATACGGCCGATACTTCCTCTCAATAAATAATAACAATAATAAGAAGAATAATGTATATTGCCCAACAGATTTACAATCCACTTACATGACATATTGTACTACAACATACATATGTATAATATAAAACGTAGTAATTAATTCTATATTTACATATAGGTATAATGCTAAATGAAATATTATTAGCGTTAACTCCTACATATACTGAAAAGTAGTCATACACTCCTTCAGAAGTACAGTTACGGGACCAAAATGCATATCTAGCGAGGATTTAGCAACAGAGTTAATGTTATAGTTGTCTATAATTTACAAAAAAAAATCTAAAATCAAACCATGTATGTAGATATTTATTAAAAACTAGAAGAATTTTAGTACTTTATTTATGCTTGCCACCCCCTCCCCCCTATACGTACTTGTGATGAACAGCATGGTTGGCACGTGACAACCTAATGTCACCCAGATTAAACGTTATGACGACGCATATGGTACGCGGGGTGGGTAGATGCGTATGCAATGCATGCAACGGTTCAATATTCTCTCCAAATTCAAATAAACGGATGGAGGAAGTAAGGAAGGAGAAACAGAAGAAGTACATAATAGTGAAGCAGTGCACATCACCGGATGCAACGTTTACATGCCGTAATCGTTTTCTGTTTTTTTTACTACTGTTGTTGATACGAAATCGTCTTTCGTGACAAGATTACGAAATTGAGACCCTGCGCGTTTCTGCTACTGCTCGCCCTTCCAAAGTTTAATTACATGTTGACGACGAGATTCTGCTAAGGGAATAATACTCTAAGCGAGAAAGTAATAAGAAATGCGAGCGAACTAGAGCGCTCATTACAATTAGCTGGGAGGAAGACATGTGTTATAGGAGACGTGTGCCTAATGTAATTGCTTTTTTTGCTATAAGATTTTTTTTCGAACTGTATTATTTATATGTTATAACCTATGTATATGGGTGTATACATTAAAATTTAGGCAGACGTAATTTAGGTACAAATTATTGGCAGGACTGTAGGTTTATAGTAAGTATTACTACAAAATTCAGTCAAGAACGGAAATGTGGAATCTTAATTGATTGTTCTTAATTCATTCTTAAGCTCTTTGTTTAGCCGTCATCACTTGCCAAATTTTGGATGTAGTCGCAGTCCACATGCTATTGATTAGATTTTTCAAATTTCGTCAATTTCTTATTGAAATTACTTTTATTTATATTTTTCAATTTATTTTTTAGTTCTAATCAGAATCGTTTAAACAACCTTTAACACCATGTTTTGCTAAATTTGGTGTCACTGAGAAAATCATTATGTGAGGTATAATGCAGTACACACGATGCACACAATCTGGTTACTTTGTACGGTTCGCGTCCTGGCTTGTATGTTACACCTGTAAGTCTATATTTGACATCGTAAAATTATATTTGCGAGACGTTTCCCAGTGAACACGTGTGAACTTCGGTATATGCATGTATGTACGTATGTATATAGCAAATTTCTGTTTAAAGAAAATGTAAAAGCAAACGTGCTTTTCGTTACAACTGCTCTTACAATCGAAGTTATTTCGAGATGACATAATAAAATTGTTGAAACATTATTCCGTGCAAGTACAAGTGAAACTATGGACTCTGCACGAAGAATTAATGAAGTTAAAGTATACTATGTATCGATTTCTTAATATTATTTCTTTGATTACATTCGCAGTTAATATTTTCAAAAACGTGCATTTGACGACTTGGTGCTCTTACTTTGAAAGCAGTCTTATAAATGTTGCTAGCTGTTATTCAGACGCAAAGAAGCAAAATTTATGAGCAACGCGATCATTAGTTAAAAGCCGTTGTACGTTTAACGTTTCAGTTTATCCTGTCAACTGTACATGTATATTATTTAAAATGGCATGGCCTAAACCTTACAGTGAAATCGATAAAGACGGATATAGAATTGGAGATGCTATCTTTTTTGTAAAAATGAAAAATTTACGTTGCCTACTTATTACGTCGGCTATAAATTTCAATATGTAGGTACAATAAAGATAATCTAGAAAAATTTAAATAACATCCTTTTGCGTAGCATAATTCTGGCGAAAGAAAAGATATAAGATATTGTGTTTGAGTTTATATTCATGATCTTGAGAAATGTCAAATTTGATTAGATAACTGCTATAATCTTACTAAAGTAATTCTGTGATTTCTGTAATTTCATTATTTTAATTACTGAATTTCAAAAAATCTAATTAACTTTTTCTGTAAAATCCATAATTTTTTTGCGAAAAAGTATCATAAATTTTGGTATTAAGTTCTATTGCTATGATTTAAATGTAAAAGCAAAAATCATGACGTGTAGAGAAACAATTGTATTCCGTGGTTTATTAACGCCATGAACAATCTATCTGAATGCAAAATATGTAACACATGTAAACTTAACTTTAAATTATCGCCATAGAAAATAGAAAAGAAAAGATCTAGGCACCTATACGTTAGGTTTTCCACTTTCATTGTTCCTGATCGTTATTTTATCCGTAAAGAAAACATGTTGGACAAGAAAGCAACTTTTCTAAATATTCAGCAAACTTCTTTTTGTAATCTTAGTGTGTCTTAGTGCATTTTCTATTAATTCCAGATACACTATCATTTTATCTGTATGAAATTTATTCTATATTATTAGTATTACTATCGAAACTATTTGTTTTACACCTCTAAATTTACAGTATTTTCATTGCATTCTACATAATTTTCAAATTTTAGGCCATTTAGAGTTCGCATTTTTCTTCCATATTTCTAAAATAATTTTAATGAGTATCATAAATTAATTCTATAACCTCCATGTAGTATTGTATACACTTATTATTAGACAGTATTCCTAGTAGTATGAATAACGACTATTCTGAAAGCTTTGTACCATTGATTACACAATAAGTTGACATTATTCTATCTGCTTTCATCAGAGACACACATTCTAAGTGAAGAAGCTCTATTTTTCTGGCTAACAGTTACATTTTTAAAGACAAATGTCGGATATTGTTTCCGACAACTTTAACTCCGAAACACCGAAAAAGTATTCGATTTAATTTCAGATTTTGATGTCAATATCTATATGAGAATGGTACTTAAGGGAAATACAATACCTGACGGGTAGCGAGAATATCAAGAACAAACATAAAACGACATAAATATAGCAATAGAACTAAAAATTGAATTTTATTATTCAAAACATGAAATAATTTGGATTATAGCGACACAAATAATATATTTCAGTAGCTAAATAAATCTAAACAAGCTAAATATTAATTAAAATATTTGTACCTGCGTAGCCGATATAAAGAGGTTCTTTATTATATTGTGGTTCAAATCTGGGAAAATTTGACTTCCCTCGATGTTGCTGTGAGCTAATAATGGCAATACAGTGTTCACACCTAAGAATGAAATTTAAGTTACTTAAATAGTTTTTTTTGATATGTTTTACTCCCGTTCGTAAAGTATTTTAGGAAAGGAAAAAGTAAAAAATTTGGAGCTGATATTTACTATCTATAAGTGGAGTAACAAATATCAACACCGTGAAAACAATTGTATTTCAGTTACAAAAGTGTTGCCACTATTCAAACGAAAGTAGACGGATTGAGTACATACCGGAAATGCATAGATATTTATTACACGACAAACGTGATAATAAAGAGCGAATTACAAGTCGATTATCGTTGGATTAACACGTTTATAGCATAGAATTAGGATTCCATTAAACTCCCTGCATTAAGGTTGGCATGAAGAAGCATAAAATGCTGTGTTTAATTTTCAGAAACACATTCCTTTCTGGCTAATTGTTAAATATTTAAGGAAGAACCAAGATTTATGGTCCAACTTGTACATACATAAATAGCTGCTTTGATTATCTTAGCAGTAGATTTCTAATTGCTTGCATTTTTTGTTTTTGATTTGTTGCTCGTAAGATGTGCAGTTCTTGTTAATGTTTCATCCTGATGGTTTAAATATAGATTATGATGGTTTAATGTCAGCCTAATTGCTTGCCTACAAATTTGGATATTATGTTTTAGAAACATTTAAATACATAACTGCTCTGTGCTATGAATGCTTGCTTTCTCTTATCAAAATTTGATATAAATTATAATAGTACAATTACATATACAAAAAAATAAAATCAATCTTTATTATCCTAATTGTGAATTCGATTTTACTTGTCTTCATTGTTATCTGAACGATTTGGTTTAGTAAATTTGTTAGTATTTTTTTTAACTTCCTCATGTCGATATTTTCAATTTGTTCCAAAATCTATCTGTTTCAGCCTTTTTATTAAATTTAATCAGTATCCATGTTTTCAGAAGCGCTAGGTTACGGAAAATACTATATATTTTAAAGAAAAAATTAATCGAGGGTATTTTGTATAATATAATTATTATGCACGATTCCTTATTATAACGATTTTTTTTATGTGAATATCATATATTTCGTAAAAAATGGGAAACATTTTATATGACACTTTTAAAGTATTTTATCTGCAGGTAGCTAGTGGTACATGGTTATTTTTTCATTAGACAATTTCGTGTATCTCGCTTCACTTCAAGCTCTGTATTAATTATAAGCTGAACGTTATCTTAATTGTCGCATATATACAATTAAGGGAATATATGCTATACGTGCTTCGTGCTGAGAGGGCTCTGAAATAGTCAAACAAAGGCAACGAAAATGAAACAGTTGTGTATCTCGAAACAATATTTGCGAATTTTATTAGTAGATGTGTTTCTGTGTGCATTCTGTTACAATGTAAATAGTGGGGGATAATATTATGCCGAAAAATAATAACGTTGTTTACAGTTTTATAAATGATAATCATCTGTAGATTATAAACACCGTATTAATTAAGTTAAGGAAGTGCTATCGGGCCCCATTAATAATAAATAGTAATTACTACTTAATAATAATTGTAGTAGTAAAATAATTATATCATCATATCATATGCTGCTACTTTTTTTCGATAATACCTTAACCTTATTTATTGGCGCGCTTCAATGTTATACCAATTTCCGTGCCTCTTATTTATTATTATATCTACACAAACCTCCAAATGTATTAATGTTGGAGGTTGTCTTGCCTGGCACGAAGAACATTATGTTATAGTGCAGGGCAGTTTTAGTGTTCATTGAAATGTAATGGCATGTGCTGCTGTACATGTTGTACGTAGACATATATGATCTAGATTGATAGCTAGGGTTGGACGAAGTATTGGTACATTATTCAATACTCTCCTCATTTAAATTAATATTTAGTGGTTATGCATATCCAAATACCTATGAGATGTAATACAAACATTGACAATACTTTATATTGTAATAATAAAGGTAACGATAATAAGAAAGAATAGTTTTTTCAAAATACTCATTAAAGAGTTAATTACATCTATTTATTATTGTAATCTACTCTCTTATTGTTCATTACTTGATTAATTCAATTGGAAGTAGAAATTGCTGACGAAGCTCTCATTTTTGAAATGTGAGAATCAGTACCGAACCCGATTTGAACGGTTCAACAGTACCGCTAATTAAGTGAAACAATAAAAATAGGATCCTCGCCTTCATTTTGACCCGTTCGTTCGGCCGTAAAAATCGATGTATGTATGTATATGTAGTACGGGGTCGTCCAATAATCGCCATTTCTGTCCGTTTAAACATAGAAATAGGCGCAGATTAATGCTCTGCAAACAAGATCTTTAATGGCCCAGTTTTCTTTTTTAAAATTCCTCTCTCAACATTGAATTTTTTATTACTTGGTTGTAACACGCGTCGCTGATGTTTATTTACGCTTACAGCATATACGAGATTATTAGAATCGAGACTGTTTATTTTTACGGAGTTAAAGCTTGCTACGGTTTCTTCAAGCTTCCAATGGAATTACAACTGAAGTGTTCTTGAAATCGAAATGTATTAAAGTTCGTTATGAATCTGACGCAATGTTAAATAGTTTACTCTGCAAAAGTAAACGATGATGGGAGCTTTTGTGAAAATGGGGTGTAGTAGGTTTAATGATTATTGGTATTAGTAGGTAGCTAAAACTAACTATTGGGTTTGAGTTTGTTTCTACTAAAGTCTGCCGGGTTATGTTGTGTGGATAATGACTGTCCATCTAAATTTTCTTTTGTCAGCGTGCTGGCATGTTTGTGGTAGGTACTCAGAAAAAGAAAATAAAATATCTTATGATCGCTAGTAGCTGGCGTAAAACGTTAAGCTAGTTGAAATTGTGGTTTCCAATTTTGAAAATATTGAAATTTAACTACATGTTGTGTAATTTTTCTAAATTATAGTGAATTTATCTTTCAACTGACTGGAAGATAATGTTCCGTACAAAAACATCTGTTTCTCTCATATTTATTTGTGAAAAAGACTCATCAATGCAACAATTTTAATAATAATAATAATAATGTATATTTACCCAACAGAGTTACATTCCCATTACAGGACAATAAGTAAACATAATATATACATGTATAGAAACCGTATACATATAATAAATAACATAGTTACAATCTATGTGCATGATAAGTAATATATAGTCCGTTCATCAGTATAAGAAAGTAACTTTTAACGTGTTTACGATTACTATTGTACTCCTTTACTGCGATAATCCTCGTACTGTTATTGAACGAATACGGGCCACTTGTAAATACATGGGCCGGATTGACTACAAATTCGGACCCTTTAATTAAATAAGACAATATAAAATAGATAAAATAAAATATATTTGGCAGCTTTATTACAAGACGTAGTAATAAAGGTATATATTAAAATATTATCGTCGCTTTATAAGACAATTCTCCAAATTTATCAGGAATGGAAAATCTCTAATAAACGTTAGCGTTGCTCTGAAAAATCAAGCGTTTTTTAGTTTACTAATGACATACAATAATAATTAAATTGTTTAATTTAACTAATGGTATCCTACCTGAAAAATCAAGAAACAACATTTACAGTTTATTATACCAATTGCCAATTCCTTTTTTGTACATTATTTTATCACTAAATAATAATCTCAACGGCATATAGTTCTGTTAACAACCAACCAAAACAAGCCGATATTACTCACAGCGCCATCTATTAAAGAAAGTTTCTTTGCATATACATATATTAAAAACAGGTAAAAGCGTATTTGTTTTCATTACATTGATTACCAAACATATTTATGTCATTAAAAATATAGGGCCTTAATTTTTTAGTTAATACGTTAATGAATTCATATAGTAATTAAGCTACATATGTACGATTGCCAGAGGGCGCCTCGATAGTTGTAAACACATTAAAAGTTACTTTCTTATACCGACGAACCGACCATACATATATTAACCTAAAAATAATTAAAATTAAAAAAACATGTTGAAGTGATTTTCTACTAAGTTTAGTTGCTGTGCATGTGTTAATATCAATATGACGAGATATCTTGTTGAAGTTTGTAGCCATTACATATATGGGAGCTTTAATCATAATATTCGTTCTAGGATGTCCTACGTAAAACGTATCAGATTGACGCGAGAGAATTGGGGAACGGAGAAGTTAAGCATTTGAAGTAAAGCAGGGCTATCAATATTGTTGTGCAGAATTTTGTGTAGATAATTTATACTGAAGTTTATTCGTCTGAAGTAAAGACATGTTAGATTAAATCTAGACAATAGTAACTCATGATCGATATTTCGAGGTGGATAATCATGAATATCATGATCAGCACTAAACCACAGAAATTTCGCAAATTTTCGCTGAACCATTTCAATCTGACGTTTTTGATTGTTATAATAAGGAAACCATGTTAAAGAAGCATATTCTAAACGAGATACTAAGGAGAAGTATAAACTCTTAAGTGTGTTGATATTGCTACAAGATTTGCAGTTACGGAGTATGAAACCAAGAGAGCATCTGGCTGCGGTGGTGATGTTATCAACATTCTGACTGAAGTTCAATTTATGATCAAAAAGAATAATTAGCAAAAGCATTGACTATTTGTTGTGGGCCATTTAAATTTTCTTGATTATAAACCATATCACCAGGAATTCTACTTTGCTGCTTCTTGTCATGGATAAATGACCATAATTGTTTAGGATTTATATTACCCTCCATATTAGGTAACTGAACAGGGTAAGCTACAGATATTTGTTCCTTAACTATTTTGCGTAAATGACGAAATCTCTGCAAATAGAAAGGGTTGAGATAGCGCTTGTAATTTGTATATAGTTTATGTTTCAGCTTGATATTGGAAATAATTTCCGGGGTAAATCACTTTGGATATTTATAGTTACTCCTACTGGTGATCGAAAGTAGAATATACCATAAGATCTCGTAGAACATATCACAAGTTTTGTTTACATTAGACACGCTATTCAAAACGTTCCAGTCAAAATGTAGCAAAGAATCATATAAAGCAGGAAAATCAACTTTTTTGAAATTGTAGTTTTTACTGCATTTTATAGAAAAATTTTGAAACCTCTCGAAATGTATGGGTACCGTACCTAAGAGCTGGATGGTAAGGATCTTTAGCAACAAGCGGTGATTCATCACGTGTTACCTCGCATGTCAAGTGGGAAACAACAAGATCCAATAGTCGACTGTGTGATTGACAACGTTACTGTACTGTTTCAACTGGCATATATCAAGCAAACTTGAGAGACATGTGATCGCCTTGATAATGACAGCATTGCTGTTGAAACGCGTTGGTGTTTTAGTTAAAACTTGTTTGGTGTTTAGTGGGTTAAAGTGTTTAGTGTTCTAAGTGTGTTTTGTATGTCATCGGGATCTGATCATATTGAATTTTGTCTTTTGGAACGCTATTCTGTTTAATTTTCTTGTTTGAGTTTTTGTAATGATATTGTTTTGAGCTTGTTTTAGATCACTTTATAAAAATTTGGATATCTGTCGTCGCATACTGTACATGTACTATTTTCATAATCCTATTACATTCTTCATGAATGAAAAATAAATCTAAAATGTCGTTTCTTTTCTGTAATGTATTTCATTTGTTATTTTGCTTGACAGATATAAACTATGTGTATTTATAGTACAAATGTAATATCAATTATTATTATTACTAAGATTTTAAATGTATTAAAAAGCATATTTTTCTGACTTTCACCAGAAAAGTACTTATAACTCGGAAACCGTAAAAATACAAGCTAATATGTCTAAGAAGGAATGATAGAGAATTATTAAGTGTATTCAAAAATGCAATAATATACAGGATGTTCCATTTAAAAAAAGTGACTTTTATCGTCGTAAAGTTGGTTGAAATGAACCTTAATTTTGGACGACCCTGTATAAATTATGATAAATTTTAGGACGTAAATTTGATGTATGCTATTTCGGCTAATAACATGCCAAATATGAGGTCTTTAGCTGCAATGCCTTCAAAAATACAGAATTTTGAACATAACGTCGCAATTGGCCCTATATTAAAAAAAAATTGAATAACTCAAAAACGGCTGATTTTTGACATAGGGTGTCTTAGTAAGTTTTGATGCAGAATTGTATGCCCGATACAAAAAACTCATAAAAAATATACCATGCTATTTAAATTAAGAAAGTTGACGTCAACTTCCGGTAAACCGGAAGTAGGACAATGACGCAAATAATTTTGCTAATGAGTCCAGATGATATCGGTTATAATTACAAGTTTTCAGAAGTGTTGAATTTCAAGAACATCAAAAGATTCTAACGAACTAGTTCCGTGAATAACCCTGTATAACAAAAATATAAGTGATCACAGTATTCACAATGCATTTACAGGCAACAACGTCAATACAAGGCGAATCATCCCGAAGAATCTTCACGTCCATTTGGAAGTCATTGATATGACTTTTGGCTGCCAGGAGCAGTCCTCCGCCACGTGATCTGCTAATTTCGCGAATTCTTCGATCCGAACAAAAAACAGTGAAAGAGTCCGAGTATTCAGAGTTGAGTATTTCATTGGATAACCAGGTTTCAGCAAGACATATAATATCGTTGTTAGCAGCAATTTAGTGATTTGTGTTCTTCCACAACAATTCTACAGCAGTTACATGTAAGTACTGGTGCCACTAAAAATCTTTGGTTGAACAATAACTGAGCAAGAACGAATGAAATAAGGATAAAAACAGGGATACATACTGCGCGCAAGCGGTGCCCGTCGCTGCGACTTACTAAGAAAAGACAAACAAGGGGCAAAGGCAACGGATAGGACTATCAATGGAGAAAATCAAAGGAAAATTGATATAGTAATACTTTTATAGGTTCGGAGTAAATGTAAACAAATATTTATGTATAAGTAAACTAAAAACTGTGTTGCAAAAAGTAGGTACCTTGAAGAAGTATCCTGATCATACAGCAAAAAATGTCCAACGGCAATGTATTTTCAATAGATATTGTATAAAATAAAGAATACGCAGAATTAATCACACCAAACACGATGATAACGGTATCAACGTAAACTACTCACTTAACTGTATATGTTGATACAAAAAGTTATTTGAAAAGAGGTTTTGTAATCTCAAAATAATGACTTGAACACTGCTGTAAATTATACGTGAACTTGTCCGTGTACGGTTGTATGGAAGTAGACAGACTGCTGGCTCGTGGCATTAATCCCCGTGACGAAATTCTACATTGTACATAAATGCACATTTATTACACAATTAATGATTTATATTTTTTGTACACTTCTTTTTATTAATTATTTAATCTTATAACTGTGCAAGTATATAAACAAGACAACAAGACAAAACTGTTAACAATTTACATAAGTATTGATGCCTAATCCATGTCAACGAGGTTTGTTGATTTTGACCACCAAAGTGTTTTTTTCTTGTCTGCTACTTGTACGAAGCGATAATTTTGAACGTCTTGGGTTGGCAACAATAAAATTTCAGTGTTCCTGTTCATACTGAACTTACATGTCTAATATTAAGATTATGTCAAGATTATAGTGTTAATATCGGTCAATACTTATCGATTAACTGTCATTATTTGTGCGTACTGTATTGCCGTAGTGTCTTGTGTGTTCGTATTTTCTTTTTTGTCTTTTTCAAATATCAACATTTCTAGTACCATCTATGTATTACGTTTTAGGATAGGCTTATTGTGATAGCTCACTTTCGTTGTAGAACATTAGAAGAGGATGGATCATTTGTAATGGAATATGCAACATTTTGATTGTGGATTATGACAAAAAATAAGGTGCAATTATTACATTTCTAAAAAAATCATTCATACACTTCTCCAACATAAAATTATGCTTACAGTTGTCAGAAGTGGACTCACATAAATTAGTAAATGAAATATATTGATTCTATATCGAGCTTTTGTTCATATTTTTTATTAAAAGTTGCAGTTTGCTTTGATTATTCTGTGAGTAGTTGTATAGGTACACCTTTTATTAAAATACATGATATATATATCTAGATATGTCGATCAAATTTCTGAGATAATTAGTTGAAGTTTTCTTCTTAACATTTCGTTTTAGTGCAGAATGTTTCATGTTGTGTAATTAAATTGAAACAAATGTTTGCTCTATTTATCGAAAGTATGCCAGTTTGTAGACTACCGGATGTGAAGTAACGAAGAATTCGTTTAAATTTTACGGCCTTTATGATTAGTATTAGGAGGAATGTATGCACCTTCGAAGTGTTAGTACTCAAAACTAGAATTGAGAACTTATAAATAGTACCGCACAGATAAATTAACCGATTCTAATTAAACATCGAAAACCGTTGTAATTTGAAGGAAACACTTGACTCTAATAGCCTTGTGTTCGTCATTTGTTAACCGAAGACGCCGGAAACCGGCTGAGTTAAAGACGTCGGGACGCTCGAGACACTGCTTCCTGTCAAATATAGTCAACCGCTGGAAAGACTGATTTTTAGAATCTGGGATGAGTAGGAGCGGCGACGTAAGAAAAGAAAAAGGAAGACGAGGAAAATATATCTGTGTATGCGTACACTATTGTAAATAGAAATGTCGTTTTTTTAGTAAGCCTTTTACGTTCCTCGTCTTTTTTTTTTCCTTACGGCGGGAAACCTTGCCTCGAACAAATTTAGGGTCATAGGTGTAAGAGACGGCGCGGAAGCTTTGATGTTCTTACCAACTGGTGCAATAATATTGTTGGACGTTTTCAAAGCGAGCGTAAACTTGAAGTGAAGGAAAACAAAATTCATGCGATTGACAAAAAAATAGTAAACGTGCAGGACATTTATGCCTATTTCTCCGCGCTAAATTTAAAGAATAGGAATTCAAATCAACAGTTTCTGACCTACATAAACAGTTTTATATATGTATATATATTATATGTGAGAATTAGTCAGATTTGACATAACTTTTGTAAAAAACATAAAAATTGTACGTGATGTTTCCAGAATTTGAAAAACTAACTTTTGTTAATACACAGACACAAATTATTCAGCAGTTAAGTAATATGATTGATAATACCTACTGGGTGATTTATTGTTAGAAAATATGAAAACGAGTTCTCATGAAGCTACATCTGAAAGTGCATAGTTTGTAAGATACAATGTGTTTAAGATCCGCTTAAGCCCAATAATTAGATATAAAATAATAAATTTAATTATTACTGATTAGCACGCTAATTATCTAAATTATTCTCCTTTTTACGTAATTTCTCGTGAATAATGTTTAAACTGTTTTCATATTGAATTACTTACCAAAGTGTTGTTAATTATTTAATTTAAGCCTTGTACAGATGATGGTTTTATACGACATTATTTATTGGAAAATATGTAGTAATATTTTCATATTTTTGATATGCTTAATTTACCATTTTTAAACAACAAAAATTTCCTGCTGATTTTATACGCTGCTCTTCGCCCTTGCACTGAACCTTGTCGACTCCTATTCTCTTGTTATAGCTGCTGCAACCTTCACAAATGGCATTTCTAGTTGCTTCAGCAGTTCTACCATGATCAACAGATGGGTTCAGAAATGTACTTTTACGGTCAAACTCGAGGACGGTGAAAGACACTCCTGCTAGTGTTCCTCGGGGTTTATTTCGTACCGATTTTCTTCCTTAGCGATCTACTACCAATGCAACGTATCTATCTAGTAATAGATCTCTACTTTGTCGGTTTTCCAAAAAGGGTCTTGATTCTATTCTTTATTGGACGCTCTAAAATCAATGAGAGGAAGTCGATAGTCCTCCGCACGGTAATCTGTATATCTCCCACAATGAAGGCATGCCCTTTACTCTTTTTATGCCCCAAAAGCCTGTTGTCGCTAAGGATCAAGTTTGTGATATACCTAACATTCTTCCTCACTCACTGGTTCGTGGATAACTTCGATATACGCTGCGACCATGAAGTCTGCTAATTGCAATAATACATCGTAGAGATGGACATTAAACAATAGGAGCGCATTGAAAACTCTATCAAAACCAAAGTTGCAGAGCCTACAGGACTGAACCACGACAAAACAACTTCAAGACCTTCATACGGAGTGCTCAAGACTTGATAACGCATGGGTAATCCTGATTAACTGTTTTAAATCATATAGGATTTTTTAAATTTGTATTTACAAATATGTTAGATGCGTATATTTATGTCTCCAACTATGTCTGAGACGGATATGCAATAAGAATAAAATGTTTGTGATTTACTCTTATAATTTATTAAATTTATATCTTTTTGATATGAAATATAGTTTCATAATCGGATGCAAATCTATTCGTAATTGTAAATTATTTTCTAATTAGTAATGTTGTGAGTAGGCACTTGTTGTATATTTCGAAGAGTATATTATATGCTATGTTTGTGTTTCATTTTCCTTGTTTCATTTCATCGCGCAAATTATTTTCTTGCGGTTAAAACTTGAACTTGAGTTATAACTTTAATAGTAAATGATACAACATTTAGAAATATAAGTATGATTGTAAATAGAAAATCTATTCTTATAATTTAGTATCGAATGTGTCACGCGAAAGTATATCTTATCATCGTACTAAGAAAAAATGCTTATCTGGTTTCCTTCCACGACATATATTACTATTGTTTGTAAAATACAAAGAAGTACAAAACGTTTGTTTAACAAGGTCTAATTAAATGGTTAGTTACGTTATTTTATAAATAGCATCGGCAACACCGTTGAGAATTTCAGGGAAGAGTTCCTTTTTAGAATGTTAGCATATTACCATCGCCGTATTAACAAAGTCTAAAAATATTTAACATTTTAGTTTTACCGGTATGCCAGTTATAGTTTATTATAAGTTGTCGCTCTACTCTTCTTCCTACATGGAGTTTAAATTCCACGCATGTTCTGTGGTTTGTCAATCTATCCGTACAGAAATTCAACCATCTGAAAAATTCAGACTTTGGATTATGCGCTATAAATAGAGTGCAACTTTTTCGATTAGGCAGTGTCTCCAGTATCGCACACGTGGTCAGTCTTGTTTTATGTTGATGTAACACAAAAAGAACATTTTCTCTGTTTTGAATATTATCTAGTAGTATATTTTCTGTATTCAATCAGATATTTACTAGAAGTTAAAAAAATCGCATTTATTTAAAAGCAATTATATGAAATGAATGTTTGCATGTTTGGAAACAACACGGAATTGTTATTTTAAATCCAATGCAATGTGCACTTGATAAGAGGTGACAGCGAGGCCTTTATGGTGATGTGCAATGATACACATGAATGTATACTAATCTCTTTTTTCTTTCTGTAAAATAGTCATTCTTGGAGTAATATCATATTGTTAGTAGGATAAAATATTGTTCACTTGTTTCGTAAAGTAAAAAGAAAATAACTTAGCTTGTTGGCAATGCTATAAAAAATATTAGAAATTGATAACGAATTATAGTTTGTATTGGAGTTTGGCTAACTTACACATTCACATATCTAAACAGATATATACATACATATGTAAATACTACAGACATTAAAAAAGAATTAATGATACTATTTAGTTATGAAAATCTCCAAACTTAACTGTATAGTTGGCTATCATATCTTGAAATACAGGTTTTAAGACATGGTTTTAATAGAAATATGATGTATTTCGTTTTGCTATCGAAAAGTCTAGCTTTATTTATAAGTGGGAGTATATTCTCAAAGGCAATTCCATAACCGAACACGCACATATGCATGTGATAGTGAATTAAGCAAATAAGATTAGCGCAGATGATATAATTTTGTTAATAATTAGAACTAATACTAAAAAGATAAATAATTCAATAGTGCTATTCTAGATTACACTTATTGAAAGATTTTGCTAGGATGAGACAGTACAACTAGCTTAATAACGAAATAGCTATTTGTTGTTATTATGTGTGTCCTAGGGATGAGAAGGAATCAATACTAAAAAACAGCATAATAAGTAACTACAGTTTTGCGGAATGTTTGGGGAGTATTGGGGAGTTAAATGCCTAAATCGTCTGCTTAGTATTGATAGTACCATTATAAAATTACATAAAGGAAATTCAAAGTCAGTTTTAAATGTGAACATCTAATATACTGCGAGTTTTTAGTTTTGATTCCGATATATTTCATACATACAGAAGTAATAACGAGTATAACGTTTATATTATCCTGGTTAACAATTTTATCAAATTTGTTTTTCATAAAGGTATGTCGTCGACTTTAGAAAATTATTGAAAAGAAACAAAAAGATTTCTATACAGAAATGCGGTCTCTTTAGAATATTGTTCTGTTCTTTATTGCTTGATGCTTTTGTAAACGTTGATATTTTATTCAGAATGTTGATATTTATTCAGGCTTCTAGAAACTGATCCTATAGAATTCCATTAATATTGTACAATGTTTATTTGAATTTTACTTGAATTAAACATAATATAAAATTTAGAAGATAATATTTTTGGTTTAATTACATTAGTCGTGGAATTATTTTCATCATATAGTAGCAATGTAGGGGAGCTTTAAAAAAAGCTCCCGATGTTACTTCTGTTTCTGGTGACTACTCCAATCCTTTGCAATTATGATTAATATTTTTCGCACAACAAGAAATGTTCGATGTTCTGTGTACGTTGTACATACATAGACGAGTTGATAGCACCTGGTCCTGGTAACATTCTCACCATTCCGCTTATCAACTGCGCTCGCAAATTGCTGCACCCGTTACTATCACGTTTAATCGGTCCTGCACTTCTGCTATATCCTCTTTATCCAGAAGATAGACCATGTATGGATATTTAAATTGGGGAATATAATTATTGCTAATAGTTATAGACTCGTTTCCGTATTATACTGTATATGTAAGGTGTTTGAAAAATTAAAATATAATTTATGGTTCACCGCTGAAAAAAATATAATTTCGGAGCAGTATGGCTTCTATAAAGGTAAGTGTGTTGAAAGTAATTTATTAACATATTCGGAGTATATCATTTGTAGACTAACTTTGTGTATACGGATTTCAATGGGCATTTTTTGCGGAAATTTATACAGATCAATTCGAAATTTATTCAAATGACATCAGACGTGTTGCAGGGATCATATTTGGGTCCCTTACTGTTTTTATTATATATAAACGGCATAAATAACTGCTTGGAAACTAGTAACGTTTTACTATATGAGGTCGACCTGAAGGCTTACAAAACAATTTGGAACACCTACTGACTGCATACGTTCGTACGTACGAATCATTTACATGACTTTTGCGCATATAAATCTCTTTTTTTGAATATTAACAAAAATTAACAAAAAATATTAACAATATTTCTTTTACCAACAAAAATTCTATTTATTACGTTTACAAACTTTCTGATTTTGAAATCTGTACTGTTTCCTTTGTGAGAGACGTGGGTGTGATTTTAACAGTAAATTTATATTCTACCTACATATTGATTATGTTTATAAATAAGCTTTGAGAATGCTGGGTTTTGTGATTTGGTTGATTTATACGTCTCACAATTGTATGAACATCAGAAATATATATGTATAATAATAATAATAATAATAATAATAATAATAATATAATAAGTGCTAAGTATGAAAACGTCGAGAAATGCCACTATTAAAAACAAAATGAATTCATTCGCAGGGTGAATCCCAACGATATACGAGGACGTATTTTTATGTTCTTATCTACCAACAACAACAACAACAAATTATTGAAAAATTGCTGTCACTATTAGAAGTACATGTGCTAAGTTGTGTTTAGTTTGGGATGTTAGAGATTTGAGACGGTCTACTTCTCGATAAAATGAGTGAAACTAAGATTGAACATCGCAGCGTAATAAAGTTCCTGACAAAATAAGGAAATGGTCCAAAAGCAATTCATGGGGAAGATGTACCATCTTATTTTTAAGTAAAATATTGGTCTAAATTCTTTTGACGGGGCCAAGAGTCAATCAATGACGGATGATCGGTGTGTAAAGATCTCTGTCATTGCCAATGAAGTCCAAGTGTCCTTAAAATGTTGTATGACGATTTGGGTATGAAGAAGGTGTCTGCACGGCGGATACCCAGATTGCTTACATCTGAACAAAAACTGTACAGAAAGGAAGTTTCTCAAGAAAATTTGGCCGAGTTGGAGAGGTACTCGAATTATCACCGGGGATGAGATTTGGGTACATAATTGGGACCCTCCTACTAAACAAGAATCCATGCACTGGGTTCATAAGGACTCTCCGCCACCAAAAAATGCCAAGACACAATTTTCTACAGATGGCAACTGTTTTCTGGGATGTTGAAGGAGTCTTGCTTATTGAATATATCCCAAGGGGGTCTACCATAAATGGAGAGGTCTACGGAAACACAATCAAAAATTTAAGAACTGCTCTAGAGGAAAACTGCTCGCATTCTTATCCACAAAAAAACTTTTTGCTGCACGACAATTGCCGGGTTCATAAGGCAAAGAAAGTTCAGCAGATAATCGATGACTGTGGGTTTATAGAGTTAAGGCATGCACCTTATAGCCCCGACCTAGGTCCGTCAGATTTCTTCTTATTCAAAAATTTAAAAAAGCATCTCAAGGGAAAGCGTTTTGCGTTTGAACTCAAAGAAGCTGTTGAAGAATATTTTGCGCGTTTACCGAAGCAATTTTTTTGTGAGGGTATGGGGTAATTGGAAAAAAGATGGAATAAGTGTATTAGTGAGGGAGTTATGTAGAAAAATAATTTTTTATTATTTTCTTATGTGCCTTTTTTCATGGCTAGGTAGATAACATAAAAATACGCCCTGGTACCATCAGCGCCTATTAAAGTACTCAAAAATCTGAATTAATGCTGCTCTGTGTGGGGCCCGGAATATGTATCATAACCCAATTAGAATTAATACAAAAAAGTATGCAATATTTAAATAGAACGATTAATTTGCCTGTTTTTCAATCAGATGAAAGGAAAGTTGAAAAATCGTTGCAGATCTAGTAGTGTTTTAAAAAAGTGAATAAAAGTGACTGTACTCGAAATTGTACAATAAGCAGTGCTCTACTGATACATTTCAATATAATTTTGTTAGAAATGTGTTATGCATGTTATTGTTGATCTGAGCGTTTAATTGACGGTGTGTCCAATTTGTATCGGATTTGGAGGTGAGTAGTCATTGTTATTTTTACATATGATAATTTTTTTATTAATTAATTTACATAAGAAAGTTGTAATATACATATTTAAGAAGCAATGTGGTGGGTTTGCTCTGTTTTTGTGCTGAATACAAATACAAAATTAAATAAAAATTAATTAACAGAGGTATGTCTGAATATTATATACGAAAGAAGTAAGTATTATGTGCAATTGGTTGTTTGTTTATAAAAATTACTAGACAAAAGTGTAATACAACTTTAAACAACAGATACCGTTCATCTAGTTAAAATTATTATTTCAAGGTTAAATTATAAAATCATGTAATATATACGACTCCTAAAAATTACAATAACTACGTAAGGATAGTTAACAAATATAGATATGACAGCATTTATTATAAATAAAAACAGTATTTAATTATTTTTCTATTTTCTTAGTATATGCACTGCTTGTTTCATTTCGGTTATAATCTTGTCTTCTCTTTCAACTTTAAATATACAGGAAAGTGTAATTTACTTTCCAAGTGTAATTAAAGTAGGATTAATACTTAACCCGTATTTAATACAAATTAGATAAGATTGTATTGTATATTAAATTTTTAGTGCTTAAGTTGATCTAAAAAGATAGCAATTAATGAAAGGTTTAGTAAAATCTATACATCTGTTAATCTTAAAACATTTGCGTCAATCGTCGTGTATCATCAATACGATTAGAAAAGGTACTAAATTATCAACTGAAAATGAACGAATACATCCAAACTCTCCTCAATAGGGAATTGTTACAAGCGTAGCTACAGTATATAACATTTGGCACAAAAGGTAGAATTGAAGGAAGCTCAGGTAAATCCAATAACTTGTATTGCACCTTCAAATGAACGAACTGACGATTGAAACGATTAATATTTTTACATTAATTATAAAAGTTATCAATTTAAAAATGTAAATGGTGGTTCTACTAAATGCATAATTCTAGTTTATTACTGAAGCTTTAAAATACATACACGAAGCTAAAATAGACCAAAAACTTAAAAAAGATAAGTTGTGAAGCAGTAATGAAACGAATTATTGAAAATATACATACATTTGTAATACATATATATATATATATATTGTAATAGTAATGAAGTAACCGGAAAATGTTAAACCTATTTAAATTGCAATAAAATTAGAATTGTAAAGTGAGAAAAGTAAATACATAACTAAATAAAAGTTCTTAGTACTAAATCCCTACATTTTTAATTGTGGCAACATATATTTTAAATAACCACGATCTTAAAAAGATCAATTGCTATTCAATACAAATGATAAAAACCACAATGATGTTGATTGGCTTAGGTATAGTGCTTTTCAAATTGCAAGAAACTAACTTTTAAATCCTTAATGCTTTTATTGCACCTCCGGAAGTAATACTCTTGAGAAGGGTACTGTTTACCTGGTTGCAGCATATGAATGCAGGGGCCGGATTGAGTATAAATTACGGCACTATAAGGTAATAGTAAAACGCTATTTTAATTGTAAATTATATAATAAATTATATACATTAGGTTTATTTACAAAAAATAAAAGTGAGATATATGAAGCTTCAATTAGTTGGTAAATGCACAATAAAATTGTAAGTCATGTTTATATAAAAGTAGACAGTGGCAGTATTATACAATATAAGACTTAATATACACCGTATTTCACAAATCATCATCTGATGTGATTGAGTCGTCTTGGAAATCGATATCTGAGTTGACTCTGAATTGTATTGCAAGTTTATAATTAAAGGTGGTATTACATTATACATATCCATGTATTCGTTTTCTTTGATATTGCGTGTTTAACGGCATTTCTCCAATTATCAGCAGTTATATGTTCCATCGCATTTTTTATGAATGTATTATAGTGCTTTCACTAAATTTAGGCGTTTGATTTGTTCGCCTTATGGTATTCTTAAGTTGGGCCCATATATATATTTTAATATATCAATTCAATTGGGTTGAAAATACAATGCTACGGCAAAACGTAAAATTGTATGTCCTATTCTTTGGCTCTATTATCCACATAATAATTTCAAATATTCTTTTGTATTCATACTTCTAATAATTGGTTTTTAGTATAATGCTCCTCATAATATAAATTATTTGTTCTAAAAATTCTTTAATATCTTTCTTATTATTACATTTTGTAGGAACTTTATTTTCAACTTCGTGATTGATACGAGGCGTTGTCCATTACTATCAAACTACTTTCTGGTAAATTTGGCAGTAAAGTATTACAAAACCATTCTTCAAATAAGGATGAAGTCATGTCCTCATGGTAATCCAAGCTAGAGCATTTTACATTTTTTGCAGATAATAGCGGCTGCGCGATCCACCCTTTCTCTGACCCAGCGTGGAGAATAATTATTCTCTTCCCTCTCGAAACCGGCGCGTCCAACTGACACGTGGCTGAATTGTCCACCCAACCTTTGCAAATAGTGTCGTGGGTATCATACCAAGTTTCATCTAAATAACATAAATCGCCCTTCCTGTCTATATTTTTTTATTGCCATCAAGTATTCGTACCGCATTTTCTGCAACCTCGAACTTTCCATAATTGTGGCGCGTTTATCTATAGTACAAAATTTAAAACCCACCTTTTTTAACGTCCGCAACAAGGTTGTTTTTGAACATTGGATATCAATAGTTTCATCATTAACTTTTTTGTAAGGACTCAATTGTAGGTAAACATTTTCTCTATACATGCAATATACTTGTTGCCTAATAATATCAATTTCATATTTTAATTTTCCTCGGTGCTCCTTTGTCACTTCTTTGCTTTCGAGGCTCTGCGTTATTTTTGAATTGCCTTGTATATTGTTCCAATAGGCACTTTGGTTAATTGCGACGTTCGTTGAATGTTCTTGGTTTGTCCTTCGTTATTTTCTTCCATCAGAGTCTTATAGATATTGAGAAGTATCTGCTTTGCATCTTGTGATAAATATTTTCTCTTCCGTGCTCCACTTTCATCATCACTATGCTAAATCACGATCACTAACACACTCAGCAAAAGGTCGCCACATGTTCGTGAAAATTCAAATAAGTATACAGCAACAAATGTTAACTACAAATGATAAGTAAACTAAATATTACATGTATATATACCTACCCCCAAAACCATTAAACCTATTTAATTACAATTAGATGACAGAATATTAGTTGAAGTATATATATCAATAAATCATTCTTAGTACTAAATCCCTATTTCATTTTTAATTGTGGCGATTCATATATTTTAAATAAACACGATCTTAAAAGAGTCATTATTACCGGAGGTGCAATAAAAATTAAGATTTAAAACCAGTATCTTGCAATTTGAAAAGCACTATACATCTACATTTATAAGGTAATGTTTTCTAATAGTCTAGAACTACAGATGCAATTTACATTTACGTATGTGAGTAAGATTTATTCTTATTTGTGATTATAAATACTTAATATTTTTGTTGCAAATTGTGTAGAAGTTAAATATTTGACAAATAAAGACATTTCAATCAAATAATATCTTACTGTGCCGTAACGTCGCGAGTATGATTCATTCCGTGTACTCCCTGAACTATATTTAAAGTGATTTTCTTCGAAAAGACCGTGCAGATTTGTTGAATGTTTACGTCCGACCTATTGTAAATATTATCGTTCGGAAAATGTAATTTTAGATTAGTAACCGCAAAGGAGAACAGATGCACGAACTGGTAGAACCGATTCCCTATAATGAAAATATAATAGAGAGTCAACGGCTTCGAAAGCTTCGCTAAACTTCGCGTGCTCTGAATAACTTTGTTAGTCCAAGTAAAGTTATTCTATATACTTAACTCCAAGAATCTGTACAACACGTGCTAGCTTCCTGTTTTGCCTTTTCACGTTACCGAGAAACGCAGGCAAAATAAGTTGTTTAGATATGTTTCTCGGGTACCTAAGTTTGAAATGCTAAAATGACCCTTGCAATTATTTTTTGTATGCTCAAACAGTAGTGGGTTAGTTATTTGAAATACAAACTTACGGATATCATTTTTAACACCTCTAGTGCTTTTCTTTTCCATTTAGACACAGAAAACACAATAGGAAAGAAGACACAGATGTTCACCAAACTATATAACATAACTAACTACGTGTGCAAATGTATTAATGCAGTTTAATAACTGAGAAGTTATGATTCACATATTTTAAACGATCACACATTTTGCATATATGTATGTAACATATACACGTATTTGTGAGTCATTCTTACGCTGTTCCGTAGTACTCGATTTCTTAATTTTAAGTTGGCAAATCTATAATTTGCGATGTAAATATAAATTTCGCGATAAAAGTAAGTCGGGTTTATAAGGCGGTCGCAACGAAAATGATGGCTATATGTAATTTCGTTAAGCTTTCCGGCAATATTTTCTTCGAATACGTTGGCGTCTAGCCCGTCTTGACAGATATTTCTATTAGTGTAGGTTGTCTTGTTTATTATTTAAGCGAAAGTCAATATGTCTTTGCAGAAATGAATATAATTTTTTTGTGCTTGGTTCTTTAGATTAATATTTTTTGACTCCCATAATACGAAACAAAATTGTGCTAATGTTGTTAGTATACTACTAATTCTGTATTAATTAGTGAGGATGAATTCAGTACCTATTGATTGAGTGTCTAGTACTACTATTAGTTGCCCAAATCCTAGAATGCTACTTCCTACGTAAAACTATATTAAATATTTAGTAATCTTGTTTTTTTTTGCAGATGTAGATCCTTATCATAGAAACTATAAAACTACTCTCTTCAACGCAATAGTTTAGTAATCTCTTCATCTCATAGCTAAATAAAAAATGAATATTTTCATATTTGCAGGAATAAACGTTAAAAAAATATGCATATCTTATAACAGAAGGAATTAGTCATAAATTATTATTTTATAAGTTAACATAAAAGCGACCACTTTTCTAATGCATTAAATGCTCGAAACGTCTTCCGGTCGCCTCAAAGCAATATGCTAAACGAGCGTAGAAGCCTCGTTGCGCATTCTGTAAAATTGCTGGAGGAATGTCATCAAAAGTGTTAATAATTTTTTGTTGCAATTCTGCCAAATTGTTTCGTCTATCGTTTTCAAATGTATAGATCTTACTTTTCATGTATCCCCATAAAAAAAGTCATTAGGGAGAGATCTGGTGATCTAGGTGGCCAGCGAATAGTTCCCCAGGTACTTAGAACACGGTTTGGAAATACATTATGAAGATATTCCCGTACAACTCTACTATTATGAGCGGGACACCCATCCTGTTGAAACCATATGTTATCCAAGTTGAGCGCCAATTCGTGGAGGCGTGGGATAATTCGATTCTGGAGTAAGTTAAGATACTTCTCGCCTGTTAAATTGCCATCTATAAAAAATGGCCCAATTTTATGCTCTCCAAGTAATCCCGCCCAAAGGTTTAATTTTTGGGGATACTGAGTTCTAGCATTGTATGTTAGGTGCGGGTTTTCTCTTGCTCAGTGTCGAGGTACAGCGGGATTATGTCTTCCGTGCAACGGGAAAGTACTTTCATCCGTAAATAATATATTTGCAATAAAATTTGCGTTTTGATTGCAAATATGCATCATATTTTCGCAAAATTCCATTCTCTGTTCTTCATCTTCGGGAAATATTTCATTTGTTTTCTGTAATCTGTAGGCATGGTATTTATTTTTCTTTAAAACACTGCATACTGTGCTTTTAGAAATATCCAGCTACTCACTAATACCCAATGAAGATATTTTCGGGTTCTGTTCGACACTGGCACAAATTAAAAGATTTCTTTCGTCTTGGCGAACAAATGGCTGCCTATTACGTTTGTGCTTGTTCGGCAAAATACAGCCCAATCTTTCAAAATTATTTATTATTCGCTGAATTGTTTTTAGAGCGGGTCGTGATTGATAATTCTCATAAAAGCGCTCTATTATTTGCCTTAACGGTATTTCTTGATGATACCACTTAATAATTTGTTTTCTTTGAACTCAATTATAAACATCCATTATTTTTATAACATATAAATACCAAACTAACAAACTAAATAAATACTTATGTATGTATCTTACACTAAACTCTGCAGAAAACCTAATAGAAACGACGACAAAACACTAACTAAACGAATATGTTTAGCAAAAATGCTTGAAGAATGAGACAATTAACAGATTAGGATATAATAAGAAAATGCAAATGAAAAGAATATTGTTTCAACAAGAATAATAAAAAATTAAAATGTAATAAAATATCGCAAAGCGCTAGAACATATGGGACAACTACCTTCTACAATGCCTAACTGGAGACTGCAAATCATAGACAAAATAAGAGAGACTGTTTCTTTCCATAAAAGAAATGGGAAGCATATAGAGAGACGCGGTCTGATTATTGGCGTAATTAAAAACGGTATCTGCGCATATTTTGACAAACTTCTCAAATAAATCATCTGTTTACGTTTACTAATGGCTCCATAACCTCAACCTCAACATGTTAATTTTGAAAAGTTACCTTTCGTTGAATCGTGTATTCCCTGTAATCAACCGGTAATTTAATGTGAAAATGTTATTTTACAGCATACCCCACATAGCACATCGACAATTTATCATCTTTGGCGATAGTATTAAACAGAAAATAACTAATATGTAGGTATGTATACAGACATTAATGTTATTTTTTATGAATAGTGTTATGAAAATCAATCAAAAGTAAATGATAATAGAAACTATGTTTTTTTAGATTAGAAGAACTGTAAAATGCATTTAAATTTGTGATAATTAAGTACAAATTAGAGCACAACACCAGGAGTTCAATATCAACTTGCAGCGATTTTCATTGATTCGATCTGTAGCTCAGGTAAAGATACAAGAAATATTCTGTATAGCTTTATTATAGTATGAGTTTTGACTTTGGTTAGGATTTTATACTATTTTCTGTGATTTTACGTAGAAATTTATTATTTACATATAAATTATTTATTTATTCCCTTATTATTTTCATTAAAATCCTATTTATTCATATATTGTGTAGAAGAACCTTTATTTATTTACATATCTATGTATATAAAATTTATTTATTAGGGGATTAGATTATTAGAAGAAGTTCTTTATGTTTACTTTGTGTACACTGTTTTATCATGTTTCTTTATTTCTGTTGAGTTATGAATTTACTTTTATTTGTGATATTTTACATATAGTATTTATCTTAAGCTGGGCTCACAGCAAATTTACGCGCACGAACGCTGTCCATCCTTTGATAAAGGCGAAGAAACTTCAAGCGATGGATCAAAGTTCCTGCGCATATTGCGTTCGTGCGCGTAAATTTGCTCAAGTCAGTACCCAGCTTAACATTTACAGTATTATACTTTCAGTTGCGTTTTATATTTTTCCGAATATGTTGTTTCTATTGCTGCATATTTTTGTATGTGATGAGTTTTAAATAAATATCTTTAGTATAATTTTTTTTTGTATAATCCATTCCTTACAATAAAACAATATCATATTTGGTGCCTGCAATATATCGGCCTACATACACAGATAGCGCTACAATCGTATTATACCAATGCCATCGCAATGCACATATTCAGAGGTTGGATCCTAATTTGACGATTTTGTCAAAATATGCGCAGATACCGTTTTTAATTACGCCAATAATCAGACCGCGTCTCTCTATATGCTTCCCATTTCTCTTATGGAAAGAAACAGTCTCTCTTATTTTGTCTATGCTGCAAATATTCATACGTATTCTCTGCAACATGTATCGGCGCCGGCACGGCATATGGACTTAACTAAGACATACCGTTCAACTATCGATATAATATTTTGACGGCACTTGCGTTGCAACGATCTGTATACAGCGTATATATATATATATATATACATGTATATGTAGCGTAACGAATATTGAGTAAAGATTACTGTATGATAATAGATATTTTTTATAAATTTACAAAAAACTTGGTGATTTAAGTTTTTCAACTACACTAAACATTCGATTCCTTTGGTTTTTGTATTTCGTAAAGGGATTAGGAATGACGATTGCAGATTTTTTCCAAACATTTCTAAATTAAAATAAATGTATTTACCGTGTTTATTAAATATATTTCATCTGAAGTTCAGTATTTAAAGGCTCGAATCTGTCTGATTTTCTGCCTAAAAAAACCGAATAAGCTTGACTGATACTGGCCTAAGGCAAGGAATAATAAGACTACAGCAAAGAAGGTTTTGTTTCTTTTGATAGATATCAAAAAGATTCAACCAAAAGACTCTTCACAGTAGCAGTTTTCGAAGTTTTTCTTACGACGCACCATATAAGGTATTAATTTACCGTTTTTTTCCCTACATTTGCTTCGATTTTTCGGGAACTAGGCTATGTTTTTTTACGCAGCTTTCGTCGATTTTCCACCTTTTCAAGATTGAACGATTACCAAACACAAAATAAAATTGAGAATTTAGGCAATATGGCTGCAGTTGTTTACCTGCTACTATAGTTAGACTTCAAATCTCAAATTTAATCATAATAATGCTAAATGTGGGTGAAAAATTCAATATATTTGATAAATGTTTTTAACCAGCACCCACCATAAGACAAAAAAGGAACAGTTTCATCCGTGCATGAAGTTGTATATGTACTACGGGCATAATTTACTTTCATGGCCTTCAACGTATTCTTAGTTCTCGACTGCCACCTGTAGCTCAAAATTACATCTTACGCCATGAAAGCTCTGCGCCCTTAATTATGACAAAATGTTCACTAGGGACGACTAAGTCATATTTAAGCTTACTTCAAGTTTACTTCAGTGCTGATTGCTCTAGTTTTGGTTCTGTTAATATTGATGCCATGTTGATGGTGTAACTAGCAGCCACCATATAGATTCTATCTTCCAGTAATGTTAACATTAAAAGGGTCGTCTACCAGCTGATTATTTTACAGCGGTGCCATATCTAAATAATTCTATAAATCGTTTGCTCGATTTTATTTTAATATAATTTGAAAATTGGGCTTCATACACATATTTATACAAATGTTTTACATTTACATATACAATTCTGTCTATTAATATTCAATATTCACTTCACAATCTCTTTTCCCGCTTACCTTGATAGGGGAATAGAGATTACTCAATTAATTTTTAGATTTAATTACTGAAATTTGTTATGAGCATTCAAAATACATCTACACATGTGTGTATCAAGCCCAATTTTAAAATACTTTTTTAGTAAATTATAAAAACATTATATTATGAAAAAATGTAACTGTGGCAACATCGCCAACTGTCAAATGGTAGTCGGGCCTCATAATATTATTAATGAATAGTTTCCATCTAAGTTCACCTCTTATATATTTTATCTACGACATTCAACATATTTTTTTACTATTAACAACTAAATCCTGTAACACTTCTTGTTTCGATTTATAACGAACTCTTTGTACGCATGCTAACATTGCAAGTTCTAAAAAGAACTATTTTTACGGTCAGAATGTTTACTTTTTCTTTATTTTACGATGGTGTTTTCGGTCAAAACACTCAAAAGTGTGTTTCTTTTTGTAAAAGTAACCCCGAATACCATCGGCTGTTTTATCGATTACCAAGTGGTCCTTGTGTTTCGTTAAGTGCAACGACACACCAAGTATCGGGCCACTCTTGTAATAAGAAAGCTATTTATGTCTTAATAACGTGGTGCGTAACAGACTACCTACTCACTCCGGCCAGTCATACCTCTTAAGATAGAAGCATTCCGCATTCGGTGGTAGTAAAAGTAAAAGCAGTATGAAACCACAATGAAACCTTTAATCTACGAAGTTCAGGAAGAATATATGTAGATAGCTGTTTCAGGATATGTTCTATTCATAAATATGAAAGGAATAATAATATAATTTTCTTTATGCATTACAACATAATACTAGAACGAAGAATGGAAAACTAATTCGTAACTAAGGTGTACAGGCTGGACCACTAAGAGAGATAAGCGGCTGTATCTCGGCAAGTATTTGTCCTAGGTTCTGCAGGAAAAAATATTGATAGTTAAAGTGGTCACGAGAAATTTCTGGAAATTATTTTCAAGTTCCAGATTTTACCGCTAGGGGACGTAACTGCTATGTTCAATTCTACAATTCTTATTATCTCAGAAAATCGCAGAATAAGCGGACAAGCGCAACATCAACGGAAGAAAAAATTAATAATTTGACGTTATAATACTGTCATTAGAAATATACGACGTTCTCCAAAGCCAACTTATTGTTAAAATTATTATTGCCGGACTCGTTTGTATCTTTATACTTGCTAGTTTTCTCTCTGCGATAACTTGGGAACCAATAGCGTATATATGATATACAGATACGGTTTTCAGTAAAATATGTGTAATTTAAATGCGCTTACGAACCTATTAACGCAATAGTAGCGTTCTATTTAATTTTTTTTAAGAAAATCCTAACAATAAGTTACCGCTGCAGAAAGCGATCTCTAGTTTATCAGTTTGAAACTAATGGATATAGCATATAAACGCTATTTAAAGTCCACAGAATTCCCTTTCAAACGAGTCCAAGATTATTCGGATAGATTGAATACTAACGGAAATATTAACCTTTAAACATTGACGACTAGATAGTCTTCTCCCTCCCTTATTATGACAGATGCAAAAGAATGTCAATTGATGATATCAAAGTTATAATTTATTCTCCGATATTTTGAGATAACAGGAATTTTAGATTTGAATATAGCAGTTACGCCTCCTAGCGATAAAATCTGGAACTTGAAAACAATTTCCAGATATTTCTCTTGGCCACTTTAACTATCAATATCTTTTTTTCCCGCAAAACCTAGTACAAATACTTTCCGAGATACAGCCGCTTATCTCTCCTAGTGGCCCATCCTGTATATACAACATATGTATATACATGTATGCACTTATTATTAAAATAAGCTTTTGAACAAAACTTTTGTTCGGATATATGTATATATGTGTTGTAACTAAAGTGAAAAGCGAAAAATATACACAATAGAATATAACCGTTTTGATTTAATTTAATTAATTAATAATAAATTGTTATTTTTAGTTTAATTCTTGTTTAGAACTACCTACACATATTTTTAAAGCATTTTACGATTTTTGCTTTTATTATTATCACATACTTACAGTACAAATACTGTGAAATATTCAGACAAAAATAGTATTTCGAATAGTGACACAAAAATATTGAAACAATTGAATTGAAGTCTATGTGAAAAGGTTATACGTATGAAATGTATTCTGTTAGATAATTAACTTCAGTATTCTAAAGAGGTAACATCTGGACACCATATTGGATTTTCTCAATTTACACAATCGAAAATATGTATATAGCTAGTAATTAGAAAATTTAATTTGTTTGGTGACAGTATCTGGTTACCGTTTCGGTTGCGATTTTTCTTTGAAAGAAGGCAGGTTCCAACGTATTTAATTTTTCTGTTTGTTTCTCGACAACCTGATTCCTGCTCATTTGCGTTTCTCGGAAAGTCGGCGTTTGGCCAGGAGAAATACGACACCGAAGTTTAAAAGTAATATGATTTCCGATTTATGAATTTAAAAATTGTGAAGCGGACGTCGGCAAACGAGAACATACATATGAATATCTTTGTGAACATTTGCAAGGATGTTGATGTTTGATATAGCTTTTATATCGTGTTCAACATTGGAAAATGGATTTATTACAGAAACAGGAAATTACATTTATGCTTCTTGTTGAGGAATGTTGTAAGCGAAATTATAGCTACGTTTGTTCTTTATTTTACAAGTGTTAAAACATTATTTATGTCATCATTATTAAGGTGATATTATTGTTTTGCAATGTGATTTCTTTGTCAGATCAGGAAATGTTGAGTAAAAATTTAGTCAGTCTATTTTAAGCATATAGAATTACTAAATTATGCTTTCAGTCCTCAAACTTAAAAAAAATTAGAATTGTGAAAAAAAAAACAAAATAAATGCACAGAAATGAATTCAATTTTTGCAGTATAGTCAAAATTGACACTTTTTATTAGACTTTTTCTTGACATTCAAATACCCAGAATAGAAATTTTATTCATTTATCATAAATTGTAGATAAAAACAGTTGCTAAAGGACGTAGCCAAGACAACACTATAAAAGACGCATACGGTATTAAAAGTATCAATGGTGTTATAAACGTTAGAGTTCATTTTCATTTGCAATTCCAAGTGTAAGTATATATGGGTGTGTTATTGTAAATAATATGATTATTACCAATTGTTTATTTGGCAAACTACGATGTTTCATACAGACACTCAAATAGCAAAAAGCAAAATTATTTCTATTCGAGTTTTACCTCGACTGGTTCTTATCAATTCATTTAACCCTTTCACTGCTCTAAACGGATATATCCGCAAAGATTTTTCGGGACACTCACGCTCAAAACGTATTTTTACGCAAAGGAAATTTAGTACTTGTCTGCTCAAGTCGAACGTATCCGCGTGTTTGTATACATTTATAAGTCGTTTAGGAACGTATTTATTTGGCCAATCAGATTCCTGCACCCACTTTTCAAAAAGTGGCATGATTAGAAGGGAGCACGAATTGCATCCAAATGTAGGTAGTACTAGGGTAGTTAGTAGTTAGTACATATATGTATTTTATCTACAAGAAAGGTATAAAATTCGTCGTGAAACGCGATATACTCGCCAACATTGTAATGTACTGTTATGTGTAGTGCCATGTTTTGAACATTACCATACTAAGCAAACGTACTAAATATCAAAACCTGAATACAGTATAATATGTTTACTTTGTTTCATAATAAACCGTTTGATACTATGCTTTTTTTATTCCTTCCATTAGAACTATGTTATAATTCACAAAACATGCAACAATGTGTTTATAAACGTATGTTGTACATTCCACACAAAAGCAATTTCAGTAGGCTCTGACTGCTCAAGACGTACGAATCCGCGGCACTAATTTTGGTGCGCGTGTAGGTACCTACTATGTAAAATCCCATTAGCAGTGAAAGGGTTAACAACCATTAGAACTGAATTCACTGGATCTCGCAAATTTAGGAATGCTGTTAGGGAAATTTGAAGTTATACAGACAACATATATATGTATGTTTTATCATTTATATTCGTGTTGAATATGATATGTGATGTTAAAATGTTTTAGGGGTTTGCAGTTGCGGCCGTGTCAAGACAGGCAATTGTAGTGTCCTGTATTAGATACATACATTCAAAAGTTCATTCCATAAGGCTGTTGGTGGAAAACGTTTGAAGCTTTATGTTATGAATAATATTATACGATAATCTGTCGTCTGTGTTAGAAATTGTTTGTTCTATTCTGGAGACTATTTTATTATGTACAAGATACATTACATTTTCTTTCCTTATATTAATAGTGAATGGACGCTAATTACAATTTTATAACATATCAAACCGTGTATTAGATATAACATTTTTTCACCCAGAAATCGAAAAATTTTATTCACGTATAGATATAACGTGCACCGTATGCATATATTTCACGAGCGTTTCTTTGTGCGACTCATTCCGTTTTACGCGTATATTTACCATCTTTTTCAATTTTAATGGTGGATCGTGACGTCCGCATCACGTGCATCTTGCTTCCAGGAAAGGAAGCAAAGGAAGTCTTCCATTTGTCCCGACTGCATACTGATGCAATTATTAACGTGCTGGTTCACCGTTCGTAGTTTCAGGAGACGTTAATATTCAAATACAAGTTCAGTAAATAGATCTTTGCTGTACGGTTGGCAGCATATTACGTTGTGTTCAACGAAGTATTGACTGCTTCAGTGCTCAAGCAAATTTAGTAGAGAATAGGTGAACGTGAAATCTCTTAATCAGAGTTTATGTTTTATTTACACGTTTGCGTGAAGATCTTAAATAATAGATTTTGAAAATGCTTGCTAATTTAGTTCATTTGCTGTTAAGATTCACTAAGGGTTTATTTCTCTTTTGTGATTCTGTAGCGGAGGGTTGTGAAATATGTAGCTGTAGTAATTACAAACCGCATGCGATTGCAACAAATTTACTACGAGGTATTCGGTTGCCTAGTATTCTTAAAATTATGTGATAAAAAGTTTTCTCTTCTAGTTTCGCATAATTTGCAAACATTTAAAAATTGCAAATATTTAGGTCGGTCTATACATCGACATCGGACGATTCGATCGCTAAAAACGTATGAGTCGTTTTGACACGTTTGAAGTTTCTAATATTTCAATTAAAATCTGAATTTTTATATGGAATAAAAAAGTACAGAGCAAAGTACTCTAGAAATGATCTAAGCGTGCTTGTCGTATTTCATCTATTAACCCTTTTGCCCTAACAGTTACGTAACAGTTTAATTGCAGCATTTGAGCCGCATTTCCTGTTTATAACTTACGCCACACATTATTGAACATGCACATATCACACACGTAGACACAAATACGCATACACATATAGAAAAGATGCCGAAGATACCAAAGTTCCTGTTTATATGTCCTCTGTGTGTACGTATACTTATATGTGAAGCGTGTGTGGCATATATTCTTTTTGCCCGTGTGTAAATACACACACACAACATTCAGCCGTGACAGACCTAGCGAATGACTGACTGATTTGACAGGAAAAGTGACTATAACACATGCACAACTTACTGCTGTATCCCATCTGGTCCGCGCAGCGGTGTGGAAGCTGTCAAAATTGTTACATACACAAATATATTTTTCCACCTACCGCGAATGTAAGCAGGAAAAAACGAATAATAATAAACGAAAAAGTAGCGCACGATGAATAGTAGAATGGCTGCTGAAATTCCGGTTGAAAATGCCTAATCGCTGTAATTGAAATAGCGCGAGTTCAATATGTTGAAGGCATTTAACAAACTAGCAGGCGTTCGTACAGGTTACTTTCTACCATCGAATACGCACTTCGCACAATTTAAATACAATGAGATGGTAAGCAAAGAAAACTGTGCAATTGGCGACAGCAATATTGGCACGTGATCTGCAATTATGATGCGTATGTGGTGTTCTGTATTGAAAGTGTACGGCGCCTCTGGTTTCAACTCTAGGATGTTAATTACGTAACATGAATATGCAAAGCCAGGAACATCTAAGGAAGGACTCTATTGTCAGTTATAACTACCGCTGATGATAATTAGCGAAGTGTATAATACGGTACAATGTAGGAAAATATATGGCCTCGATATCCGGTGCCTAGTTGTGTATATCCATGCTGAATCTTAAAACTGGTGCTAAAATCTAATGGAAAACTCAATAATCTCTATCTAAATATAGTTGTGTTACTGTCGTATCTACTATTAAAGGCAACCGTCAAGGTTGATGTTTCAGTCGTAAGGTAATATGTTAAACGGGATGTGTAATGTATTTTTATTGTTGACAAGTTAATATATGTAGTTTTAAATTATTTTGATTTAATAAACTGTTTCTGTGTTAATAGATGTTGTTTTGTTTAAAGACAATCGCATTAACGTACTAATACAATGCATAAGTAAGTAGGTATACCAAATATGTTGTTGTGAATATATATTAGTTTGTTTTAACTTTTGATGTTGGTAGTGTTGCGTCTTTTTGCGAAAGCATATTCTGAAATGTTCTGCAATTTAATTATCGCTGATGTACGCATAAATATATCCTTCATTAACTACAGCCCCAGTGCTCTTTCTTCAATATACATATACTATAATTGCATGTTTGATCAATTGAATCAAATTTCGTATATGTATTTACATTTCTAAAGTATACTAAAATATATTATATATAAGATATCAACACTTCCAAAACCTTTAATTTTAATGATCTATGTTGGTTAACATCTACATATTAAAGATAGAACGTATTGTAGGTGTAGGTGCCTATGTTTAAGTGTAAGTTGTCACTATCACATTAGCTGCTCTAACTTACAAAGTGTACTTACGTAGTACATACACGATTACATGTTGATTGTTGACTGACTAGACATTTGGCAAGATCAAAATATTTCTTCAAACAACATGGATACACAATATGGAATAGTTGGAAGAAGCATATAGATACATTATTATTGATTTAATGTTTAATCTAAGTAAGTGAAGTATATTTTTGCAGGGTTCATACATAAGCCGACTATGAGTTATGATACATATGTTTAAGTTATTTTTCAAAACAAAAGAAGTACGACAGATCGCAAAGTATCTTTATATGTATATAGAAAGTTAATTCAATACCTATAGAATAATATTTCTTCAGGTCCGAAACAGATTTAAACAAGATAAATACAGAGTATTGTATTGCGAAGTAACTAACACAGTGAAACACACAGACGAGTGTATAAAAATATATTGGCTCGCAGGATTCATGTAGCAAATGTCACGATTAGATATTAATTCTGGTTAGTAAGAGGAAATGTGTATGTTACCAGCCAGGTATCACATTTTTCATTTTCACAATTTTAGCAATTGGTAGGTACCTATTGTGTTTTATGCACAGTAGATTGGTCTAGTTGCTCTGGTTTTGGATTTTGATTTCTAGGTTTAGCCGTTGTGGATTGCAAATCAATTAACTTTATGAAATAGTATTTATAGAGGTAGGCGAGGGTAAAAATGCACATAGGAGGAGATAGCGTACAGCATTATACGCGGAGGCATGGTGGAGGTAGATATGATGAAGTAGGAAATTAGTGACTTTCAACAAACGCAACTCGTCACTAATGATATCTTTACATATAACGGTATACGCCACCTCACCCTCACTTAATAGAATATTGTTAAAATACATAGATTTAACAATATTCTATTGATCGTTCACTACATTAACAGCAATGTATATGTATATACTTGATCGGACGGATACAGACGTACTCGTTTGTACTTTATCGTATTATGTTTACTCAGACACATCTTCCAAATTTTAGTCGCTAAACTGGTGCAATTTTGTATTAGTCTAAGATACGGGTATCGAATAAAGATCTGTTTCAAATCTGTATACGAACATATGCGATGAAATACGAATGATCCGGGTTACCCCTCTGACGATAAAATTTGTAATGCTTCTTTTGTTGGGTTTGAGTGAAGATATTTTTGTGGGATCGTATACTAGCCAAGTTTTCTAGTAATATGCATAAATTCTCTTTGACTAGTTTTGTTTGATGTAACAATGCTTGTCATTTTAAAAATAGGAAAGTTTGCTCGTTAAAGTTATAATGTTAAGTATACATATTCTATCGACATTTTTATTACAACATATGTAGTTGTTACAAAAGAATATTTCGTAAAACACAAAACTGTCTGATGTTGATATAAGTACATATCTATGTTAAACACTGGCGTTTTATGTGTATCTATAAATCCAGTAAATATATAGTCTTAATAGAAAACTATATTGTCCTTGTACATATCCTCCTATGATTTTTGAATGTGTACCATATTATAGCGGTCGACAGAAGCCAATTACTCTTTGAAACCAACTTCCTTAATCGAATAATGAGCGCTACCGCATTAGAAATCACGGGACGTACTTCACAGAAACAGATTTAGCGATGGGAATATCTTCGACAATCAAAGACTATTGTCTCTATTATCAAATCATTGCCCGTTGCTATACTAATAAGTATATTGGTAAATTACGGCAATATATTCACGACACTAACAATGAAGAAAGGGTGCCGTAAATAAGATAACAATTGAATTGTTGCGACGTCTTCATACAGATTTTTGTTTTGACGGTCCGTTTCGAAAGTACAGGATGTTATTCTCGATGTTGACCGATATAATTAAAACTTAGATATGTCAATGCTAAATATAATACAGTTCAATCATATACCATTTATTGTGCTGTATTGTGAGAATTGTGAGAAAAGTAAGTCGGCAATCTAGTTAATTTTCATTTCTCATTGAATTTTCATTTGATAAATTGATTTTGATACTATTGATCTCCAAAATGGAGTAGAATTGGCATTCATATTCGGTTACAATTTAGTTTATTATAATAAGGTATGTCAAATCTCTGTTGACTATGTAATAAAAAAGCAACAAAGCTACTAAGGATACTAGACTCGGCGATGAAAATCGTTACTATGTACTAACTTTGCTCACAGTAATGACTAATCTCTTAATTTTATTGAAGTTTCAAAATAAATTTCTACTGGAAGTGTTGCTTTTTATGAGTAAAGAATACCTTAATTATTTTAGTGGTGCGTAAAGATATGGATTCTAAAATTATCTTTAGTTTAAATATATTATTTTTCCGGTTAACTAAAGAAACAGAGTAAGAAAATATCAGCATAAGCACTACGATATATTTTAGCAATTCCTAAATTAAAATGTAACGAATGCATTACTGACATTATTTTTACCTTATTTTTTCCAAAATACAGATATATTAAAAAATATAAACTTAAAGCAGGGCAGATGTGATCTTATTGGATTTGTTGGTCAATTGTTTCTAAAAATATAAAACTTTCTAGAGTATACTGCTTAAAATGCGAAAGTTCACGTGACTTCAGGTGAAAAAAGATGTGGAATTAGATCAGTGTTATCACCAAAATGTACATGGATAATCTTTGTCCGGTAGTATCTGGTTCCGTTTACAAGTTAGGACGGAGAGATACTTTAGGACCTCGATTTATATAAGACAGATTACATTACGATTTCTTTGAGTCTATTATGTTGTATATGTATTTGATAAGGCTTTTGAATTTGAAGGTAGGCGTAAATGTTTAGGTAGAAATTATAAATTATATTATAAACTTATTTTTTATTTATGGAAATGAAACTGCGGACAAGTATTTACAATTACTATTAAACAGAATTATCTCAGTTATAAATGATTTAAGGTTAGACCCATTCTGGTACCAATGAGTTGGTATATCGTCTCGTTATTCGCAAAAAACCGTAAATTTTAAACGAACATTTTCCTGATAGCTGGACCAATTAGTTGATCATTAAGACCTTCTTGAATTCAGGCAATGGATTTCTTTTACTGGAGAAGAGTGAAATCTTCAATATAGAATAATATTCGTGTAACAATATGCTAGCGATTTCCTAGGAAATTACACCGCAACAAATCGAACATGTTATTGGGTTGTATTGAATGTATTTAATAAATTTAAACATAAAGTAAGTTAAAATTGTATGTATTTTTCGGTTTGGATATGTACAGAGTTATATTAAGTTCAGTTAACATAGTTTTGAATTATATCATTAAAAAATATCTGCCTGCTTTGACGACCCTCTGGTACATACAGTGCATTTTTTACTGGAATATACTACGTAATTTATACTTATTTTTTCCAATTGTGTCAATGTGACGACCTGAACAATACTATACTCAAATACTGTGCGCAAATTTTATTTGGGCAGTTATGATATCTATACATGTTACATATTACCGACTGTGATCCATATTCATATAGTAATCAAATTGGTATTAAAAGCACTATCTCTTGTATAGCACTTGCTTGAAATAGAAATTTTACTTTGTTGTAATTGTAGTTTTAGCAGAGTAACCTATGATAAATTGGAAGCTACGATTTTACATATTATTCATTCGTTTTCAGTATTTTTTAAACAAATGGCAACAAAATTAAGGAAATAAGCAGGTAATAACGTGAACCATAAATCCTCAAGTAATGTTAAATAATGGTGGCGGTCTGGAAATAATATGATATGTTTATTATTTTGCTGTTAGAAACATATAAAATAATTAAAGGAAGAATTCAAACAGATACAATAAGAAGTATGTATATGTTCATTAAAGATAACGGGAAAATTGGTCATATTTATCTACATACATATATCGAACCATTTAGATGAAGTTATCAATAGAAAATGATATGCCAGACTGGCACTTCGTTATGAAGATGTATATGTGTGAATATATGAATGATGGGCAAATTGTTGCAATTTTCAGTTGTTTTAAGCTTGCGTAATTTTATACATATGTAAAATCAAACTTATTTTGGTTTTAGTAAAAATAAAATTGACTTACCCCTTGTACAGCGTATACAACGTTTTCTAGGATACGAAGAATGTCTCATAGAATGATCATCTATGGGTATGGCGTTAGCTCCAACAGCATTTCCATCCGCCGTTGCATGGATAACAACTTGAGGGAAGTCGTCTTTGAAACTAGCGTTGGAAGAGGTAACGCTGACGGATCGTTCCCTCGCCATAACCGTTCCTATCGAATGTCTCCTTCTGTTACTAACGGGGTTTCCGTTTTTAGTCGTTAAATTATAATACTTAACGGCGTTCTCCGATAGGAATACTTCCTCGTCTTCCGCGGACAGTTCATCGGCTTCCATTTCCGAGGTCGGTAACGGGAGATAGAGATTCCTGTTATCGGTTCTTGTCGTTTTCAAAGAATTCGATCGCCTTGGTTCGTTTGGTATTTTGATATTTAGATCTGGAGCGATATCAGATAGCCTAGGCTCGCCCATTATCAGCAACTCTTGGTTAGAATCAGCCGACGTAGAACTAACAGATCGTAGAAAGTTCCTTAAGCAACGTTTGTTCGCTAAACTCAAAGGCGGTGTAAACTGTCTTCCTAGTGAGCACTCTGACGACGTAGAAACGGTGTCTGATACAGAAGGGACATTTCCCATTCTAGGCGACCGCCTCGATGACGGCCCGTTTGTGTCGACCACGACGGAAAAGTATGAAGGATTATCTGCAAACATGAACAACACGCACAATGAAACTAAATAGATATTAAAGGCGATAGTCCGGGTGCGCGCCGTTTGCTGCTAGTGTGTAGTACGTAAACCTTCAAATTGAAGGCGACGTTGAATACCAATTACGTCCGAGAACGTTCAAGAGAGCTCCATTCGAGAGAATCTCTGATGCACGGACACCTTTGAGAATTCTAATTGGGGAAAGAATGAGGCAGGAGGGGAAGAAGTGAAGTAGAAGAAGTCCCTCAATCGGTGAATCGCTTTGATGAAGGAAAGAAAAAGAAAAGGCGTAGGAAGAAAGAGGAAGCTAGCGAGATCCGACACACAGGATGTTGCTCAGGCGCATTTTAAGTTGAATAAAACGGCCACCGATCCGAGGTTTCAACTCTATCTAGTCATGGGAATTGCCGTGTTTACAAACACACTGCAATATATCCGTTTATAGGTAAGAGATCTGAATAGGGTGGTGTGAAGTTGTAGTGGTTGACAAGAAAGAACATGGAAAAAGTCACCAAACAACGTATAATACAATGTAAAATTTATTGTCGTAATCAGACAAATTTATAACCCTCAACGAATGAATCTTTAATTTTTAGTCTTAAGATCTTTTATTCATAACTGTAATGGTTTCGCTTGCAGTTAGCTACGGTAGCGAAACATTACATGCAGAAGTTGGAAAATAGACAAGTTGGTATTTTTAGAAAGTAAATAAAGATCAAAAACCTATTTATGGCATTGTACCTATTTTCAAAGCGTAGAGATGTGCGTTCATAGAATGTTAATGGTGTAAAGCTAATATAAGATTCTATTAATGATGTGTTATTTACATAAAGATCAATTGTTTTAACAAAAAATAATTTCACATTTTACTGAAAAACATTCAAGAGAGGTAATACACTACATTAGTACATATCTTTATTAGGTCGAAGCCATTACACGAGGAAAGTCAAGGCAACATTGGTCATGAGGTTATGAGGAGTAAACGAGTCGACAAAGATAGTATATGTATATACATAGTGTTTTACATTAATGTATGTCTGTATTATCATACCTAATACATAAAAATATAACAACCTGTGTTCCAGCCTTAGCATTTTTTAAATATAATTTATGGTTCTATAAGCTTTTTACATTATACTATACTAATTGGTGATTGTAGGGTAAAACGGGGCTCCCTCCTGAGACCTTACGAAAGGACTAAACTCGAAAAGGGGGGTGCCGATCGACGGGAAAAGGATTTTTCTAATCAACTGTCTAGGTTTCGCCGCAGACCAACGTCCGAATCCTGTAAGATTAGCATACGAATTAAAAATTCGCGTTAGAGCGGACTTTGAACGCTTATATCTCCCGAACGGTTAACGCTACGCCAAAACTATTCATGTCCGAACATATTCTCCTCGACGAGTACTTGGTTATTTTGGGGAAAATTTTTTTTTTCCGATTAAAACTAAAAAATACAGCGTCGGGGCGCCGACGCCCAATAAGACGACGCTTTCCCAGACATGACCGCCGAACCGGCCGTATTTATAATGACGATTTCCAAAATTTCAAAGTTCCAACGCCTTTCTAAACCGCTTATTTTTTGATAAACGTCGCCAAAATTCCTCAAAACAGATCCTAGATATTTCTATATGAGAATATGATATCTCGAATTTACGAGCTCCGGTGGCGCATCGGAACGGACGGTGGGCCACGGCGCTAGAGGTACGGCGTTCAAATCTCGGCGAGGGATACTATGGCTTTTTTCTTTGGTTTTTTATCTTTTTTTATTAATGATTGAAAAGAATAATATATAAAATAAAGAAGTCTTCATTTCAACGGCGACGAAACACAAGAAATAATAATTAAAAAAACACGATGAATCATTAAATGCGTTAAAGAATTTCCAATTTTTTACAATTGTCCGATTGGAAAAACGTTATTATTTATACTAAAAATCGTTTCTTATTTTGTGGTTCAATAAATAACACAAGTAGTAATAATTACAAACATCTCTCCATGTCTAAAAGTAATTTAAAAATATGAAACAAGTAAGAATAGTTTAATTATCTGTATGTCAGTGTATTATCGAGATTATACTAAGTATATATCTACATATTTTCGAAAGAGCCAAAAAGTCTTATTTGTATACATTCAGGGGAAATTGAATGTCAATATTTTAGGGAACGATTTTTTGATGTATTTTAAAAAGGAAACTTATATAAACTTATATATGAACGTGTGACCTAAACGTCTGTCAAAGTAGGTAGCTGAAATTCCGTACGAACGCCACTGGTGGAATTAAAAAAAAATGGGGAACACTCAATAATGCCTCTTGATACATACTACACGTATACCACGTTTCATTAAAATATCTAAAGTGGTATTACAGGAATTAATAAAAAACTATTTATTTTCGAAAACTTTATCACCCTGTATCTCAAAAGTTAAGACCTTTAGGTCATATGTTCATATGAAGTTTTCTCTTTAACATGACGAGTAGTATACGATCCCGCGACGTCCAGCAAAAAAAAACTATTTATTTTCGAAAACTTTATCACCCTGTATCTCAAAAGCTAAGACCTTTAGGTCATATGTTCATATGAAGTTTTCTTTTTATCATGACGAGTAGTATGCGATCCCGCGACGTCCAGCAAAAAAAAAAAAAAAAAAAAAAAAAAAAAAAAAAAAAAGATCTGTAGTCAACGACTTTGACAGGTAAACATTGAAATTCCTAACAAATTTCCTCTCTTCTAAAAATTACGAGATTTATTTAATATTTGTACATTAACACCTATACAGTTACCCGTAAGGACTTATTTGTTACTGTAATACGTAATCCGACAGCTTTTTAATATACCTAATCAAGGACGTTAGTGATTTTTTCTTTTAAACTATTTAGAACACTGTGACAAGACAAATATAGCAGGCGCGCGATTTGAATATTATGAAATAACTTAAAACATGCTGCCTCTCTAAATATACAGATATATATGTCATGATAAACACAATTGTCAATATTCTATTAGATACACATTTCATCTATAAATAATATATTCCGTTATTATTAAATAAAAAACTTGAAAGAAATATCGAATTATAAGCGTTCATAACTTCATTACGTAAAATAAATAAAGAAATACTACATTTCACCTTTTATTTATTACGAAAAAAATATATTTAAATAATAAATACGTTAAATACGTTTATTAGGTACCTACCACGTACAAAATACCATCTTTAAACCTTTCCCGGCTCTCACAATAAATCGTAGGCGGCCTCCGTTAGCCCCACGGCCATCAAAATTTGAACTGTCAAGACGGACTTTTTATTCTGCGTTTACATCGAGATCATGAGTTGATTTTTCGGTAAAACATTTTGTGATTGTCATTAAGATAATATATACATATAATATTGAGATTAATTAAATAATCGTAGATATAACTGCACTTTACCAAATAACTTAATTGTATCTTAATAGATGGCAGCATATCTGACGTATATATGTTTAGTGCAAGGTATCAAGCGCGCAATTTGAATATTATGGTATTTCTGAACACATGTTATCTCTTCAAAAATATAAGTATATACGTCATGTTAAAAACATTTGTCAATATACTAATAGATACACATTTCACCTATAAATAATATATTCCGTTATTATTAATAAAAATAGTTGAAAGAATACATCTAACGCGAAACGTGAAAAGTCAAATTGTAATCGTCAAAACCTCATTACGTAAAATAATGAAAAAAATAGTACATGACGTCATTTACTTATTACCAAAAAATATATTTAAAAATTAAATACGTTAAAATACGTACAAAATACCATCTTTAATAACTATAGCAAAAATCATTAGGCGGCTCTCATAATAAATCGTTGACGTTAGCGCGTCTGCGATCAAAATTTGAACTGTCAAGACGGACTTTTACACTTAGAAGGTTATAGAGTTTATTAGTTCTTTTCATATTACTACCGGGAAAATTTAATTTCTTCCCAACGATATTAAAAATATTGATAAACACATTTGTCAATACTCTGTTTGATAAAATGTATAAATCGTAGAATGATGACTTAAATTCATAATTCAGCAAGTATACAGGGTAACTGCTAATGAAGCGACCATACTTTACAGTAATGTAAAACAAAGAGCGTTTCTACCTAGAATGCCATTGATTTATTGAAATAGTCCGTGAAAAAATCGATTAAAAATAAAATAAGTATGCACATTGCTTTCATACTGCTCAATTCGTATAACAATTTTTTTTTTTTTCATTTTAGTAATTCATTAGCTGGGACACCTTCTCGACATATTCTGTCGATTAAAAATCTGTACGAAGTAGAATATATATACAGGGATACCTCTATAAGTATTTAAGAGATCAACGGTATTTTGATTTTATTAGTAGTAATATTATTATTATTATTTATTTTCGAACGAATAAGAGTAAGTACGATGGGATAAAAAGAGAGCGTTTCCCAAATAATTTTTAACACACTAAAAAATTGGTCAACCAGCATACAGGGTAACTGGTAATGAAACGATCATACTTTACAGTGTGTAAGGTAAATAGCGTTTCTACATAGAACGCCATTGACATTTATTAAAATGGTTCGTGAAAAAAAGCGACAAAATATAAAATAAGTATCGAGGCCGTAGGCTGAGTAGTGTTTAACACACTTAAAAGTTATTAAGGGAATTTAGATTAACAGAATGCACGCATGTTTCGTGTATATTATTGTAGGTACTCAGGGCTACTGTTATATAAATAATTTTAGAGGTGGCGCTGGTTTCTGAATTTGCTTAGCTACCTTGAATACGCTTAAAAGTTGTGGAGCGGGTTAAGATTAGCGGAAATGCTGGTCGGTGGGCCGGAAGAGTTCAGTCTAAATTCGAATACTTGGGATGGGTCAGCTTAGACCAAACTCGAAGAGTTTGGGTGGGGTCAACTAGTGTTACTCTAATAATGTGTGTCTAAAAATTGTAGCGAAATTCACTAATTATATAGCAAAACATCATAATATATCTGAAAATACCAAAGGATGTATTAAATGTTCCACAAAATATATTACTATTATTACTATTGCTATGTAATACTAACATTTACACCACAATACTATGAGATTAGAATCAAGAGTGGGGTGATAAAACTTCAGATACATATTTCTGTTAAAAAATATGAAGAGTAGGTTTTAGGTCCCACATCAATAATTTTTTGATTGCAGAAATCAAAATAAAACTCCTCCAGAAACGCAAACAACCAACATAAAAAATAGGAAGTTGAAATTTTTATTGTGTGCACATTGTTAAACATTTTTATTTTCATTGTAGCTTCTTTGGTAGTTCTAGTTTCTAGTTTTCGTATTGAAATCATTTTATATTATATATTCAAAGGACAGTAATGTTAATAAAAGGATTTTAGCTGGCACTAAACGTTCTTCTAAATTCTAAATTATGTTGCATAACCATCGTAAGATATACAGACCTTTTTTTATGCTTTGTGATGTATGTGAGCATTACAATACACGTCCTAGAATTAAGATTTCAATTAAATGTTTAAATAATATGGTGCAAATATTATTATTAATTTATTAATGTTATTGCAATACCTGTTATGAGGGCTTCCAAATTTTGACCGCGTCATAGTAAAGTAAATACATACAATACATTGTTTATTATTGTTTTGCTGTACTATGACGCGGTCAAAACCCGGAAGCCCTCATAATAGAGACTCAGACCGTGGAAGCCTTCGATAGCATTGTTATATCTCTTCGACTTTAAAATTGTGTGCTTCGTCATGTAAGAAAAGGTGGCTCATTTATAATGAACGATTTACGTTAATATTTGTTCAATCAAATTGACAAAGTTAAGTGTTAAAATTGAATTGCTCATTTATTTAAATAGAATATTGGTTTTTATTACTGTTAATTTTAAGTTCCGATATGTTAGCATCCAATAACGTACAAGATTAATGATGCAAGATACAAGATAATGTACAAGACCGTCTGAAATATACTTCAAGAACGCATTTCATTAAATTAACGATTAATGTAAAGAATTTTGCAGCGGATAACTGACATTACTGACACGATTATAGCCCACAAGAAATATTTTAGTATTCAGAGCAGTACCATTCAAAATTGAAACCTTATTCGCTTTCATGCCGTATACGAAATTAACATCTAGTTTGCGGTGATATACTGTTATACATATGTTTCTTACAATAATGACGCTATTCATAGTTTTATATTCGAGTTGCGGTTATGCAAATAAGCTATTCTCAAGCATAAAACGTTAATAAACTTGAATTGATCATTAGTTGTATTTGGTAAATTGTGTTTGTAATTCATTTTCGTGTAGGTACTATTCAGTATCTAATAAGTAAAATATTTCCATAAAAATCTTGGTATGCCACTACAAAGGATCAGTAGAATTTGTATTATATAAAAACCCGTATAAATAACAGTTCTCACGCTGTTTTCTTTTTTCTTGACATTGGATACATTAAGGTAGATTATTTAGGGGGTGAAACTTAATAGATGGCAGTTATATTTCTCACGACTAATACACATGTCTTCTATAATAAATTTGAAGATATAATTATTTGTAAAACTTTATGGTGGTTTCAAACGAAAGATTATGAAAATTTTCAGCCATATATCACTCAACTTGGAACATGCTGCAATTTGACATTTGAAAATTGTTTCACATATATTACGAAATTTCTGTACTTATACTATTCGGTTACACCAGAGAAATGTTGAAATTGTTACTATTATTTGTGAATCGAAAAATTGCAGGATGCTATGCCGTATATGTTTTACATCAGCACATTCTACATCTATCTCCTTTCTAGCTCGACTTGGTTCCTCTAAAGGATCGGTATACATACAATGCAGGAGATATTTTTCTAGCGTTATCGGGTTTGATGCCGAAGAATAACAGCCTTGAATTGCAAATTAGTATGCAGTCTTGTCGTATGTATATAAATATGCAACAATCGGTGAGCTCACTTAACTGTCTAATGGGGAATACAGTGCATAATTTTTTCTTATAATTTAAATTAAATGCAAAATTGCGTAAGCCGCTGCCATGTGTAGAGAACTGGCCAAGTTTAATACTTTTCATTATAACTACCAGTACCATAGTTAGGTTTTATTTTCGTGTTTTTTTTTGATAACAAAAAGCTACGGGTGAAAATGATAATGTGATTTACTAAAGATTTATTGTAGATTTTTTGATGAACCTGAATAGAAAATGAAAGAAAAAGCGACGCGAACTCTTATTACCCATTATTTAGTACAAGACATGTTTTTATTATCAGAAAACGTTGCTACGTTGAATAGTGATAAATATAGGAATGGCAAATGGAAAGATAATTCTTAAGAGAGTTTAGTTCTGTATTTCGTGAATAGCAAACAGCCAAAAGCTCTATATGTAAAATCACAATTCAATTCAGGAATTTGACAACCTAGTCAATGCATCAATTTTGTAGGCTCAGAATCAGTTTCTACCTTTATTCGAGACATTATAAAGCGGAAGATAAGTACAAAGTTAAAGTAAATATATTGTCATTATACAAGGATAACCGGACAGGACACCATTACGGTCGACAATTGAGGAACCAATCTGCTTATCCTTAGTAGGAAGATTTACTTGAGAGACCGGGATGCCCGGATGGTTATTATAACGGGCTCTCTTGTTTTCTTATCGTGTTCAGTACCGCTATTAAAATGTTCTGTTAAGGAATCTAGATGTATGTATTATTTGTTAATGTTTACAGGGTGTAATAGTTGAATAAATAATGATAAACTATGTTTCTATAAATAAAAAATAGCCGTGTAGTAGTTCATTTCATGTTATAAACCATTTGCTACCTTAATTCAAAGAAATGAACGTCTTTAACGAATGTTGTAGCTGTAGTTTTTAGTGTTCAACGTATACAAAAAGTAAAACATTTGCTGTAATTAATTCGGATTCACATCAGGTTTTTGTTGTGGAGATTTAAAAAATATGGATGTTTGTAAATTTATTTTTGTACTTGTTAGTAAAAGTTTATAGTTATCACTACTCAAATTCCATTTTTCACACAATATGTATAGGTAAACAAATTATGTGTCTTTCATAACTTATATTTCTAGTATCAGATATATTAGCTTTGGTTTGGTTTAAAAAAGCTATCGCTAAAATTTTTACACCTAGTCAGGGCTCACTCTTATTGTTTTCTGCATTACTAAGTAAATTTACAAAATGGCCATACTATTTACCATCTCGTTGATAATTATATATAATATATGTATATAATGAGACATCATATGTGTGTTGGATATCATTTCTATGTATATTATTAGTTACATATTCTGATTTCACAGTATATATCTGTATATTAACGTCTTTTCGATGAAAAATACTGGCAAGTTGACAAATTTAAATCGGAGTGTTACTATCTAATTTGGTGACACATTTATTTACCATGATTGATTGAAAAACGTATCGTTAGGTTCCTTTTTAATTTATCTTTTCTTTAAAAATAATTTCTATATACTTCAATTGAATTCTACTAACGGAAAATCAGGTAACCATTATTTCTTGAACTTGTTTTCTGTTCTGAAAGCTTTAGCAGTTATTTATTAAGTTTTCGATTCTTCTGCAACATAATTTAAATATAATTATTATATTAATAAAAAACTAATTTATACTTAGTTAATCCTTTGTAGAACGTGTGCTACTACACTGAAGGAAGTCTTTGTATTGTGGCAAAACGGTTTCAAACTTTGAGTTTTGTTGCATTACGAGAATACATCTTTTTACTTTGAAACGATTTCTTAACTTACGAAAAGTATATACTTATGTACTGGCATGATAAAGTTTGGAACAAAATTAATAACTGCGTTATTAAATATTTTAATGAAAATCGCTCGTACATGTAGATTTTCTTGTTTCATACGAAAATTGTGACCTGGTTCACATATATAAACCATAAAGTAAAATTTGTTATTTTATTTAAAAAATATATGATAGAAACTATAAAAGAACCAAAGTCAGTTTGGGACTCACTTTATTGCTCTTAACTTTTTAAATAAATGAAACGTGTAGAGTATTAATAGTGCATCGGTGTTACTACAGGGTTCTAGTTTTTTCCTGTCTGTCGCCGGATATTTAGATTTCTGATAAAGTTGACGGTGGCGTTGATTATTGTTTCTAATGATGAAGTAGACGATGTGTCTCATTAGCATATTTGGTTTGAGCAAGATGGAGCGCCTCTTCATTTCGGCATAGGGGTTCATACTTTTCTTGACAAAATACTTGCAAGAAGATGGAAAGGGCGCCAAGTACCATTTTAGTGGCCGTTGCGTTCTCCTTAGTCAACAATTTAAGAGAATATTTGCAAAACTATGTTTACTTATTTTAACAGAATAGATTAATTTAGAAGATTTACAACAAAAAATTCAAGGCGGAAATGGAATAAATAAGTTTGGATATTATTGAACACACCCTACAAAGTATTTATACTCGTCACTATTAGATGATTGATGGTTGTTAATACTTTGAACGTTTACGCTAATTGTTACAATGTATATTACTATAATTTTTCTATGCTGATCAATTATTATATGATTATATATTATTATATTATGTTTACGTCAAGAGACTGTTCGTTGTTAAATTACGCTTATTGTTGTTATAAAACTGCGACACTAATTTGAATTTCTGCTGATTTATATTTTTTTCAACAAAAATATATTTGAAATTTGTGGAATATTTGCTTACTCTTTTGCTTGTTGTTAAATATAGATCCTTACTTCCCTGATATCCTCTAGAACATCCTACATAAACATGTTTATAGTTCTCTGTAGTGTACAAAAATACAGTAATATCTCGGGTGTTCTATTAAAAAATAACCTACTCTACTCTCTCTAGAATCACTTCGCAACTTTAGCAAGGAAAGAAGAAATTCAACGATTATCATTAAAGTATTTAATAACACAGTTAATCATTTTGTTTTAAACTTTATCATCACGCTGTGTACTAAGTATGCAAGAATATTTGTAGACAGAAGTATATATTTTCAATTTAATTTCATTTTTGTGTAACAAAAAATAAAACAAAAAAAGAAAGTATTACGTACTTCATATTAAAATACAATGAAAGGAAAAACATCTACATCAATACAGGTACGATTCAAGTAGATGGACTGTATGGGAATTGATGGCGTGTCAACTATTTAAAATTACTTTCAATAAATTATAATCTGCATATGATTATCGAACAGTGAAATTATTGTTCTGTTGGATGCAAGTAGTTATTGTGTGGGAAAATACTGGCGCTGAGTAGAAGTGAAAGAAATATAGTTTATACTGTTTTAATCAAAATAAATCAGTTTTTTAATCTTATTATAACGACGTTTTAAAATAAAATTGAAAACTTTATCAACGAAAATAATATAAAGATTGAGTTCAAATAAAATATTGCTGAAATATTAATCTTTTAATTCCTGATTTATTTCCACTTAGAGGTCAATAAAACAATAAATAATTAAATACCATTTATACAATTATATTATATTATATTATATTATATTTATTTATACAATTTATTTATAAATTGGTATTTAATTATTTATTGTTTTATTGACCTTAAGTGGAAATAAATCAGAATTAAAAGATAAGTACATAAAGGTCAAAAAATACATATATTAATTGAAATATTAATTAAAACGGAATTGATTTTCGTCGAAATGATTTTGTTCAAAATCTGTTTAGTTTTAACTGAAAACATTAGAAAAAATAGAAATATTTAATGCTATTTCTTTTGAATGAAAATGTTTCTCGTATATCACTTGTGCTCCTGTTAAGTTTTCGGTGGCTTTAGTATTCTGGATGAGCCTATAATAAATACATATATCTGTAATTATCAAATTTAATTTTCTTTACTTTTGCTGTTTTGCACAAGAGAACAAAGCCTATTAAAAATTAGTAAGAATAGTCACAATCGTAGAATGTATGTATATTGAGGGCTCCTAAAGCGTCTCTGCATGTGTGTTTCACAGTTGTTTTCTGTCTACCATTAGTGTCTTCAAACTTTGAGTTAAATAGATGTTTTATTAGAAGATAATAATTATGCGAAATGTCATAGTATGCAAACATGGCAGCCTGCTAACTAGCGCGTTTTCTCGAGAAACATCAAGTTAATATGTACATAACAAATGTGAATATATCAAAGGTGAATGGAAATGACATTAGGCGTTTTTAGGAACCGCAAAACTCTACTTTTTGCTTGATAGTTGGAGATACAATGATACAACTACGTATGTAGTTGGTTTACCAGAGATTTTCAAATTGTAGTTTAATCTGAAATATAGAGAACAAGAAATTTCTATAGTTTCTTAGTTTTTGCTATTTGGACAGTTAAGAATATTTTCTACAGGCTTATAATAATAATCGGTCGTTTGTGTACTGATTACAATGGATGGGTGTGTATTTAATTTTTTTCAGTCATATGTTCAAGGGGTAAATATACCTTGAGTTGTTCTGTTAGACAGCTAATAACGTAGGCCCTTACTGGTTATTAATATCTCGTTTGCTTATATATATTATGATTTTCAGTTTGAAACGAAAACATATTGACGATGTTCGATATGTATACAAAACTCCTACACTCATTAAGCTCATTAATGTTAGTGTAAATTGTTTTGGAAGGTATTTCCGGTTCTGCGGCATACATATATTATAAGTGTACGGACTTGTAGTATATAAGAAATATGGAACTGTCCTTGTCCTTACCATAAACAACGTATATTTTTGAAACTTCAAATGTTAATCAGTGTAGATTTTACTGATTACGCGTATTGTTTTACAATGATGTCTACAATAATAATTATTGAAAGTTACATTAGTACGACGTATTAAATAAATCGAACAATGACTAGTTGTTCGTATTATTTAACTATTATGTAAAATAAAATATACCACAAATCTACTTTATATTACCATATGTCTGTATGTACCAGTAGAATTCTAATAATTTTATTTCTCCTTAATTTTTTGTTAATAGTGCTTCACATATTTCGTAACATTGACTCGAACTTATAAATTTGTTAATTTAAGGTTTGGTAAGGATAAAATGGACAGAAGAAGGATACATACAATATCAGAGACGTCCTTGCATTGTGCTGAGTCTGAGCTTTTTTGTGTAGTGAAATACATAGTTGACAGGAATATAACTTGTTAATTTAAAAACAATTTCCTAGCTTATCAGAAAAGCGTAAATTTCTTAAGGATTTCGTTTTGAATAAAGAGAACACTTTTTTAAATTTAAATTAATTAAAACAAAGAATTTTTTAACTAATTATTCACAGTTCCATTCACATTAATATCGTTTAAAATAATATTGACTTTGTTAGAAATAATTTTACTCAAAATCTATTTAGACTAGAATCATTTGCTCGTATGCAACACGTAAACATTTCATCTAATTAAATTCTTTTAACTACTATATTTTCTCTGTGAATGTTTTTCCATTATCCAAAGATTTTAATATTTAACATTTTCTAGGAACAATACGTATACATGTATTTTAATACAGGCCCTAGGGAGATATGTTAGAGGGATATGTAGCGGCTCGTAAAATCTACGCCGTTCAGTATTGATTATTATGAAAATATATAGTATGGGCTTACGTATGATGGTTTTAAAGAAATGAGCAATTATCGCTATTAACTTGCGACTTGCCATTCTACTTCCAGCTATCTCTAATGATGTCTTGCTTTACATTTGGTTATTGTCAAACGATTGCTTTGTAGGTGTACGTTATACAGAGTATCCGTATTTCTTTTTCTATAAATTTGCAAATATTTCTTGTTGTAACGTTCTTTTAATGAAATTTATCCTAGTATTTTATGCAATATTTGTAGAATTAAATTTTAAACGAAACGTTGTACTTCATGCGTTACGTAAAAAGCTCTCACGTATACTGGAGTTACCAGATATAGATTCAACTTTCATTTAAAACTTTTTATTGTTCAATTTAGAATACTACAAAGACTGACTTGTTTAGGACCCTGGCCGGTCTTCAGTTCAATAAGCCCACCCGTCTGAGTGCTAATATAATTTGTGTAGAAAGAAATTTAAATTAAAGTATTTACTATTGTAACTCTAACTCTGACAGCATATATAAAGAAGTTACCAAGATTAAGCGTCAATTTCTGAGTTTCGCAAGTAATAGGTGATGTTTACGAACTTATTTATATTAACGAAGGAAATTGTTCCAATTGTTGATGTAACACTTTATGAAAGTTCGGTAGTTTCTACTGTAATACCTACACATATTGGAAACTTCATTCTAATTGAATTTAGAGGTGCTGATATCTGCGCACCTATGAACCAAACGTCGAACAGAGACAAATGCTTAACAGTTTTCGTATATCAGACAAAATTGCTTGATTTTCTGAGTTTCAGTAATTATCTTTAGGATTTTCGACACTTTTTTTTGAGCTTTCAATATGATTTATTAGCTTTTTTGGCATTATTAGTTATTATTCGATATCTACATATTTTGAGTTGACAAACGTGTGAAAACTACTTGTGAAAAACTATGTATGAGCTTGAGCTATGAACTTTGAAGTAGTAGCGCATACAAAATACAAGATATACCTATCCAAAGCAAAATTGTAAAAGAAATAAACAACCTATACACAGGGTGCCCGGATTTCGTACTGACAACTTTTTTATTTGAAGACATAGAGAGATTGCTAAATTAGCAAAAAGGTATAGATTCAAAAGCTCACTAAGAATTCATTTTCAAATTTTACTTGACATGCTTCATTTGTTTAATATTGAAGAAAACCTGAAATCTTCTAATTTCTTTTATTTGCCGTAACTTTTTTGTTACTTGAGATATGAAGATGCGGTTTGATGCAATTCAAATTGTAATTTTTTTTATGTGTTGTGGGTGTTTAGTTGTAGTGACTCCGTAAGCTGTATTACTTGTCTGGCTATCACTGCAACTTTCGCGATGTAGTTTGGTGTGTGTAAGTTGTGTTCAAAATCTAAATCAAAAATCTAAATACTTTTATTGACGCTTAATAAAACAAATTTCTTTTGTGCAAATTTTTAGTAATCTCACCTAACCTCAAAATTTTAAATTGGAACCGTGCAATTTTTGTGGCTCTTCTAAAAGGAGATATTTTTCTGAATACAACCATGTATCGCATGATATGGACATTTTGTCAAAACTTGGAAAATTAAGCATATTCTGATTACGGGCAGACATCACAACATTTTGTTTATCGCGTTATCTCTGAAAACAACACCGTTTTCATGATACGAACTTGTCAGAAGTGTCAATGTTATTACTTTAATTTATAATGGATAATTTTGAAAAATACGATGTGTTTTGTATGTATATCAAAAGTCTGAAAAGCGCAAAGCTAACATTTAATAACACAAATTTTATGTGTGCTTATTATTAGTAACCTAATCTCACCTCAAATTTTTCATTTGAACTATGCAATTTCTGTTGCCCTTTTAAGAAAACATTCTTTTTAACCAATTGTTAGGTGATATGGTAACTTGGTTTGAACTAATTCGCAGTACTTAATAAAACAAAAATACAAATGGTCTACTAAATAATGAACAATAATATTAAATTGCTCAAATAAATCACCATCGTTTACAATGCAAAGTTGACACTGTCTCCGAATACTACATATTTATTACTTCGTGGATAATATTGGGTTTAATGGTGTTATATACCTCAAGTATTGCTTCTTGCAATTCTTTAACATATGTAGGACCATAGATTTTATTTTTAACAGTACCCCACAAAATATATCAGAAGAAGTCAAATCAGGTGATGTTGCAAGCCAGCAGATATCGTACTTTTTACTGTACTGACAAATACTGTCCTAACGTCATCGTGAAAGTTACTGCAGTGATAAGTACGATGTTATCGTTTTCTGTGAGTACATGTATGATAATGTGCTTTTCTCATAGATAGTATGATAAATAAAAAGTAGAGATTGTTTCCCAAAAAGAATAGGCTTAATTTGTCAAGTTTTTAAGAAGTTTCCATATCATGCGATACACAATTGCACTCAGAAAAAATTACATAGTTTAAATGAAAAATTTTGAGGTGAGATTCGGTTACTAATAATACGCACGCATGAAACTTGTGCTATTAAATGTTAGTTTTCTCTCGCTACAAACTTTTGATATACGTACAAAATACATCGTATTATATATATAAATTCAAGTGACACACACACATTGAGACTTCTGACAGGTTCGTATCATGACAACCGTGTTGTTTTCATAGATAACGCGATAAACAAGAAGTTGTGATGTCTGCCCGTAATCAGAATAAGCTTAATTTTCCAAGTTTTGACAAAATATCCATATCATGTGATACATGATTGTATTCAGAAAAATATCTCCTTTTAAAAGAGCCACAAAAATTGCACAGTTCCAATTTAAAATTTTGAGGTTAGGTGAGATTACTAAAAATTTGCGCAAAAGAAATTTGTTTTATTAAGTGGAAATAAAAGTATTTAGATTACAATTTGAATTGCTTCAAACCGCATCTTAATATCTCAAGTAACAAAAAGGTTACGGCAAATAAAAGAAATTAGAAAATTTCTCCTTCTACACCTTTTTGCTAATTTAACCGTCTTTCTATGTCTTCAAATAAAAAACTTACGCATGTTGTCCCTACGAAATCCGGGCAGCCTGTATATAAATTTATTATGCATCATCGGTTTCTACACAAAAGCGATCTATTTTGGATCAAAAAGAAAAACCAAAATTATGAAAAAAATGGGGATATGAGATACCCTATTATCCATCATGGGTGTTTTGAAAATACAGGTTACACAATATTTTAGACCATATAATATGCAGCAAATTTAGTTAAAAGAATGTTTAAATATCTGTTATAATTTCGGAAATATTAGTAAAAATGGAAAAGTTGCCCAAACTTCGGCGAGGCTGGTGCCAAAAATTGGGCTATTGGGCTGCTAAAAAATACGCACTTCTTATTTTAAGGTGTTCTTTCGGTTTGCAAGGTTTTGTTGAAATTGGGAGTTGACGCGTACCAGTGTTACCATATAAGTATGAATAATAAATAAAATTAACAAATTAGGCAGACTTTTATAGATCATTCAGTTTCAAAATCTGGATAATTAATTTCATTTAGTAGCCACAATGGAAAATTCACAGATAGATCTCGGACTCTGTATGTTTCCCATTCTATGGACCTACTTTACAATTTCGACAAAGATGAGATTTTAAAGTAACTTCCATACATTATAAATTCGGTATTTTTTTATTATTGTGTCGTGATGCTGATTTGGAGATGCATATATTGGGTTTGTTATACAAATTTCCAAAAGTATCACGATGTACATACATAAGTTGCAATATATTTAAGGGAAACTTTGCATGGTATATCATATACGGATTAATAATCGTAATAAGTTTATTTACAGAATATAGCAATTCAGCATTCCATTACTACGCATACGTACGGACGTACGCGTCAGTTAAAATGTTACATTATGTTAAATTTTACTAAAGAATTATTATTACAAGATTGAGTGTTTCAAACGAGAAGGGATCCATGTTCTTGGAATAGCTACGATCGTTTTATTTTATGACTAAAATGTTAAGCTAGAGAGTTAGACCGTTTTGAATATTAGATGGTTTCGGTGCTCATAGAGAGGAATGTTAAAGAGCATATAGTTCGGGGGCGGATAACTTAAATATTATGGTAGACGTAGTTAGTGATTCAACTCCCTTTGTCATTACCTGAACATAATCTCAAACGGTTCTCGGTCGCTTGATATTCAATGGTCATCCATAGAGCATCGCACACGTAAATACATATACACATATACATATATAGATATATAGTTAACTTTTGTTGTATATATACTTATCATAAATGGAAATGATAATCATAAATAGCTTACCGAGAGCCATTGTTCTCCGCACTAGAGTGTATCCTTAATGTGCGAGTAAAGGCATCAAGTCGCCACTAATACTAACTGCGCTACGACGTGAGTGGAAAAATCATTTGTGTTCACTTCCTCCTTCTGCGTTTCCAATTCTCTGTTGCTGAGGATTATTTGAATAACCTGAAACAATACATGTTTTATATTAATTTTTGTAGATTTTTGATCTGAAACAGAATATATATATATAACGAAAGATACCTTTAATATTGAGCTACTGAAAGTAAGAAATATTGGACTCAAAATTTTATATATGTAGGTAATCTTTTTCTAATCTTTTTTTTAATGTTCTCCTAAAATCTTGTAATCACTTTATGCCATTGTATTAATTTTTTTGGTTTGATTAATGTTTGTAAAATTGACTGTGGCCCAACTTCGAGATTGGAATTTCAATACCATTCGCTGGGATTAACAACTCAACATTACTTACGGCAAGGTAATGCTGTAACGAAGTCATTATAAGAGCTATAGCGGGAGTCCTGAGAAGCAATAAGTTATATTGCGTCTTAGGAAACCGCTGCAGCCGGACCTATTCCACAAAATAATTCAAGCATCTGTTTATATTGAGAATACATATAATATGTGTCGAACTAATGTTACACACATACATATATGCTATAATTTTTAAGAGGGGCTCACTGCTCACTATTTAGAGACGAATAAGAAGAGCGCTGGGACCAGTGTAGTAATACAAATTTGTGACGTGTGAATGGTCATCAGTATTTTAGCAAGGCTGGATACATTTATAGGTTTTTTATCTCATGGTTTAATTGCACCAATAAAGGTTTATGGAAAACCAAATCAATACATATGCGGAGCGGTTTGGTTAATGCAAAAACATTTATGATGGTTTGACTAAATTGGCATTAATCCCGTTCTTTTACTTGAAATTACTACAAGCAAAGAGTAGAGGACGGTATTCACTAACACTTTTATGAAGAATGAGGGGAAATTGTGAAGGTGAATCATATAAATGGATGTTAATAGAATACTGTTATAACGAGTACTTATGAACTGATATCATACTGGAAGAACATATCTTCGTATGAGAACTACATACGTTTTCTTTGTAGCCGTGGAATCAAAGTTAAGGAAATTTTTCAGTTTTTGTGAATATTTCCAAAATAATAGATACTAAAATCTCATTTTAACATAATTTGTAGCACATTAGGTACATGTTCTTAAAAGTACTGTAATCGATCTTCGCAAATGTGAATAATGGGGAGCGGAGTACATCATATCCCCCTCACTTTTTACTTTTACTCTGAATTTCTTATTCATCACAAATTGGTCGTATTTATGCAGAAAACAGTGGTGTACAACAAATTTAGAGAACTGATAATAATGAAACAATAATAAATAAATAGACACAAAAATGTTCTATGTAAAAGCGACCTATTTTTGAAAGATAAGAATACAAGAAATTAACAAAGAAATGGAGCAGTATGGGGTACTACGTTGCTATTCACTTTTTGCCAAGATAGATTGTTATCCTTAAGATCATATAATATGTTGCGAATTATGTGAGAAAAAGAATTTTAATATCTGTTGTAATTTTCGAGATATTCATGAAAATTGAAAAACCTTTGGAGGGGGCTGTGAGCCGAAGTTGAGTGATTTCGATCTCATAGTTTTCATTGAAATAGGAAGCTGACACCTGCACATGTTGCTTTGTTGGCTACGTCTGGAATAACATTAGCCGACAGTCATTTTGTTAAATAAGCAACTATGGCTGTTTTGTATACATTTTGTTACGCTAGGCCTAATATGACCATAGAAATAATATTTTGGCGTCGATTTTTCTGTAATTTTGCACAATTATTTAAAAAAATATGTAGGTATATTTCGTTTAGTCTTATTATGTGGTATGGTACTATTTTTTATTTATTTGCGAAATTTCGATAATAATAAGGTAAGAAAATACGTGCCATAATGTAGATTCTAGTAAAAATATTAGAAAAATGTCCGATATGTCAAAACGCGTTGAGCGAACTCGGTGCGTCAACGTGCTGTATTGCGTGTGATTCACTTCCGTTGAACTCTTTGTGTGCAGCGAGCCGGATGTGTGCTTATGATATAGTAAACTGCTCGTTGTCACTTTGCATTCAAGATCGTTACTTCGGGCAGATCAGATTCATTAAAATGTCGCGAAATTGTAAGCACCATCCCACTAATTTTTATCATGTCTGTAGTAAAGTAACTTTGAAATCCCAAAGCAGGAATTGATTACAAATCTATATGAATTTTGGTTCCAGTATTAAATCGGTAATCAGGACGTTTTATCCAACGGTACTATGCATTTGGCTTAGCCGAACAGCTTGTTGTGTGCCATTCGCAATTCCAATAATAGGAAGACAAACGAAGGAATACTCCACAGACTGTCTTTCCTGGATAACAAATTGTTATTGGAATAACAAACAAGACCAACAAGAGCGGAAAATATTCCAATATTTGGTCAATTACCAAGCCTATACCACACATTAACTAGTTTTCAATCCCAACGCCAACTGAAAATTGGAATTTACACTCATAAAACAACGGTACTGAAGATTTACAACGAAGGTTGGTAAAAACTACAGTCAGTCAACGACAGTAAGACAACTCTCCTCAAATTTAATGTATCGTATTGACGTTGAGTCAGTGATGAGTAAGTTAAGGTTCAGTCCAAACCAATGAATTTTACGCTATATTCATAAGTAATGCCGATGTTGTCAAAAGAAAGTTCGCTTGTCAACGTTTCATTTCTAATCTCCAAACCAAAGTTCTATTATTCAAAATAAAGCATTTGCTTCAGTTTTGAGATATCAGTAATTTCAAAAATATGGTTTACAATAAAATCAGTAACGATAGAAGACGTTTAATAATAGAACCCTATAACAGGGGTGCAACAATGATGAAAAATACGATACGGTTCGCAAAATTGTGAAGGTATATCAAAGTGAAGATAGATTTAACAAAAACCGCAAACGTCATCGTCCTAAAATATTAGACGAACGAAACTTTGCCTACGCACAGCTAATATTGTGTAGTTACACAACATTTGAAGTTCTTCTCTCTAACATTATACAGGGTGTTTAAAAACTTAGTTGCTTATAAATAAGTTCAATCTTCGGAAAGTAGGTTTTTTTAAATGGAAAGGTATATATTTTCTTAGATATTCTGTCACGTCTACCTTCACAGATACCTAAGCAATAGTAAGGCTTCTAAGTTCTCGTAATTTTGAGTCTAAATCTAACCTAGAACTGTTTGTAAACAGTCAAAATTCTGTTCCAGAAAACCACATTGATGAAGGGAGTAGAACATTGAGAATATCAAGGCAACAACACTGTTAATAATTTTTCAAAGTTAGGCGCGGAGTCACGATTTACTAGACCTATCTTTTGCTTGTTCTCATGAAAAATTGCGTAAATTCACCTTTCGGAGTAGAATAATGAAGGTAAAACTTTGCTCTGTATTAATATTCCAAACCTAATATAAGCAAAAAAAGTGTATCAATATTTCAGTCAATTAGATTAACTTTCTATCAGATACCAAGAGTCACTTTGTCCTCTGATATATTTCCTCGAAAATATGGGCAAGATAAATAGTATGTTATTTTGAATTCAAATTGGGTTTTTAATATCATAAATGTTCGTTTTTTCAAAATAAAAGAGAAAATCAAATAGTATTTCTAAATTCAATGAATGTTTACATCTTGACCGTACGTATATCAAATTAAGGAAAGAAATCTTGGTAATAGCGGCTAGTACTGAAAATGATAATTAAATTTAATAATCACTGTCATTCATCACCATGCATCGACGCGTTTTGATTTTATAAATCTCATCAGGCTAATTCTACAACTATAGGTCAATGTAATAAACAATTACTGACTTTGTAGAAATAGATAGACAATAGTCAATTTCGACATATGTCAATATTTGTAAAATTAATTAATTTCTCATATATACTTAATACAGGATGTTGGATATACATACATATTTTTTCACAAATTACTGTCATTCTCATAAAGGCAGCCTGATGAGATTTATAAAATCGAAACGCGTCGCTGCATGGTGATGAATGACAGTGGCTATTAATTAAATTTAATTATCATTTTCAGTACTAGCCGCTATTACCAAGATTTCTTTCCTTAATTTAGTATTTCTAAAGTTGGATATACATACAGTAGATATTTTCTTAACAGTCGGGAATTTAAATACAGTAATATTTTTGTCTAAACGGTGTTTGATGGTACATTTACTTAATGTATGTCTACCATATTTGCAATTTACTCGTAATTTCTTAAGAGATTTATGACGCGGTTAAAATTTTCACAATTCACGGGAGCATCCAGATGTTTTCTAGAACCCAGAAACATAATATTTTGGTCGCTCGTCCACGCCATTCAGGTCAGCGTTCCACTGCTCTTGCATCCCCGCAGTTACGGGTTCAATCTCATTCACAAGCATGAACCGAAACGAAGAGAGAAAGAAGATCCAAGAAGATGCTACCTACTTTCTTTCCGATCCCGGTGCATCGGTGCCCATCCATCAGATAGATGCGACCGTGCAAATGTGGATGACGTTTATGACGATAAGACCATATGTCACCGAGAATTTCTATTGCTGTCTAATGCAGACGTGCGTGTGTATAGTACACGCGAGTGCGAAAAGGAACGGGATAAATAATGTGCGTCTCAAGCGTCTTTGTGTCTTGAGAATCTCGAGTGTCTCGAGTGGGTTTGTTTCGTTTTCAGCAGATACGAAGCTCGATGTGGTTACAGTTCAGAAAGCGCATCGCACGTACTACTATAAATACGGACATCTCCGGTCTGTGACATTAACATTCTAATGGAAATATCCATTGGGCGAACGCTCTGCCAAATTCTAATTATGCGTACAAATAAACTACTACGACTGCGGTAACTATTTCATTCAAATTCTGTACCATCGCTTTCATGAATCGAATTCGCAGCTCTTTTTATAACGGAAAGGCTAATTTAATGATTATTAAGTGACTCACTTTTATATGAGCTGTTAATTGCAGTGCTATACTTAATGATATCGAGGTATAAGATGAGAAACTACGTTTTTATGTCTCCAGTAAGTTTCGATGACTAGGCTCTGTTAAAAGGTTAGGGTATCGACGATTTTTTATCAAATTAGAATGCGGTGTGGGTACATGCCTAGAAAAGGCCGTTTTAATATTTTTTTATATTCACAACTCATAGAAGTTGAAGAGCTAAACTCAGAGGAAATCTCTACATTATCGATTCGTATACAGTAATAATATCAGAACTGATGACTGAAAAGATATTGGCTAGTTGTTAGTTCCTACTGTAGGTACACTCGGTTGATTTAGAATCGACTCAAACTGCCATAAAACCCGTTAAAAGTATGCTTTATTGCGGCCCCCGAATACAAAGCAGTAATAGTATGGTCAACTGTATGTAAATTACTACGTATGTAAATTACTATCTGTGTATATACAATATATTTTTCTATTAAATCCAGTTTCATATGCAAGGGATCATTTATAAATTCCTAAACCGATAATTTCTTAATGCGAGCTTAACATATGTATAGTTAAATCGCTATCGCATATAATTTCACTATAATATTTATGTAATTAAGAAATTACATGAATAAGAATATGTATGGGGGCAAGATATAAAAGTCTATTACCTATTAGAGTGGATCGAAAAACGCATTTTTTTTTTGCAATACAATTCTAATAACGCGGAAAACTTCCCCATAGGCGTCATTATAAATGAAAAAATATTAAAAATTTTTTTTTTCAAAATTTGAAATCGCGCAGAAGGCCTAAAGTTAGCAAAAAAGTCAAAATAGCGGTAAATTTAAAAAATGCAAAAATTACAAAAAATACATTTTGTGTTGTAATAGTGAAAAAAGTGTTTTTAAGAGTGTCCTTAACGCATACAAAAAATAATTAGACCCATACTTGTTTTAATGAATTCGCGCAAAAGGTCTAAAGTTGCGGGTTGTATCGCAAAAAAACGATATTTCATGATTTTCGACAATTTTTAAACATGTGCCAAAACCCATAAAAGTTTTATTTTTAATTTGTAATAGTGTAGAAACCATTCAAAATAGTTTTCCCAAACCAGAAAAAATACTTTCAGACCCGTAATTCCTTAACTGTATTTGTGCAAAAGGTCTAAATTATAGTATAAGTTATAGTCCCGTAAAAACGCCGTTTTCCATATCTGATGAGTGTTTATTTAACACATTAGGTTTGTAATAAGACTCTAACAAGTGATTTCCACATCCACCCTACGCAACCAACCAACCAGGGTGAATTTTATTTACAATATTTACAGTAACTATTTACTTTGTACAATGCATATGTTCGTTGTAGGCAAAAGATTATTTATATAGAAGCCCCGTTGAGTTCTGACTTTTAATTAAATGTGGGCATCAGTTGTCTTGATTTTAAAGTACCTCTAATATAATCATCTCGATTTTCATGCCCGCACACTTTTGTTGCTGCTTCTGTAACCAGTTTTATATACCTCTCAACTGACTGGGTGTGGCATGGGAATTTGAGGTAGCTAAACGCTGATAGCGCTTTGTCTTTCAACAAAGGAGCAATGCGTTCAGTTGGCATCTTGGACAGTAGTGGCGGCGGTATTAACTTGCAGATTGACTAATCAATTACTTCGGTATAGTCGTTTGCACTAAAATTTATTGAAGGTATTTTGAAGTCTTTTACGTAACCTTCAGCAGATGGCTCATTTCTGGATTTAAGGATCCTCCTGTAGCCAAGTTCTCTAATGTGTGGTCTCTCATCCATTATCATAGCCAACATAATATTTTCACGGCGGCAACCCTGCTCGCAACTTTAGCTCTTTTGCGCGAATTTAGTAAAACAAGAATGGGTCTAATTACTGTTTGTATGCATTAAGGACACTCTTAAAAACACTTTTTTCACTATTACAACAAAAAATGTATTTTTTTTTTAATTTTTGCATTTTTTTTTAATTTACAGAGATTTTGACTTTTTTTGGTAACTTTAGGCCTTCTGCCCGATTTCAAATGTTGAAAAAATTTTTTTAAATATTTTTTTATTTATAATGACGACTATGCGCAAGTTTTCCGTGCTATTAGAATTGTATTGCAGAAAAAAACGCGTTTTTCGATTCACCCTATTACATATACTTTAGAGAATGAATGTTCGCATGATGGTGCAGAAAATGTCCTTCAGAACCAACCAATAATTCAAAAGTTTTTTCTGTGTATTAATTCGTTTTCAGTTTGACTGCCTTTTCGTTTACCTTCTCTATTATTTGAAATAAATTATTATTTGTTTACTGTGTGTTTTGTTATAAATTCTCGAATAAAATCAGTGTTTTTAACGAAAAAAACTTAAGATGAACATAGATTCCTGTCTATCTGCTTTGATAAATAATTTTTCTTATGGTTCTAAAATTGATTTGTATTATTATTTTATTTGCGTTGCGCATTATGTCATTAATGGTAATGGGTGTTGGCAAACGCTATACTACGTAATAACGCAGGTATTAAAAGTATCTGAAAAAGAATATATTTCTGCAGCGATCTTCCCATTCATTTCACATTACGTAGCTATTTTACCTGCTTATAAGCAAATTGCTTTATTACTACAAATATCCAGTTAAATGTTGAAAGTTTCTGTGTGCGACGTTAGGTCTACGTCGCTTGCCGGGTGAGTCGATTTTAAATCAACCAAGTGTACATATTTGTGCTTCGTATCCATATAAAGCAATATAAAAAGTGCTGCTTGTGTCTGCTCCTAACTGAGCTGACAAAAATATCAACATTGTCATACGTAAAGATTTGATTTATATGTATGTTCTTAGCTTTTATAATATATCAATGATTCCAAGGCTAAAGGGGAGAAAAGTCATATTGATACTGTTAAGATAATAATCTATTAGATCTTTAAACTTAGGAATTTCTTTTTCAATTTCTGAAAATACTCGATTTTGTAGGTATTTCAGCGAAGTACAACACATGCCCACACACGTTTTAAGTCTATATATACAGGGTGAGTCACGACTATTCCCTCGTTCTCTTGCGTCTAAACGTTAAAAGATATGAGTTTCAAATTTTAGTCAAAAATAAATTTATTCTGGCACTTCAGGTTTTTGTACAAACGTACCATCTTAAAATGATTTTCTTTTTATTTTGCTTTTATACTGTTCAATGGTACTTTCTGACATCAAAGTCCAACAATAATCGGCCAACATTTTACTGTTCCACTTATCCTGATAACGTTTTTCGATAACAGAAATGTTTTGATGATATTTCTCGTCGTGTTCATCACTGACGTCGCCGAAGTGCGAAGGAAAGATATCCAGGTGCGAATGTAAAAAATGTATTCTAAGGCTTCTAAGAAGTTCATTAACAATTGCTATGTAATTGTCAGATTTTGTGTTTGCTAGAAAATTTTGGGTCACGCTCTTAAAAATATTCCAAGCACCACGTTCCAAGTCATTTAAAGTTTCTTTAAATTGTGCATCTTGTTGTAGATGTTTAATTTGAGCTCCTACAAAAGTTCCCTCTTTCAGTTTTGCATTTGAAATATTGGAAAATTTTTGATAAAGGTATTGGAATCCACGACCATCCTTATCCATTGCTGGCGAAATTATTAATCAAACCTAATTTGATACGCAGTGGCGGTAGAAATAATTTATCAGGTTTCACTAGTGCCTTATGAAGTATATTCGTTTGTTCAGGAATATACTGAGCCGTGGCTGGCCAATCGTTAACAACGTAGTGGAAATTTCTCGATCGACTGTCTCACTCTCAAAGGAAACAGCAGGGCTTTGTGTATCCCAGATGTAAACCGAGTAAAATTGCTACAACTTTGAGGTCAGCGTTGATATGCTATTTGTATACTTTGTAATTAATTTTGACGAGAAGATGAGTTTTATTTTCATAAGTTTCCTTCACATGGACTGCATAGCCAACCGGGATCAATCGATAAACGGTTTCTATGTTAGGAAGGACAGCTTTCAAACTCAATTTCGAAGCATCGATAAAAAGACGCCATTCTTCTGGGTTGTGTTGATGACCTAATGTCAGCATCAAATCATCGACATTATTGCAGAACGAAAGACCTTCTTCGGTTGAAAAATACAGTGACAGTTCTCTCTGGCGATTACGAGACACAGAAATATGTGTGCGCGGAGCTAACAGCTTCCATCCTTGAAGTCTAGATCCTAGTATTTCTGCTTTTGTTACAAGCTATTGTATTTAAAAAAAATCGATTTTCGTGACCTTTTTCGATATCTTAACTTGTCAAAAACTAAATCTAAAAAAACCGTTATTTATTAGTAAAACAAGTATGTAATTGTAAAATTTAGGTTTACAGTCCTATTTTATAAGGTGCTATGACATTTTTAAGGTGCGTCTTAACCTACTTAAGTACCTAGATTTTATTTAAGTAATATTTGCAAAGATCGATAACTCAGAAACGGTTGGATTTACGTTCATTATGTGTATTACTATTTTTACTTAAAATTGAAGAAAGAATTGAATTATCTAATAATTCCGTTTAAAAAAATGTAACTTTGACGTGCCACGACTTTACCACCGATCCTGTATACTTAAAATAATTATTAGCTAATAAGCATTTCAAAATCCTAAAATTTTTGTATTTAACTTTTTCCGGTATCTCGTATATTTTACCCAATAATCGACCGTTTCCATACATATCAGCGACCCTGTATACCAACAGCCGGAAATCTACAAATTCATAATTTTATTGACTTCAGAGCATAAATGGGCATGATTTAAATGCTGTGACGTAGGAAACAGGCACGGACATGTTCAGACATGTCCACTCAATGCTCGGCACTAGAATATATCTTTCTTATATAAAAGTCACTTTGAACTTTTGTAAATGCAATGTACTTTTGAAAGAGCTATTTACAATAATTTCTCAAAATCTTGACGTGATGGAGCGAACTTAAAATTAGTTTCAGAATCACCTTGAAAAACGACATAAACTACACCTAATGGCGTATGAAAAAAAAATTGTGTTGGACAGTGTTACTGACGTCAGAATCTGTCATCATGTTACACTTTTAATTTGGCATTTTTTTACATTAGATTTTCTATTTTGGTAAGCAAAGGAGGTTCAAGCTTTATTATTATATCCTACTCTTGCTACAAGTATATACTGCATATAAGGAATAAACGTATTTGGCCATAAAATAAATCAGCTAGCAAGAAATTAGCAGATCAACATCCCAAAAAATTGTAGCCATTAAGCGGTGAAGATTATCGATGTCGCCATTCTTTACTTTACAGTTCAAACTCGAAATCGAAGTAATGAACTCATGTTGGATACGAATCGTAAGACAGCGACCCAGAAAATTGGTCCAGCTACATGGTTCCAATTTAGTTGGTGTTGTTTTATAATCCACTCATTAATTGCACCACGTACTGCACTCTAGTACTATAGAAATTTTAATATATTTTTAATTATTTAGTCAGTGCCTACTAGTTTAAGCAGACCATTTTCTAACAGACCTATTCGGGGTAATTAAAACGTTAAATAAAATAATCATGCACTGTCGTTTTTTACTTTTATGCAAACTGTTTTTTATGTAGAGTTGTTTTTTTTTCATTATATCAATTTACATAACACCCACGTTGTTTCCAGTACTTGTTTGTTGTCAACGCGCAATTGTTCATTGGCATTCAACAAAGACTTCTTCGCTTAATGCATATTCAAATAGTCTGAAACAATTAAAAGGTTGTAGCACAATCGTCAAGTGATATTTCGATTTGTTTCCCTAATTGATACGTTGACGCTGCGCTGTTGACGTTTGACGCGTTGCCAATAGTCGCAAGGTTCGATAACATTTCAGGTAACTCGTGTAATTCTGCGGAGCCGGAAATATCATCGTGAGAAACAGGTGTATATCGTCGTTGTTAGATAAGGAACTATCACAAAACAAACAACCATTGCTCGTACACGTGCCCTATAGTAATATGAAAGTATGAATTGTTTTTGTTTATATTGTCTTGTATACCACGTATACTTACATTGATATACAAAAAAGGAAACAAACAAGTTTTATATTTTCACTGCAGTAATAATAATAGTGGTAGAATTATAAGTTTTAAGTACTTATGTAATTATTGGTAATATTGAAAAGTATTTTCTGATGAAAATTGTCGATTTATGTTTGTAATTGAGACTAGACGACACTTTCATTTTAATTACACAAAATACGTTTGAATTATATTGTTGATCATTCTAAACACGATTTCTTGTATTGTAAATTGTATTTTTAATTAGGGTGAAGCATTATTTACTCTCATATCATTATCGCTTTCACCAAAATACGGCACCCAACTTGTCCTTAGCATTAAATGCTCAACTACATGTTCTTACCAACATTGTGAATTTTATGACATTTATGGAAATTACTGTATAAGATGAAACTTGCTAAACTAATAGACAAGTTAAAAAAATCATGTCTTTTTAATAGAGATAGCAACCTTAATGAATCTACTACGAAAGTTTGTTCTTCTAGCGCTCCAAGATCTTGATAGGAGTATGCTTGCACGTTTTATTATTAAGTACATCCGCAGGAAAACAACTTGTATAAATACCTTCATATTCATGTGTAGATATCTACATATTACGAGTTGACATTAAAGAACAATCAACGTGTGGACATGCGTTCAGGCTTTCTATAAACTTATCAGTACATGATGTGATAAACCTCGTTATATCATATAATCAGATGTTCGCTTAATATCTGTCAGTGAGAGCAGTTCTCCTTGTGTTATCTATTAACTAAACATGTTTGCGCAAGATGTTGATTTCTTTTGGGCAAGACAATTGCAACTAAAGAACTTTGCATGTTAAATATGAATATTCTGTCACATTTAATATGCAAATTACTTTAGTTGAAAGCCTTTCGCCCGGAAGAAATCAAGATATTGTGGAGGCCTGTTTGGAGATTTATCCTACATACATTGCAGAATTAATCATATCATATACTAATGAGACTGTATAAAGCCAAAACTCTTTCGGAGGTGCCAACTAGATGTATGTTGTGATATCCTAACATAAATGCGAAAGTATTTGTACGTTTGTGCTATGGTGTAATGTCGGTGACATATTTTTTGTGGCTCTTATATTATGAACCCGTATGACTGGTTTCCTTATAATTCTGTGTTTACGTCAATATTCGCTGAAGTTTACGAATTTGTCCGTTTTAAATAATACCGTTCTTTAAAAAGATCAATAGTTAATTAAGTTATTAACACTAACATTTTATTTTATTATGATCAATAAATATAGAAAAGGGGTATGATGTATAATATTTTGTTCCCATCCCTTACGACTGAGGGTTGCTTGAGATATAAATCAGGTAGTCCTTTATCAAATCTTGTTTTATTCTGTATGTTGTCCTTATAGAGATATATCTGTTAAAACATATCAAAGGATTTGGCAAACGGTAAGTCAAAAAGCACAATTTTATCCTTGAGAGGAATGAATGTATTTTTTTCACAAGTTATTTTTCGTCCCTTCTACAGGCGACCGAAAAGATGAAATCTGTTTGTATACAATAAATTATTCGAAAGGTTGTATGGCGGGTCACCAAACTGTTTATTGTAACTGTCAGAGATTCGCTTTAAATTTGACTACCTTTACTAATTGTTGTTTAAAGCTTTTCATATATTATATTTTCTGCAAGGTAAATAAAATTGAATTGAAGTTTTTTATACCTATGGTAAATGTCTTTTTTAGACATCGAAAATAAAAGGTATACGCTATAGTGATTTGCTTTCCTATCTTCTTTGAGGGAGCTTTAAAAGGTAAATGTATTTCTACAAATATATCAGAGGATTTCGACAAAGCGAAATTCGTAGTACAAATAAAAAAAATGATTTTCAACGAAACAGGAACGTAAATTTATATTACAAGCGATATTTTTGTTTGAATTTTATTTATTTATTAAATTCAGAGTAAATCATCCTCGATAAGAAACCTGTATGGAAAATAGTTCGACCATTATTTTTTTAGGTTATTTGGAAGAGAATTTTGTTAGCTTGTCTTTCATCATAATGATTTTAGTTTCTTTTTTAGTCTGTGGTGGGTGGAGCTGCAGTGACGTGCGCTTGTACTTTGTTATGTATTTTTGTGTGTGTTAAATGTGGTTTTTATATTTTGTTACAGCATTACCTTACGGCCACTTGTAAGCCACTTGTACGGTAATTTTGTTTTGTAAAACTTAGTCCTTAAAATTTATATTACTCAAATGAGGAGATCCTTTTTATCTTGTTGATATGGCTTTTGGTTGTACACACGAGCTTTCAACAAAATGAGAATCCATAACGTCTCCAATCATACTCCGCAGCAAATAATGGTCCTCTCTATATACAATGGGTAACGGATACTGTTATATTAGATTGGATACATTTTAGTCCTGTACGGTAGTTTTGGCGTTTTGCATTGCCCAGCTCTTACAAATTACGTTTTAAGTATTGAAAATGAATGAGTGATATCTAATTACTTCAAAGAAATAGTTTAGGAATATTGTGGATATTTTTCAACCTAATGCGACTTTGCTTATGGCACTTTTTATTTAAACGTTTTTTTCCCGATATACCTACAAGGCGTCAAAAACTTAAAAAAAAGTATATATTTATTAATATTTCGGGGTGCTTTAAGATACTGTTTTCAAATTTGGTGCAAATTTTACTCTCAGATAAGCACGTCTTTTATATAATTTCTAACAAAAAAACAAAAAAATTAATTGCAAAGTCGGAGATGTTGTACCCTTTGACTCTCCATTTTGTTCTGATGAACGCCTATTCATTTGACAACCCATTTTTGAGGTAGGCTGATATTTTATATAACGCACAACCGTTTTTAGCAACTATCTTATCTCACTAGTAACCTTACTCTGTAACTGTTAAGCACTTGAACTGCTGTTCTCTTCTTGTTCATCAATTTGGAAGTTCGTAAGGAGTGGTAAAGGTATTTTATGCGATTCCATCAGTGAATTATGGAGTATGTTTTTTCCGCAGGAGTATGTTGTATCCATGGCTATAACCATTGCTTACGAGTAGCAGATAGTAATGAAATTGTGTAATCTGACTGTCTCATACACAAAGGAAGCAGTAATGTTTCGGTAATCCAAATTGTAGACCCAGTACCATTGCAGCTACTTTGAGATAATGGTAATTGATTTTATCAAGGAGGCTTGTCAAATTTTCATGTTTCCTTTGTGCAAATAGCATGGCCAATAGGAATGGAAAGTTAACTCTTTCCTATATGCAAAAGGACGTGCTTAAACTTTCGAAGCATATATAAAAGAGCGCCATTTTTTCAGTCTATGTTTGTAACCTAATGATAGTATTGAAATATTAAAAATACTGCGACAGTGTTTTCTGACTATTTTTATATACAGAAATACGTGTACATGGAGCTAACAGCTCCCATAATTACAACCTAGATCCTCATATTTGCGTTCGAGTTCGCAAATGTCGTCATTCGATTCCAATAAATTTGTTAGATGTCCTCTAGAAATGAAAAATAGTCTTCATCGGTTTACGAAGCACCTGAAACATATTTTTCTGTCTCTGCATCAACATGTTGGTAAGAAATATCGACAGGACGAATGAGTAACGGGACGAGTGACAGAGAAAATTTAATAATGTCCGTTGTACCATTTAATCGGCTCAAAGTACATCGTGAGCAGCAAGCGTTAGGGGTTAGATTTTGTTAGCATTTTTGGTTTTTAATTTAAAATAGAGATTATACGCTATCTACAACATACAAATTTGATTAAAATATTGATCGTTTAGGGGCCGCTTTACATGTATATCCACATGCGCAAAGATATATTAATTCGTTGATTTGACTGATTTCAGAGCAAAAACTATTAAAAACTAAGGTACAGAAATAAGGAATCGACATGTTAAAACCTCAGCATTAGCATGACAACTTTTACTGGTAAATGAAAGTATTTTTCAATATAGTAAAACTAAGTATATTAGAAAAATAAAGTTTGAGATGCTCGCCAATTTTTCAAAATATTTTCAGAATTACAGTAAGAATGTACATACGGTATACGTATCAGGGCGTTAGCAAAAAGCATGTGCTGGCTTGCGTTATTGGCTATGTTAAGCAATCAACATTAGTATTATCTATAAACTCCATAGCAACTTTTCGGGGTATGTGGCCACATATTATCCTATTAAATAAAGTTTATTTGACAGCTGTTGAAATCTTTCTTGAATATTAGAGTACCTGGGATTTAAATAGAAAGCAATGTTGTATGCATGACTTTTCAAAATTTTGTAACAAAGTGTTGCCAAGGCATGCGTACATTTGTACATAACTGTAGTTTTAGCCCTGGGTTATAAGCCTTTGTATAATTATATTAACGGGTCGATGGCCGCAGTGGTTAGGCGGCTGACTATCGTTGTGGGACGACAATAGGTGTCGGGGTTCAATTCTGTGGAGGGACGGTGACATATTTTCAGAGAGTTTAATCCCGGATCGACTTGCCATTCGCTGTTGGGAGCAAAGTGATTAACAGCGTGGCATCATAAAAGGCGATATGGTGCTGTACAAAGCCATTTGAACACAACTTATGCACACAAAACTACACCGCGAGAGTTGCATTGATAGCCAGATAAGCGATACAGCTTACGGAGTCACTGCAACTAAGCACCCACCACACATTACAGAAAATATTTGCGTCAAGTAGAGAATCCTGTGCATACTTAAACGTTTTTAAGCGTGAACTTGTTTGTAGAGTTTACTCAACCACAGCGTGCATATAAGTGGTACAGTTTGTGTATTAAGGAATGTCTTCCCTTTGAAGAGCATATTAAACTTTCATCCGCTCACACTGATTCGGTCGTTTTCGTTCGGTCGAGATATTCTGAATACCCAACTATACATCTCAAGGGGCATTTACGAAAACGATCGAACGGGCATGAGTGGAAGAAAGTTTGATAAGCGCTTCAAAAGGAAGATTTACTTAATACACAAACTTTGCATTCCTTGCGCAGTTACAGTACTTGTGCAAATACAGTTGTGCGCTCTTATTGTGGATTAGTTTTCTTTTAGTACGACAAGCAGGAAGTGTATAAACAGACACGATTTTGTAAGAAAGTCGTATTATACCTATTTCAATATACGAGGGAGCGTTTTTATATTCGCGGAATCGGGGATAAGGGGTGGAAATAAAAAAACCAAATTATTTTTCTTTTTCAATATATTCACCTGCAAGACGGATACATTTTTCACATCTTTCAATTAATTTATTTATACCCTCATAAAAAAACGATTTCTCTTTATCTGCAAAATACGCCGAAACTGCCTCCTTGACTTCATCATCGGCAGTAAATTTTTTGCCCTGCAGCTCTTTTTTCATTTTCGGAAACAGGTAATAATCACTCGGGGCCAGGTCTGGGCTGTAGGGTGGGTGATTCACAATTTCGAAGCCCACCTTATGCAGGGCAGCTAACGCAACGCGGCTCTTGTGGACGGGCGCGTTGTCGTACAAAAGCAGCACACCTTTCGTCAATTTTCCCCGTCTTTTCTCTTTAATGGCTTCTTTTAGTCGCTCTAATATTGAAGCGTAATATTCTCCGGTTATAGAAACGCCTTTATCTTTATAATCAATCAACAATATTCCTTCCGAGTCCCAAAATACCGTTGCAATGAGTTTACCAGCTGATTGTGACACTTTTAATTTCTTGGGAGGTGCTGTGCCCTTTTTATGCCACTGCATGGAGTCTTGTTTGGACTCAGGTTCATAATGATGAGCCCAAGTTTCGTCTCCAGTAACAATTCGACTCAATACACCATCCTTGTCTTCATTACAGAGGTCCAAAAATGCACGCGAACACTCTACGCGCTGTTGTTTTTGCGGCGGCGTGAGCATTCTCGGCACCCATCTTGCGCTGACCTTAGACATGCCGAGATGATCGTGAAGGATTTTAAAAATTGTTGTATCGGATACTCCAACCATTTCTGCGAGTTGTTTCTTCTTTAGTCGAGCATCTTCGAGTACAATTTTTTCAACTTTTTGGATAAGTGCTGACGTGGTCACCTCAATGCTCCTGCCCGGCCTCGGGCCGTCTTCAAGGGATTCCCTTCCTTGTTTAAATAAACTATGCCACTTGTACACCATGGTTTTTCCTGGACAAGAGTCGCCGTAAACCAATGACAGCTCATTCATTATGGTCGCGACTGATTTTCCTTGCCTGGTAAGGAACTTTATAACGGCACGATATTCGATTTTTTCCATATTTCACTTTTCACTCCTGATTATGTTACTTGGTTGACGATAGCTCAAAGACTAACTGTCTAATGGTCGATCCATCTCTTTCCAGGGTTGGATTATCATCCCTAAACCCCATGGTCTTCCGATGTGCGGGATCATCCCCGCTGCTTTTCAGTAAAGTCGTCTGTTGTGTATGATTAAGTTGCCGTCTCTTGTTGAGCTATTGTGAAGGTACAATATTTTTAATGAAAAGTAAAGAAATACAAAATATAAAATAAGACGGAGAAATGTAACAGGATCCATTGGCGTTAATGCTGGCGTCGATGTCGGCAGATCTAGAGGGGCTCGGTGGTTGTGGAGATCCTGTTGACCTTGGTCAAAGGAGGGGGCCGATCCGGGTCCAAGCGTGTAAGATGTTCTACCAGTGGGTTCTCGGATCTTGTGACTCGTTCCAGGGTTTTTTCCGCTAGTCCGGCCGCATACTCAAGTAGGGTTGGAATTCCCAGGTCCTGGTGTATTTGGACATTCCTAACGTACCATGGAGCGTTCGTGATTTGCCTAAGGATTTTATTCTGGAGTACGTTGAACTTCGTTCTGTGGGTTTTTGCAGAGCTCGACCATACTAAGCAACCGTATGTGAGAATAGGTCTTAGAAAAGTTGTGTAGACCAACAGCTTCAGCCTAAGGCTGAGTTGACTTTTTCGGCACATTAGCTGGGAGACCACAGACCATGCCGCGGCAAAGCGCTGGGAGACTTCAGTGAAGTGTGGAGCCAGAGTTAACCTTGAGTCCAACGTCATTCCAAGATATTTTACAGACTTGCTCCATGGTAAACGAAAGTCGTCAATATAGATGTTATCCGGGGGTGCGGATTTCTTCCTGGAGAATCTTATTGCTACACACTTATCCCTGTTGACTGTAAGACGCCATTATACCGGCACGATATTCGATTTTTTCCATATTTCACTTTTCACTCCTGATTATGTTACTTGGTTGACGATAGCTCAAAGACTAACTGTCTAATAACAATGAAGCTTCGTATTTATACTAATTATAAGTCGCTGCACAGGCCACGCCCCCAATGCGCCTAATCACCCCCCTACAACCCGCTCATGTCGCGAATATAAAAACGCTCCCTCGTATATCTAAGACATCAGAATAAATTGTGCGAACCGCATAAAGTCTACTATACATGTGTTCAACATCTTACATAGATGAAGTGAAAGACAAATTGCATAGTTGCCATTTGCTATTCCTATGCTGTGACATCTCGAATTTCTTTTCTAGAAAATTTGGGATAAATTAACAAAAAACAAGGAGAAGGTGCCATTACAACATAAAAATATGCGTAGAAGTATCAGGAACCGTGGAATACAAATATGGTGGCTATAACTGCTGTTCGCGTTTAAAAGAGACATTTCTGCGTTTATGGGTAAAACAAAAACGATTCAACTGATTTTTTTTTTTCAAAGAAACAACGGTTATATATATTGAAAGGAAGTAAAGGTGTTAATTTGTCTTTGAATGAAATATAGGTAAAGGCAAGTATGTATATACGTATACCTAAAGGCAATTCTTTCTTTATTTCGTAATTTATTTCATTCTTATCCGGGACGTGCCTATCAGTTTTGATGAATATCAAATGACAAACAAAGCGTAATTCATCATACGCAATTTTGTAGCGTGGAACTGCTGGTCCCTTGGATCCACGAACCGATAAGAGCAATTATTCCGAAATCTGCTGAAATAGCTGTTACTGCTTGACTGAGATCGCAGAGCAGAGATCGTTCCGTAATAGTTCAGTAAAGTAATTGTGCATATGCCGTCACGCATTTTCGGAACGATTTCAGTCATTCATCAGTTCGGTTGATGTATCAGTGTGGATCAGTACAATACACAGTCAACAGCGTACACATTACACATGGCACATCCAGTTCAATCAATATCAAAATGTGAAGAATCTAATTAGATAATAGGATGTTTTCTTTCACATAGTTGCCAGTCCGTTTATATATGATCTTGACTTCACCTCATAACCAACAGCAGTTTCAGTAGTAACTTATGACGTCACTCTTTACTGAGATGGCGGTTTGTATAGTTTCCTCAGCATGTATAAAATGATTACGGAACGCTAATTCAGCCCATGCACCCATAGTGACATTTGAGTAAATAGTATCAATACAGAACCAACAGATTTTCATTTCATTCAGGCTTAGTTTTAAGATTGTACTAATATGCTTGATTTTTGCTTTAAGGAAATAAGTGTATCGGCGTAGTTTAGCAGTACATACGTAAGTACATACATATATCGTATTTTTTTTCAATGTCGCTGTCTTGCGTCACTGATTTACAGCATTCAGGCATCGTTAGTATTTGCAGCTGTCGATACCAATTATATTTCGATTGATTTATCAAGGGACTGTGTTCGGACCTTCGTATGGTTGCGTCCTCTGATTTATATGGAGACATATACTTTCTATTTAATTTTACTTTAGCTTTGATGCTTTTTAGGTGGCTGTTGCAAACTGAAGCAATTTATTTAAAATTTTCATTTTATATACCTACCTTGATTTAATTAACGTGATTAATCAATCAAGAACTCAGATGGATGTGGTGTACACAGATTTTCAAAAGGCATTTGATAAAATTGATCATAATTTGTTGTTGCGAAAATTAGATATGTGTGGTTTATCGACAAATTTGATTGCTTTATTGAAATCATATTTAACAAATAGAAAATAATATGTAACCTACGAGGGAGTAGATTCAAGTGTTTACGGTATGACTTCAGGAATTCCTCAAGGGCTCAAGCTTTCTGTAACATCTAAAACGATTTGCCTATACATTCGCATTGTACAGATTTCGCATTTTACTAACTGAAAAATATCGCAATTTTTGTACGTGCAACATTATTATTGTATTATTAAAATGTGCTGTTTTTTACATTTTAAGTATGAATACCGAGTAATTTTAAATTTGTCGTTTTCATTAACCAGTTACGTATGTTGATTCAAGCGTTATTTATTTATCATATAGTTATGTGTCTAATGTATCATCTACAAACAAGGAGCAAATAATAATAGACACTATATTACAAATATAATGTAACATATCATTACTTGTTACGAGTTAAAATCTCTTGTGAGTTCAACATTATAAGATTAGTTGCACAGTAAAGAAGCTACAGCCCGCCAGACATATATGTATATTCTAATAAGATGATTTATAACGAATAATAATCGATAATATATGATGCTTAACAAATTCTTTCTGATGTGTGCATGTCAACGTCTCCTCAATTATTACATATAAATTTTTTAAATAGCACAAAGTTCGACATTGTTTTGTGCCGTTTTCGTTTTTGAGATATTTTAATTCTTTTTTCCTACCCCTAGAATATGCCGTAAAATACATCAACTTTTGATATCGCAAGAAATAAACCGTGACGGATATTAAACTTTTACGGTAGTACAAGTTTATAGAATTTTGCGTCGTCGAGTATGAATTTGTTTTTACAAAAAAAAATGATGAGTTTTGTTTATTCACCGTATTTCAAGTTCAATACCTTCACAGATACAACGATAGTGGGATAATATACCCACATTTTGTGCTAATACGGAAAATAGGATATAACAAAAAATAAATTACATATAAACTTGTTGAGATAGTTTGTTAACCATGTTGTTTATAAACTTTATTATGAAAACCTTTTTGAGGTTGGGGACGAAGTAGTTTTCAATTATCTAGTAAAGACCTTTCTCAAGCAGTACAATTGTAGAAACATTTCGGTTCATATTAAACATAGTTATAACGTTTTTATATTCAGAAAATTTAACAGCAGAGATGTTTGGGAACGTGCTTGTAGATGGTTATACTTCTACCTACACTTAAAATTTTTGTTTATATTACATTTACCGATTTTTATGAGCTTGTAAAAGTGTGTATATGAGAAGTAATTGTATGTGTGTTTTGCTTCCAAAATGACTTTTAAATGTTTGCACTTAAATTTATTACGTTATAACAGTATGTTCTAGGTCATACTTATTTATTGTGTATTTTTGCATCGGATTTGTTTTTGTCGAAAAAACTAGTAGTTCATATTACGCGTTTGCAGATACATAACAATACTGTTAAATGTACTTATAGGAGCTATGGTATTGTATCTTTGAGAAGTGTAAAAAAGAAGTATTGCAAAACAAAGACAAATAGCTTGCGATGGACGATTTCCATTGACAGGTGTGGGAGTGTGAGGGAATGCAATCTGACGAAAACGGCGACGTAAATAGTTCGAAACTCTGCTCGCGAGAAGACGTGACGTGCTTGTGGAATGATCAGAATTTATATGGTGGCAGATGGACGGGCTACTGCATAAATAAAACATACGTTGAAGTGAATCAGATTATTATAGCTGTAGGTAACTATAGCGATACCTATATTAAGTGTTAGAATCTGTTCCAGGTACCGATAATTGATCGTAACAGTAATAACGGTTATAAATGAAATAATAATATTAGCTGCGGATAAATACATACATATATGTAAAGCCGGGCACTCACTACGCGATACTTGCCAAGTACTTGACAAGTAGCAAGCAGTGTGTATGAAACTTTGCACAGACTCGCCGAAGTACTTGTACTTCCCGTCGTGTGGCGGAAAACGTTCCCAAGTCAAAGGCGGCAAGTAGATTATTGCGATACTTGTTATGATCGCGCTACACTACGCGGCATTCGTTAGTGCGAGTAGTTGCAAGTTAGTTCTCGTTTACAATGTTTGTAGTCAAAATTGTGCAAGTAAATCTTATTTAAAGGTGTTACCCACCATCTTTTACGTCTACATTTCCTTTTTCTATTTTTGAGTAAAAGATAACCACAACTTAATGTTATAAAAGCTGCTAAAGCTGCCGTATCATTATTTTCCTCCATTTTTAAAAACTACTCGTCTTCTGACTTGCACTTTCCGAAAAACTTGTAACTTTTAAAGTAGGCACGTAATGTAGACAATTCGGAGAAGTACTTGTCAAGTTTATTTCAAGTCAAGTAACTCGGAAAGTAACGCGTAGTGAGTGGCCAGCTTAATATCTTGTTTTCGTTCTTAACACGTTCTTTAAGATTTAATTAAACAGTAAGAAAAACAAAAATATATTTGGTATGCTAAAGAGCATTGATATTAAAAATTCACATTGAAAGAAGAAGTTTACGGAACATAGAATGAACGCTATTGATGTATTGGATACCATTTATCAGTATGAAATAAACCCATTCTATACACGTAGGATTTATTAAAATCAGATCATTTACTAAAACATATACTGTGATAAAATATGTATTATACATGTACAACATGTATTAAATACATATAATATGATTATAAGTGCATTTGATTATGTGTACTGATCATATCCTCAGGTATGTAAATTACTTCTGTTTGTTTTATTTCCAAAATAGCAAAACGTACGTTGGCATGTCAGTGACCATCATAACATGCAGTTGAATGGCGTGGCTTCTAGCCAATGTATATGAACACAAAATCAAATGGATATAGAGGTACGCAGAATTTTATATGCGTATATACATATGTATGTAGCCTGCAGCTGCACTACCCAATCCCTGATTTCATAGTTTCAGGGCAACGGGCGTCGCGGGAGTAGGCTTCGTATATAGGGGAGGATGCCCGGGCGTAGGCATGGGCATACACTTTGGTGTCCGGCCGCCAACTGTCGGAATATACGGTGGGTAAGTGAGGCACCCTACGGCACTTACCTTGAGAACTCTGCAGCTGCACTACCCCATCCCTGCTGGCCACACTCAGGGAAACGGGCGTGGCGAGAGAATTTGGCGAAGATAGTAGGGGAGGATAAAAGTCGGTTCGCTGAGGAGTAGTCCGGCCGCTGGTTGTCTGGTTGGAGAAACCTTTGTTTTCATCCAAAAACAACTCGGTGACTCTGGGACCCTACGGTTTCACTGTAGCTGCCGCGGAAACTTGATCGTTGGAGGGGCAACAGAGTAGGCGCGGTTGGCATTTTGGGGTAGGGCTTCCACCCGGCCGTCCCCGTAGTTCAGGCTTAATTCACGGGCGGGCTGGTTGTACCTCACGGCCAGATTCCGTTTCCCACGCTTGGCCGATAGTCGCCATCCGCAAGGAGCTCTAGGCCCCGTGTGGTTAGATGTGAGGTAGGAGTTAGCTAAAGCGTCTCCAGCGGTGACCCGTCCAACGTTGACAAGGGAACTTGTCTAACATGGGTAGCACGGGGGAGAGGAGCCTATCGGCTCGCAGGTCCTCTCCGCGAGCTGTCGGTCTCGTGCGGGCGCTGAGATAGTGGGTGACAGTTTCAAGGCTCATAACTTGTTATGTTGCAGTGTGGTACAGAAATTTGCAGGATATGGGTTAACCGCCTAGGCGCCTGCGGCTCAACACCTAAGCCAATTTCAAATCGAATATGTATGTAGCCGTAATGTCCATGTTCTTAAACTAAGAGTATACTACTATTATATAATATACGCTGACTTTGGACGAACCAACCCAGACAGCACAAGACATCTTATGGATGTCTTATTTAGGTCTGTATTACGTCTGAACGCCTAAAGATATAAAAAAGACATCTTATGGACGTAGTTTTAAGGACGTCTCTTGGATGTTCATTTATGGCATTCATAAGACGTTTCTCAAAAGTCTAAAAACCACATTTTAGACGTTTTACATATATAACAAATTCGTCAAAATGTGAAACAAGTTAAGCACTTTAGTGTATTTGAGATTGTGTTCATGTTTCTAAAGAATATGATGATGAATATATGATAATCACGTACTTCAGCGCCATCTCACGTCGTCTTCGAAACTATACGATAATTTTAATGGCGATCGACTTGGTTTGACTATTGACAGCATTTGAGTTTAATTCTGGTTTCAATTTCACAGTTTTAGTTTAACAGCTTTCACTCAGTTTTACTTTCTTTGTAGTTGAGATATACTGTCAGTGTTTAGATATTTAACTTTTTTATGAGATGAATAGTTATATCCAGTAATTTTTCATTTGTATTAAGAAGTGTTTGTATAGACCAGGGATCGCCAAACTTTTTTGATCATCGACCCCTATATCATTTTTCGAAATCTGCATCGACCTCCAACAAAAGTAATTTTCAGTTAATTAAGAAAAAACTATCTATTAGTATTTGTATATTGTGATTTACTTTACGATTTTAAACATTTATTAAAGTAATTTTATATTGTGTAACAATAGTTTTATAAAATCTTAATATCTTAATGTTGAAATTTAAACACCTTAATTTTTATTAAATAAGATGATTTAAGATATTAAATAATGAGATGGGTGTGTTTGGTGTTTCTTTGCAACGTTCGCTATATTGGGTTCGAAATTGGTCAACTTCAATCTTAAATCCCGTCGAAACTCCACATTTAATTTGTCCTGTACTTGGTTAAGATTGAATTGGAAACGCCAGCATAAATGGCTGAGCTATTTCGTAAAGTTTTACATATTTTTATATTTATATTTGTCCAAAATTTATTTATTGTCAAATTTTTCATAAGGGTCTTTGCTTCAAGATCTGATAATAATTCAGCAAGCTCATGTTGCAGGTTGACGTCCACGTTTTCAATTTAAGCGGAAAATGGCGTAATAATCCACTCAGGGATGTAAATGTTTTCCAAATCAAATCAACAAAGCGCAGTTTAAAATTCTCGCTTAATTTTTAAAGATTACTTGTTTATATTTTCAAGTCTTCTTCTTTTATTCCTAATTGTCACAGATCGATCCCTTGGCTCAAATCGACCCCTACTTGTGTTAAATAAACCCCGGGGGGTCTATATAGACCACTTTGGTGACCTCTGGTATAGACCATTAACTATTGTCGAAGAACAATAAGGATGTAGAGGTTCATATTCAAACATGGCTCAGAAGAAAAATTTGATCATGTAAATTCAATCTTATAAACTCTTTTATAAAGAGAAAAGTTTTTATTTTGCTACGTCACAATATATATGTATATATAAGAAAAAGTTCCAGTTAATATCGAATACTTCTCGTGTGTACTATGTATCCCAAGTTTCCTAAATATTTTTGGGTGCTGAGATAATTTACAAGGAATTGAAATACCAACTCATTCATAAGATGACTGTGGTAGGTATATGTATCAGTACCGTTGGCTTAAACATGTGCTTTCAGTGTATTATTTCGAATACATTAAAAGCCTAGATAATTATGTCTGACATATGTCCAAAATAGATATCCATAAGACGTTGTAAAACGATGTCTTATAAACGTTGACATTTGTAACAATGGATGTCTATACGACATCTTATGGACGTCCTTCAGGCGTAAACAGACATCCATAAGACGTCCCGAATATCGGATTCAGACATCTTATGGACGTCTATAAGATATCTTTGTGCTGTCTGGGAAGGAACTGAATTATTCATAAAATTACGTTTGTAATTATGTTTTTGATACTTTCCTTCTTGAAACTGAATTGGATAGATTGACAATAAGTGCCATCGTTCCTATGGTCAGTCGCTCTTACCTCTACGACTACTGAATTGTCTGGTATACTATCTCGGTCAGTTTCGCGATATTAGTACCTGATTACTGTATATTACTAAATATCGAATAACTGAATAATATACTTGAAAAATTACTGAAGTGTAGTTTTAATGTGCAATTAGTTGACGTAGGTTTTCTTTTTTCAAATCTTATAACTTACAGTAGCTTATTCTATAACTAAGACATATTTATATAAGTATATTCTTTATTTGTTTCTCATGGACATTTATGAAGATTTTAAAAAGCAATATATGTAATTGGACAAAGAAAAGACATAACTTAAAAGGGGAACCTATTTTCTTTGCCCATATTCGAAGATTATATACTTAAAAGCAAGATAGAACGAAAAGGAATTTTTTGATGACGTAATACATAGTTTACATTTTTAATATAGAACAGAGTACGTTGGACATTCGTTTACCTTAGTTTTATATAAACTATTGGTGGCCAATTGTTTACAGGAGGATCGCAATACGAAACGTATGCTACCATCTGGAATAAATGCTTGTATATTTTCGCATACTATAGGCTAAATTTTTTACTTCTATAGGTAACACAAAGAGAATTAAATTAGCATTTTTGGTAGATGTAAACTAGAGGTTATTTGATGTGTAAGATTATTATTTTTCGTTTAAATGCATTAGTAACGTTAGTTCTGTGTGTTAAAATCTTAATGTTTTTACTTTTATTTTGAATTCTAACTAACAATTTTCAATACTGTATCTGTTTGGATTACAAATGGTTACAGATAGCTGAGAAAATACTCGTAGTCATATAACAAGGAGTAAATTACTATAAAAACGGTAATATGTAGTCTTGATAATTTAAAGAAAATTTTATAGTCACTGATCAACATCCGCAGTTTATTTAAAAATTCGTTATACGAAGATGAAAGCTAGTACTGTCCGTGTAGCTTTATCTTCCCATTAATTTTACTGCGGATTACCTTCCCTTAATGATGATCGTAGACCTTATATACAAAATATAAGAAAATAAAGGTCAATTAATAAAGCAAAGACAAATAACACGCCCCTAATTAAAATACTTCCATTTCCGCAAAACTTTATGCATGTATAAGGGTTAGCTAATATCGATTAGGAAATAAATCCTATGAGAAATTCGATTGGACTTGAGTTCTTATTAGTTATATAATTAACATGTTAAAAAGCAGGAATAAGTTTTGCAAATAAATTGTATATTTCCGTTTCAAAAGAAATTGTTAGATACCCAAGTAGCAATTTGTAACCGAGGTTACCATGCGACCGAAGTTCATGTTGTAACGTTTTCGTGCCGTCATATTATAGTCAATATGGTAACTCACGTCATACTAAGACCTGATTGTTACTATAACATAATAAATATCATTAATAATCAATGCTATTTTAGTTACAGACGACTTGGATTTGTAACTTCCGTTGTAGTAACAGTGACGGTATCGTGTTTGCAACGTTTTAATACGCGTTCAGAGAAAAAGTGTCAAGTAGGGATATTTGTCACCGGTTACAAAAATCCAGTAGCAAATACAGTTGTTTGCACGCACGTGAGAAGTGTGCGCGACGACTTTTACGCTAAATTGTAACCAAACTCGTTGCACAACCTAAGTTGTATTACGGTGATCAAATCGTATTTACACCAAAATTTGCTACCTGGGGATGTCTACATATAGGCTAAAAAATGTTTTCTTTTAGTTAGCAGTTGCTGGCACGTGTGGGAGTGGTGGATGTAACAACTTTTACACCAAATTGCAACTAATCCCTTGCATAACCGCGGTTGTATTACCGTGATAAGACCGTATAGACACCAAAAATTGCTGCTTAGGTATTGTTGGATAAAATATGTTGTGGTTGCGTTGAATGGGCGCAAGGTAAAAAACTATTAGGTTACATTTTATTTGCATATGAAAAAGACTGTTTCAATAAACATTGATAGATGCGTCCTAGTTACTTCCAATGAACCAGTATAGGATACACAATCAACCACTAGTAGTGGTCGGCCAATGTATGTAGGTACATACATCTGACGTTACTTTTGGCGTAAATTTTAGTATTTTTTCATTGCACATTGAAACAGATTCTATATGTGTTTTGTCTTCTTAATGAGTTTATGATACACTAGATCTCTTTGTAATATATTAGTAAATATCTATATATAATATAATCTATATCTTGTTCATCGCATTTTGTTTCATCCGTTTAGTACTATAGGATATACATACGTATTATATGTATGTATAATAGAACCGGGAGTATTGACTTTCTTAAGAGTTTCAATTTATTTGATTAGTAAGTTGTCATCGACATTTATACGTGTAAGGTGCAGACTAATTATTTCTCTCAGTATAGGAAGAATTGGGAAACCTACAATTTCTAATATATTGGCAATCAACATACTGTTTCCGTATCTATAACGTTTTTTAGAACAGATGAAAGCTTATTGTAGATATCTTCATGGTTGTAATATAAACAACGACTAAATTAACGTAACCACTGACGAAACACTAACATATTTAAAAAACATGCGCTCCTTAGGTCAGCCCGGAAACCATTTATTGCGCGTGTCTCTATCTCTATATTCTTTGAAGCTATGTATAGTCGCGGTACGTGTAACCAAATCTAGCCTTTAATGCAGATTTTCACGATGGAGGGTAGGTACGTTCTAAAAATTTAACAACCTCAACATCTGCTCCAGAGCGTCAGCTTTGTGCAAAATGATTACCAGATGTATCCGCGTTAAAATATACTTTCCCTATAAGGCATGAGCGTAAGAAAAATCGATATGCCTTTCCAATTTACACATGTATCAAATTATATTTTCTCGATAACTTCCATTAACTTAATTGCTTTAAAAGGTAGAATGGATTTAATCAGGGCAATAAATTTTGATTAGATTATTGCTTCCTTTGCTTTTGCTGTCGATCTAAACAAATTGTACCGAATAAAATACTGAGAAAGATAGAAAAATATAATTAGAAAAAAGTATTATTATTTGGATTATAATATTCAATTTATGATAATCTTTTCTTAGTTTTAGTTCTCAGAAACTTACATATAAAGTTCCAGTAAAATTTAGCAATACCATAGTTCAGATTATTTTAAGAGTTTGTTGTCTTCTTCTAATTATATTGTGTATATGTAGATTTCAAGAAAATATGTACATGTGTTCTAAATCACTCTATTAAATACCTACATCTTATATATTGTGCGGTTGATTTCTACGAAAGGAACGTGCTAATTTATTGGTTATGCACGTGTTAATAATTTAAATAACCTTTGAATGTAAAACACTGCTCCAGTATAAAATGCCTATGAATGTGCTGAATGTATCTCTATATCCATGTCATGGATTAGGAGACTTAGGAGTTCATTCAATAAATAAGTTTTATAAAATAAATCATTAATTTGTCTTTGGTTCGATTGATGTAAGACTTAGAATAGCGTCTATGATGTTAAATTCTTAGTAGAAAAAGAAATGAGATATTTTAGAAAATAATAGGGTATTTATTCAATTGGTAATATTAATAAAATATAGCAAAGAATATTACGTCATACCTTTCATATTCGTTTAGTGCATATATATGTACATACACATATTGCAATTAAGTTGAATCACACGTCACTCCGGTGAAATAATTATAGTTAGATAAAAAACGTTTCTAAGCGAAAATTTTGCTTTTGCATCTGTAGCTAGATGCAATGCATGTGTACAAATGAGCACACACCTTGTGTTGGTGACTACAAATGTGACTTCTTCATATTGTATTGGTAATAATCGTTAAAATATTTGCATACACATTGATCATTATCAGTCGACAATGTTTATATTGGTTTTGAAATATAATTTGCAAGTTAGAGTCTTAAACATCAATTTTAAGTGAATAGCAAGCTCTGAGTTATTTTTGTTGTAATTATTTGAATAATTTAACTTATCGTTAGTTTAAATGACTAACAAAAATATTCTGGAGATTTTTCTCATAGAATTCTAAAATATGATGTGGTTTAGTAATGTATACATGAATTTTGATGGCTTATTTTAAAATCTGATACTGGACTGTGCTTGAAATAGTTGTTAGAATTTTCATATATTCTTTAGGTCCGCTTATACATATATGCTAATAAGAAGCTTTTATTGTTAGTTGTACATTATTCAATAGTAACATGATCGAGAACAATCTGTACTATATATTTTTGTTTAAATAAGGCATTTATTCAGAAAGAAATCCGAAGAGCAAAGAGCAGAAAAATAATTTACAATAAATCAAATAGTTTCATAGTCGAGGAAATGAAGATTACAGTGTGTCCAGTCCAGATATCAGATCATATATTATAGTACGGTATAATTTTTGTTTTGTCTTTTTAAAACCTCAATCTATGAAATTACTTCCTAAACAATATTACCTACTCAAAAACTTCATGTATAAACTTGAATTTATTTTTCTTTTCATTCATTGTCACTCACATTTTTTTATTAAATACTTACCGGCTGTTGTTGATAATCTAACACATTTGTGTTGTGGATAACTCTTGCACCTACTATTACTACCAGAGAGTGTTTTGCATCGTACTTACAACTCACGTATTTTTATTATATATGATCTGTTTAATAAATATCAACAGTTTGAAGTCAAAAAATGTGCCAACCTTATAAAGTATAGGCTCTTGTATAGTACAGCATTTTATCCCACCATAATGTGATATTAATTAATGCATCTCTTTCTATAACATACGATTTTGACAATAGGTTGTGCTATATTGTGTTGTGCTGCATTAATACTATTATGTAACTGTCAGTAACAATAAGATGATACACATCAATTGTTACATATGTAGGTTTGCATATGTTTGTATTATGCACGTAGTGGACAGTTTTTGAAGCTCTTTAAACTGCTATACTTAATCTAGTCTTTTATAACTGTTTGGTTCGTAGCAGTAGTTTTATTATCTATAGTATTTTAACAACATCTGGATTCACGTACTACGTTTTTTTCATATATTTTTAGAACACAATCATCATTTGTCAATATTACGGAATTTCTAGTTAAATAAAGAAGTTAGCGAAAAGTTTATAAATTCCAAGACGTCTACTAATGACTCATTTAATGTATATTGCGTACCTATACTTGAATATTTAACATTTAGTGGTTAGTATAATTCGTATACTAAAATCATTTCTGTCTATCGATTTTAAGTAGATATGCCTGTATTTGTTAATAAGTAAACAAATTCTGATGCGTCTTATTATTTCTATAAGTAGTACAATGTATTTGTGTGTAAGTAATATGGTTACATACACGTGTTTTTGTCTCGTATTACAATTTCTAAAATTTGGTATTGCCAAATATTTTTGTTTTGCTCCTCTTATGCTTAATTTGCTGAATTTATAATTACATTTTGCTCTAAGCTATTAAGTTATATTCGAATCTGAATATAGTGGTTTGTAGATAAAACGTCAAGTTTAACACCTTTTAATATACAAAGACGTACATTATGTATAATACATTCTTGATATAAAATAAGAACTGTCGAAAAAGCTTTGTTAGATGCATAATTTAATGAGCGCGAGATACACGATTTAAACATGTTTTAATCATTAATAACAATGTGTTGTTTTGCCATATATATTAGACTAATATAGGATATAAATTTACTCGAGTTAAAACCTACCTGTGAAATTTTATTAGAAAACAAACGATATTTATTATATTGTAGATAACTTTTATTAGACCAGAAAGACATTTTGGATTTAAATTAGCTGCTTTTATAAACAAACTAATAATAATTTAAGTGGTTTTTCAGAATTCAAATATAAAACAGAAAAAAGTAAACATTCTATTTAAAAATAGTTCTTTAATCCTAACTACGAATTGATTCTACATAAGTAGTGAGCTAGTGGGATAAAGAAAGAATTTCTGCATCAAGGATATAATGCCAACAAAGTTCATTTAAAAACATACCTCTTCGAACGATATTTTCAAAGCTTCTCTGATTCTCGTTTATGATACCGGTCCATTAGAATGGTTTGTCATCAGTGGAGAGCTTTATTCATAACGCATATGGTGTATAACACTGCTTTAAGTCACTTTCTTTCGTACTGTGGCACACGCGCGCGTGTCTTTTTAACTGAGACTTGAGCAAGCACCGTACTGAAAGCTTCGCGCATCTACAATAACGGTCAGACGGGCACCAGTGCGTTTCAGGCCTTCAGATATTGAGATGAAATAATGTTTCGGAATCGTCGTGGCGTTGAATAGTAGAGTAAAGGAACGCGCATTCATGTATTTGTGTGTGTATGTATTTAGGAACCTCGGAAAGCGGTAGTAGTAGTAGTAGGAGGGGAATAGGACGCACGCACGATATTTCTCTCTACCGTAGAAGCATCTTGAATTATGACAACAGCTGAAAAAATTCGAATAGTTTTTCAGTGAATGCATCACGTAGTAGTGGTAGTGAGTGCACTTTGATTGCAGTTGGTTTGTTTTCGGCGTACTATCGCTTACTCACACGCGTGTAATGTATATGATCGAGCAATGTGAATGCGGTTTGGAAAAAATGTCATGTAGTACACTGAAAAGAGAGCTATTTAAATGGATTTACGAACAGTATTATGTCATATAGTGTAAAATGATGGAATGAGCAAGTGCACTTCACTAGAAAAGTTTCTGTATTTATGATTCCCTAAAACTGAATGTTCTGATATCTTTCAGTAATATTATCATCAATATATGCCATGCAATACTGTATAAGCTATAATCACGAATATGTACTTTTAATGTCAGGTTATATATCTTGTATAATAATAATTAATAATGCACATTCTGCTACACACTTCACAAAAGAGCCCACTTTTGAATATGTTGAATGTTGAATATGTTTCAGAATATCATACATTTTAATTGTTGTGTGTTCAGTTTTATTTGGTTCCGTACGAAAGTAGTAGAACCAGGCAAAATTTTCACCTTATTGTTGGTCTGACACTAAATTAATTAATCTATTTTGCTCCCTTTAGTATGTTTTTCATCTTGTAAATTTCACATTTATTCACTTATGTAATTATGTACATAGCGACGAATTTCGTAAATATGCAAATACTCTAAAAACGTGCAAGTCATTTTAATACGTCTTTGAGTGCACGAACACAGGGGAAATATATATATTTTAACTACAGAAGTTATAAAATATTCAGAGCATGTGTTAATGAGGCAGGCAATATAGAAAGAAAATTAGTAAGTATGGATGAGAAAATAATCTAAGTTGGTAATAGTTTGAATCTTTTATAGAGGCGTGACGTTTTGCCTCTATAAAAGCCTCTCGTTAGGGACGGTATTCACCATACCCGGCATGTGTGATCTCCCACAATCTATTGCTTCAAAGTAGTACCTTCTTCAAAATTATCGCTTCCAGAGGTTTACGGTTTTTTCTCTTCAGCATTCGCTTGAAGAATGCAACAATCTTTTGCTTGCTGTTGGTTTAAACCCAAAATACATAATTGAATCTACATAAGAAGGACTAAAAAGGAGTTCTTCACTGGATCTCTTGGTGCAGAAGTAGAACACTTAACATTTCAACCCACTAAACACCAAAAACTTTTAACTAAACACCTAGTGTTCTACTTCTTCACTAAGAGATCCGGTGAAGAACTTCGCAGTATGGCTACCAGGTCCAAGGATCAGAACTTCTACCATCAGGTTAGTGCTAAAATTGGGTATATTAGCGAAGATATTAGATTTCTGAAACTTTGTAAACGTTTTTATGTTTTCCCAAACTTTATTAATATTACTGTTTCGAATAATTGCAACTTTGGAAATCTTTAACATTAGGTCTTAATAATTTTGAATATCTATGGTGTGATTTTCCAATGGAACATGTTTATTTCAATCGACAGGAAAGTCCAAAATAAGAAATTCTCTCATGATAGGTAATTAAGCAAGTTAGGTTGTTTTTAAACGAATAAACATCATGCTCCGATGAATACCATTAATATAGTGGAAAATCATTCTTCGTACATTTTTAGTGAACGGGAACTTAATCTTTTGAATAAAGAATTAAAATTTGGTTTGCAGACTCGCGAATCACATGTTGAGTGGGTTATTGCCGGGATAAAATCCTCTATCTAGCGGTTTCCTGAGCCCACAAAACAGTTCGTTAGGGAGGCCTGTAAACCTACTATTTCAAAAAATGTGTAATCCTATAAATCACCTCAGAAATCCGAAAACATAGAGATCATTAAAACTTTACAGGAAAGAGATTGTTTTTATTTGAAAGCTGACAAAGGGAACAAGGATGTTATTTTAGATAAAGAGGACTACTATGGTCGGGTTAATGATCTGTTGAGTAGTGGTCCTTATAAGTCAATTAAAAAAAATCCTTTACCTAAAATGGTTAGTGACGTCAACAATGTGCTTAAAGCTTGTACCAACCTTGTTACTGCCGACGTTAGACGTAAGCTACATGTTTCTAATCCTGTTATCCCTAAATTATATTGTTTACCTAAATTTCACAAACCTGGCAAATCGGTGAGGCTAATTATTTCGTCGATTAATGCACCGATTTATAAGGTTCCAAATGGCTGACCAATGAATTTAACAATTTACCAACACAGCAACCTAGTTTTGCAGTAACAATATTGCTTTCCCGCACTTTTGACACATGTTCGGGATTATTAGTGGTTAAGGTTATAACCTTTTAACAATTTTATTTGAAGTTTGTGCGATTAAATTCCACCATAATTTTAATGATGACTATTAATTCTAACAGTTTATTAACAGAGATATTCTTGATTTGATTAATAGGATGTGTAATCGAGTCTGTAACTTATGTTTTGCCTCCTTCATCCACATGTAAGTCGTTGTTATTTTAGATTCGATAATTATCTATTAGTTGATTGTTCTTTTAGATGATCTCTGAAGAAGTAAATAATAAATTTACGAAAGCTTAGATTGTAAAAAGGATTGTTTTATTCTAAATGGCTGCTATCCCAGTTTAGTAAAAATATCGTTAGAATTTATTAAAGAAATTCAAAATATTCAGTTGCTGTAGGGTGAAGTATTGATTTCATTTGATGTTAGTTCTCTCTTTCCTAGTGTACCGATTTCAGACACCTTAACATACCTTAATGACTTGTTGCTTCAAAACAGTTTGAGTCAACAATGTGGCCAGGCCTACTTATTCGCTTAACTTACATCTGTATGAAACAGAACATTTTTCAATTCAACGGGAGCTTTTATGAACAGCTGGAAGGGATGGCAATGGAAAACTCTTTGTCACCCTTTTTAGCTAACCTTTTTATGGGCCGTTTTGAAAAGGAATCTGAGAGCGAATATTTTTCCTAGTGTTTGTGGATGACATTTTCGCTACTTTTGATACCAAAAAATGTAATATTGACAATTTTCTCAATAGATTAAATAATCGATTCGAAACCATAGTTCACTTGTGAAAAAGAAGAAAACGGTCAGCTACCCTTTCTAGATACTTTAATTATTAAAAATAACAATAGATTAGAGTTTGGCGTGTATAGAAAAGAAACCAGTACATTTCGCTACATTATTTCAGATTCCCATCATTGTATTTAACATAAAATGGCAAGCATGAATCTTTTGGTACACCGACTCCTCACTTGTCCATTGGACAAGGCAAGGTACGACAAAGAGCTTAAAATTATAAAAGATGTGGCCAAGTGAAATGGTTTTCAGTCGCAGCATATTTATAAGTTAATTAGGAAGTTTAATTATAAGGAAACTGTGAAAATATCTACTTTTCTAAAGGATGTTAAAGCTTCACCCGTTGTGATCTTCCCTTACGCTCCCTTTATCACTAAAGGTTTGAGAAAACTCTTCAAAGAGCTAGATCTCAGAATAGTTCTGGGACTAGTTTACGAAGTCTTAATGGTAACCCTAAAGGTAAGATACAATCTTTGGGAAAGTTAGGAATTTACGAAATCAATTGTAAATATTGTAATCAGAAATATATTGGGCAAACCAGCAGAGCAGTTTCAACTAGATTTAAAGACAGTACGGCTAATCTTAGATTTAATAGAATTGGAAAATCAAGCGTTGCCCAACAAATTTTTGAAACAGATTACAACATCGATCATACGGACGTTAAATTAATTAGAGAAATAAACAATTGTAAGTTTATAAATGTTTTCGAAAGTTTAGAAATATATAAAAATACGTGTGTAATGAACGGTGACAACGCCCCTATCCCGCATTTGTCATTGTTTTCGTTAATCGGAAATTATCGTGTATCGGATTGACAGTGCACAACATTCAGGTTACCTGTTAGTAGGTTTTATTTTAATTGATCAAGATTCGAAAGTGTGGTGATGACAGTAAACTTGGCATACAAATTCAAAAGTGTGGCGGCCAAGTGAGGTGAATTTTCTAAGCAGTTCGCAGTACTGGATAATCAATATGCACTACAAAGTAATAATAATAACATAAGAGCTCCATACATTCTTGCTCATTATTTCAATAAATATTTTATTGAATCGCCTTTGATCTATTTCCTCAAATAATATTTCTGATCTTTCTAATGTTACGGTGAATAAATCATTTTTTGGAACCTATTACAGAGTTTGAATTGTTAAGCATTATAACTAACAAAATTAAAAACAGTAAATCTAGTGGCTATGACGACATTCCGCCATTCTTAGTCAAAACGATTGCTTAATGCTTAGCATCACCTTTAGTTCATTGTATTAAGACAATTTACTATTAAGTTGTTACATCTTTGACAGCCACGGCCTACGCTTTATTAATGTTGAAATATTAAGTTTCGTTATTGTTAAGTAAAATAATAAAATATCTCAAAACCGGTTAGATTTAGGTATAGGGAATGCTAGTATGAATTAAACGAGAATGAAGATAGGAATTGAAATCTGATATAATATACAGGATGTTGAATTTGAAATAAGCCAGTTATAATTGTTTGAAATCGTTGGAATTGAGTGGTATGTGGAAAACACCCCGTATAAAAAATTTTACATTTCAAAGGGCGAGGCACTTTAGTGATGTCTTGCAATTCGCCATGTCAAATTTTAAGTCAGTAGCGTGTTTGTTTGCAGCAATATCGTGATTTATTTGGGACTGTGTCTTTCTAGAAAAATTTTAAAAAATTGAAATATCTCAAAAACTATTAATTTTTAGTATAGGACATGGTACATAAAATTTATTCAAAATTTGATAGAGAATTGAATAATAAAATAACAAAGACCATGTTCTATTTAAAATAAGCGAGTTGGTATGTACTTTCGGTATACCGGAAGTAGATCATTTATGAAAATATTATATTTAAAATCAGCATTATCGATAGTGTAATCTTATAAAATTTTACATTTCGCCTATTACTACATCCCCAAAAACTTCGAATCAAAACTCTTCGCGCCACACCCTGTATTGGTAGACATGTTACAGGCCTATATCTGTCTGGTTTTTGTGATGCTGTAGGAGTCTTCGAAATGAAATAGGTGTTGCCTTGCGTCATGAACGATGGTAGCAGTGTTGGTTCTTCTATGATTTCTCCAAAACATCTAGCAATAGGTGCATATGTAGATCTAAACTGTTACTCGTCTGTGTAAGGATACCTGTCTGTCTTCTATGGTCTGCTATTTGCTTGTTGAATCGGCGTTCCCAGGGTGGTATGTTCACCTATTTTGCTTTAAGTTTCTGAGCGTTTTGTTTACCTACATTACTGCTCTTTTGCATTTCCAGGACTGTCATAGCGCCTGCGTATATCATTTCATGTAGTTCTTGTAGTGTGGCATTTTCTGATAGCTGTATCCGAATGAGGCGATCTACTTGTTGTATTACTGTCGTTATCTTGTCTGTCATTTTCGGTTTTGGAATTAATAGTCTGGCTACAGGACCTGTATTGTTGTATATTACTAATTGTTTGAAGGAGCACTGACTCACTTCGGCTCTTTCTTCTACGTTCTACGTTCGTCTCTTTCTCATCCCTTGTTGTTGTCGTATCTGATTGAGTTATTGTTGGTGTTGGTTGTTTCATTCCTAACGATCTTCGAATATTATTTTGTATTTCTTCCAACCTTTCTGCTGGATTCGCTGGTTATGAAGGACTGGCCTAATTTGGTCTGAGATGTTCTGGGATGGCAGGGATTTGCTGCTATAACTTCTTTATGTATGTCTTTCTTTATAGCACTCACCGTTTCTAGCTTGGTACATGTATAGTATATTTGCACGAAGGATTCATTTAATTCCTTTATCCATTTGAACTGTTTCCTCGCTGAAGTGACCTCTGGTATGGACCGAAGATTATTTTCCTCCACAACATTCCGTATCCCTTTAAATATTGCTGGGCGCCATTACAGTGTAGCTAGATAGAAGGTGGTCTAGCGTTTCCTCTTTTTGTTCACACATTCATCTGCTATTGGATCTTGCAGTATCTTCTTTCGATATACCCTCGTTGCCATAACTTGGTCTTGGATCGCCGACATAAACCCCTCAGTTTCCGGGAACAGATTGCCACTCCTAAGCCACGCCTGCGATGCCTCGGTGTCGATGTTCTTTTCTTCAATATACGTTATGTATCTCCCGTGTAGTGCTTTGGATTTCTATTGCGTTTTTAATTCTTCGCTAGTGAGTGCCTTTAGAGCGAGGTCTAGATTAGTCTTGGCCAGTCGAAGTGGCGTCGTGTTTTTATCCGCACCCACAATAGCTCTATGCAGCTGGCGGGTTTTCTGCTTTTCATGGAAGTGTTGCCTGAGATTTTCGACTTGTTTCTGGCACGATGTTAACGCATTGGCCATACCTCTTCCTCCAAGTTTACGAGGCAGATGGAAGCTTTCAACCGAACTGCGCGGGTGGTGTGCCCGATACTTTGTAAACAATACTCATGATATCTATGTTCGCCAGATCAGTATCTCTCCATTTTATTACTCCATAGCTGTAGGTAAGAAGACCGGTGGCGTAACCGCTTACCGCCCGGGAAGACTTTTAGTCCTCAGTCTTTGCCGGTATTCCTCTTACAGCTCCCTCTTGGTAATTGCGTGTTCTATTCTTCGCGCCTGCTGATATCCAAGATACGTATACCTCTCATGTTTTTCCATACTCATTATTTTATCTCCCTGGGTCACCGTTTCATACCCCTCATGCCGTTCCCATTTGCCTCCCCTCATAGAGCTTGTCCGGCACTTCTCCATCCCAAAAGCCATTCCTATTACTTTGCTGAATCGTTCAACACACCTCATTAGTTGTTCGAGGTGTTGCTGAGTGCACACATAGAGTTTGAGGTTGTCCATATACCAGAGATGGGAAAGTTGGGTATTTGTGAATGGGATTGTATATATTTTTCCCTGCCTGTTTAGGAAAGTCGTTTACGGACGCAGAGCGAATCAGAACCAATTTCCGATATTCCCATACTTCCGACGTTTATTTAGGAATTAGAGATATTTAATATTAGATAAGTGCTGCAGGTGTTCATAGCGTGACACATGAATGATTGTAAGTGCTCCTCTACTCCATACCGCGTTAATACTTCCCTCAGTCAGGAATAAGGGACGCTGTCAAAAGCCTTTTGATAGTCGATATAGGCGGTGAATAATGAAGCCCTTTTGGTATTTGCCGATTCCATTATTATTAAGTCGATTATCAGTTGTTCTTTACATCCCTTAATTATTATTATTATTATTATTTTCGTTTTCACAGACTTTTTGTTCTTATATCTGGCTGACTGTCAGTCATCGGCCGTAGCAAGATGGCTGGCTTCGCAACTTTAGCTAATCCCCATTATTCGCCGAAGCTTTATTATTATTATTATTGTCTGGCCGGCACCAGTGTCGCTAGCGTATGCGAAAACGGTACAGCCAGTGACGCCAGCTGTCTGCTGATCCCCACCCTCCATCTTCCCTTTCCTTTGTGTTCCCAGGTACAGATCGGCAAGCGTTGCGGCGACTTGGGGGTGTCTAGGAACCGACTGGTCTTCTTATTCGGCTAGGAAGTAGGCTGATGTGAGCTTGCTCTGCCGACGAGGATCCGTGACGCATTGTGAGGAACCAGCACTTCGGGCTCTGATCATGTCCACCATACACGGTGGATGTAAGATGTTGGTATCTGCATTGCCCCGGGCGAGTTCCAGTCCGTCCGTGTATTCCGGGACTGGTGAAGCGAAGGTCAGGCCTTAGGGAACTGGGGTAGAATCTGAGGGTATACCCGTTCTTGACTTTTTCGGCCCGGCCCTCCATACACGAAGCGCTGGCGAACTACTCATCATGGCAACTTTATCAAACCAACAGGTAACACCGAAGAAAAGCATCGAAGAAAGCATCCGAGAATATATGGATGAAGGATCGCGCTGTCAGAAGAAAACAAGCTCAAGAAGAAAAGAAGGCGGCTGCAAAAGCTCCTAACAGCAAACAGCAGTAGAAGACAGTCAGCGGTCAGAGCAAGCAAGCACGACGGTACCGACAGGAAAAACAAAAGAAAAACAAGCAGAAGAATCGGAACACGAAGCCTCGACTAGATGCGCTTTTTATAAAACCTGCGCAAGGGAAGTCGTATGCCGAAGTACTGTGAGAACTACGCAGCAACGCAAAACCAGAAGAGACAGGCACCGAGATAAAAGCGGCGGGGAAAACACGTGTGGCAGATATGCTGCTGGAACTAGGACCCAGCACCAAGGATACTGCAGGTTTCAGTAGCGCGTTAAAGAAGATCCTGGGCGAGAAGGCTAACGTCAGCCCTGTAGAGCTCGAAGAGACGCTAGGATTTAGAGATCTAGACTATTTAACAACAATGGAGGAAGTCCGCGCAGTAGTCAAGGAAAAGTTAGGAGTCAGTGACAGCGACGTGGAGATTAACCTCACCAACGCGAATAGCAGAGGGCTGAGAATGGCAATCGTCCAACTGAATCAGCGTCAATTGGAAAGCAGCATTGACGACGCGGGAGGCCTGTCCGAGAGACAGCATGGCTTCAGGAAGGAATACTCTATGATCTGCGCCGTGCCGCAGGTGGCAGCCTTCAAAGCCGCACAACGGGGAAATCATTACTCGAGACCCCTGATGATGCTTGTCACATTGGACGTAAGAAATGCCTTCAATTCGACGAGATGGGACGTCATTCTGGACGCCTTACAGAACAAGTTCAACACGCCATCCTATTTACTTCAGATGATACGCAGCTACCTTAGCGACAGGAAGCTGGTCTACGACACCGCAGGAGGGAGAGGGAGAGGGAAGGGGAGGAGGGGGGAGCTGCACGAAGAAGATAACAGCAAGAGCGGCGCAGGATTCCATACTGGGCCCCGACTGATGGAATGCGCCCTACGACGGGATCCTCCGAATGCAGCTGCCGCAAGATGTGTATCTGATAGGATACGCAGACGATGTAGCGGCAATCATCCTAGCGCGTAACTAGGCGGATGCCCAGAGAAGGCTCAACCAGGTAATGAGAAGAGTCACCACATGGATGGAGGAACACGGCCTGACCTTGGCAACGGAGAAGACCGAGGTCGTTCTACTGACCAGGAGAAGAATCGCTAAGGAGATCGAGATGACGGTGGATACGGAAGCCATAACTGCTACAACTTCCGTGAAGTACCTGTAGCAAGATGACTTTCTGGCAACAGATCCAGTAGTCGAGCGATAAGACCGTTAAGGTAACGACGAGGCTGAGCCGACTAATGGCCAACGTAGGAGGACGACAAGTAAACGCCGGCTTCTAATGACAGTCACCCATTCCATACTGTTGTACGGAAGCGAGATTTGGGCTGATGCCTTACAGTAGGACAAGTGCAGAAAGCGGATGGCTTCAGTGCAGCGACGGGCAGCCCTAAGGATCGCCAGCGCATACCGTACGGTTTTCGAACCGGCGGTGCTCGTGATTGCAGGAGTACCCCGATAGACCTAGTGGCTCAAGAAAACAAGAGACTCTACGAGACAGGGCGAGACGTCGGTGCACGACAAGCAAGAGCGGACGCTAAAGCGCTCACACGACAACGTTGGCAAGAGCGCTGACAGAATAACGCGAGAGGACGGTGGACGGACAGACTCATCCGCAACATCATGGAGTGGATGGACCGAGACCACGCCGAGGTAAATTACTACCTCACCCAGTTTTTCAGCGGACACGGGTATTTCAGCGTATACCTGACTCGAATGGGTAAAGTGGAAGACGCGACGTGCCAATATCACGCCTCTACAGAAGATGATGCTCATCACACCTTCTTCGAATGCGAGAGGTGGAGTGACTACAGAGGCGCGCTACAACACGAAGTAGGACCTCTAACACCGGATAACGTCGTTGAAAACGATGCTGTCGGATCACGACCGCTGGCAGAAGATCGCCACGTTCCTCGAGAAGGTGTTGAAGGAGAAGAAGAGAGATCCAAGCAATGGAGGCAACTACGAGGTGCCATCCTGAAGTAATGCGACCAGCGGTTCTGGGTTGGATTCTACACCTGACAAAGTGAGGTTTTTTGGTGGGTGCCAGCCTCACACACCGGGGACGGGTATCGTCCCTGATGGTGCATTTAGGCATTTTTCCTCACTCAAACAAAAAGATTATTATTATTATTAAATACTAAAGATTATAATAGTTTCCAAAATATACTAGTTTCCAATGATTGTAGTTTAATAACGGATAATATATAAAATAGTACATTGTATTTTTTATATATGAACATTTTAGTAGCTGCTTTGCATTTCTAATTAAAAAAATACTATGAACTTAAGAAAAAGAGGTCAAGTAACGAGAATAAATGCAGGTTTTGACACTAACGGATTTATAGATTTTTTAGGAAGTGCGCTTAATTTAATAAAGTATATCTTACTGCTCACCGAATAATGTAAATCATCAGTAAAATAATACAATGCGGTTATCCATTAAAATTAAGTATGTACATACCTACTAATTGTATGAGTTCTTTAGTCATGTGAAAGGATATACATATTTAAAATGTTAATAGATTTAACAATGAATAGAAAATTGTCGTAACGAGCTCTAGTTTTTCTCCTTACAGGAATTTTGATTAGAACAATTTTAGCTTTGTCTAACTGTCACGCATGTCTACGTTTTGTGAAGCAGTTAAATAATCGGTAGCCATAAGTCTTTTCTTTATTGGAGTAGAGTGTGCTTAACTTGATAGTTACTTTTTCAACTTATTCTTAGAATTTGCAAGATGTCCTTATTTTTGAACATATTCTCCTATGCGTGAGTTTTGCGTTTTATTTTTAAATAATACCAAAACGTATGTATATCTACTAATATGGCAAAAAATTCTAAGCAGTCGCTCAATTTAATAAAATTCAGCCGTGAATTATTTATTATTTTCAATTAATCTTACCCAAGAAGTTCAAGCAAAATAAACAGTTTTTGTGTTCTTTAATAAATTAATTTATAATCCAGGTGGCTTTTTATTAACTTAAGAGTGACAGTATATCAGAAAAAAAAGATAAACATGTTTGTAAAGCATCATCAAAAATATCTCGTAGAGACTTTCCAACTTTTTTCTTTTGTATAACTGTAAAGTTTGTATAGTTCTTTTAAAGAAATATCACTCTATATTTAGTCAGTATTAAATGATTAAACAAAAGATTTTTTTTGGTTTGCATAGAGTTAGGTTTGGCCTAATTGCGTTGTGTCAACTTATGCGGCAACTACTGAAATTTAACAATAAAATCCTAAATTGTAATTATGATGTTCCATGGTTGTGAAGTGATATTTTTGCAGGTATTGATGTTGAATGTCGACTTGTGTCTAACTCTGTTAACATATTTTCGAAAGGGGATCCGAGTATATTGCATTAAAGCGAATTAAACAACAAACAGTATTATGATATGTAATGAGTTATACCGACCAACACCTTTTCAATTTTTAAAAACAATATGCGCTAGCGGTTGCATCACTAGTTAAAGCAATAATAAAGTTTAAGAGCAGGTATTGGCCGAGGGATAGTAGAAATCATGAAAAACATTTTCACGGGCGCCTATTGGTGTTTATGAAATGGAAATACTGTAGATATTTCTCTATACTATTATTTTACAGAAAATTTGTATTTGTAGATACGTACATCCAGGGTATAAACTCGAATTGCATCTCGTGCTATATTGATTATAAGCGCGCATGCACTTCATGAGCACTACGTTGAGGTGACGGATTTTGTCATGCTAACAAACATAGAACTAAATAAATGTACAGGTTTTGTAAGACATAAATGTATGTATGTAGTCGGGCTGGTGGCTTAGTGGCTTGCACACTTGCCTCGCAGTCCGGCAGTACCGGGTTCGAACCCCGGTGCTTCCTTTCTGAGTTTGGTTTTCTGTAGTTTTCCAAATTCCACGGCAAATGCGGAAAGGTAACATCTTAAGTCGGTCTACAGCCGCAGGCGTAATAATAACTCATGGCCGATGCCCCCTGTAATTGGCGCAAGCTGTTGGGGGATGCTAAGGCATGGATTATTATTATTATTATTATTATTATTATGTATGTCTTAAAAACATGACCACTGTACATACGCATTTATATTGTCCTTTCATAGTAGTTAATTTCTAAATTGGTGTTAATTTCCTGATGATGCTCCTACATAATTATGTGTAGTAAATTTCAAAACTATGGCATTTGCTCAACTTCCTTGGTTTACGACATATATGTATGATTATAGTTAGTGACGTTCTGATTAACTGATCGAATGGCTTAGAATATGTCTTTACTGAATTGTCGTCATGTACTGGAGCTTACGCTACACAAAAAAATATATGTGACAGCTTCTTCGATGATATTATTTGTTAATTTTATAAGATACTGTCGGAACTGACTCATGGAAGATTTAAGATAAATAAAATTATAAACAAAAAGGTTATTCAACCAAATAGGTATATAATGTCCAAAATAGAAATTCGTGAGCGGCATACAAAAAGGAGTAATATTCTGATGAGTCATTTTTATTCGGCATATAGCTACATACCTATCATATTGGCGTTATAATAAAGTTTGCATTCGCATCAGTTCCTATTTACTATAAAAATAGAAGGAAAGGTCAATAATTCTATACAACGTATAATCTGTTTGGGTAAATGGTATGAATACATGGTCGTATCTAATAGGTATATTTTTTAAATATCTTTTATACCTTTTACTATTCAATGTAATTTTATACACTGTAACGATATTTATTAAAACTGGCTACAAGTGGTAACTAGGACAAATAAATTTTAAAAAATATTCATGAACTTATGCTTCCAGAGTTTCACAGAACTACACAGATCTTGCACTTATATCCCCGTTTTAACTTGAATACACACGGGTACGATGTTCTACCTTATACCGACGTATTATCCAGAAGTACTTTTCCCTTAATTAAGTCAAATGCAGGAGTTTTCTGGCCGCTGATGTTGACTTTGTTTTACTTCCTGGATACTGGAAACATTGGTGTTTCTATGCAATCGTTTCTTACTGGCAGACTGTAAAGATTTTCTGCTCGCTATTGTGCAGGTGAAGCGTGTTCTCTAGATATTCTGCAAATGTATCAACGCTTTGTTTGTTGCTTTCGACCCATACTCCGCCTTTTTTGATAAATGGTGTTTAAATAGCTGGACTTTTGATTAGTCTCGTTGTTTTCAATAGGTAATAGTGAGTAGAAGTATACTATCACTTGGTTCATCGAACAATGAGTTCAAAAGATTGTTTCCTGGTTGGACTCACATACCTTGTTTCTTCAGTTGTTCAGAATAGTTTTATTCGCTGTATTTTTCCTATTTGCCATCTTTTTCTAATTTTCCGTTTTCAACTATTAGATTGTGTCAACCATTGGTTTCGGCCCAGTTACAGTGCATCAGTTACTATAACAGCTATAACTAAACATGATAAACAGTTTAGTATGCTGAACGCGGCTTATTGTTGCCTCCATGAAATATGTTTTAGTTGTCATGACATCTAATAGGTACTTCATTTTTTCTTGTTTTGACTTTTTGTCGTTTGTATAGTTAGTTATATCGTTACTAGTCCAGTGCTATTAATTTGATGTAATCATTAGGGAAAAAGCGTACGTTCTTTCGAGAAATAAGCAATATTTTCAATCTGACATTAGCTAACCAAGTTATCTTAAGATTTATAAGTAAACAACTCACAAAATTTTGAACAATTTTGAGCATAATGCTATTGTGAAAAATTGACTAAAAATGGGTCATGCGAAAATAGCTACCTATTTTGAAAAATCATCATAGATTAGTTACAGCCTACTTTACTTTATAAGGCGTATTATAGTTTTCGATGAAGCGAGGTAAACGTGTCTTAATGGCTTTGTCAACAGACTTAACTGCAAGTATATATCAGAATATGATACCTATTGGATGAAGGAGCACAATACGCAATATTCTCAACAATTAAGTGTATAGGCCACCATAATTACGAATAATATTGATCTAGGCAATCTAGTCAACAATCAGGTATTAAGAGACGATGTCTGGTTTCAATAAGCTGAATCACCACCGCATTTTGGCGTACGCGTCAGAATCTACTTCCACAAAACGCATTGAATGACTGCCCACATCAAACGTGCTCGATATTTTTCCGGAGACCGGAGATTCTAGAAGATCTTGAAAACAGAATCATAAATGCGGTACATGATATCCCTCATAAACGCTTACAAAATGTTCTTTGTGAATTTACAAAGAGGTTTTGGACACTGCCAAGTGGCCGCCGGAAAAGAATTCGAACACTCTCTTAAATAGGTATTTTCTTAAACTGTTATTGGTTATGTTTTTATTATTGCTAAAAATATTATTGCATTTACCTTCTTTTCTTCAATATTTCTCAAACAGTTGAATATAGACGTAAAGTGTATAATTAAAAATAGAGAGTGTACGTAAAGGATTGTACGTGGTGTCATGCAACATTTTCATTTTGGAATATTGGCAACTTGAAAATTGTATAAGCGTACTACTCAACTTTTGATTAATGTCAATCCACAGTCAACAGGCGTGTACTTTTATTCATCGCACTGATGAAGCACTTAATTTATGATGGATGTCAAGTGACGTCATCAGATACATCCGATGAGTACGATTACCGATTAGTAAAAGAACGCACTCGATGAGATGCCGATGAGTTTGACAATAAAGGAACAGAGACACAATTCATACAAGGTTATGACAGACAACAAACGCGATCAGATGTTTACCCATACCACAAATCCATCGGTTCCATCGACTCCTAAAGCCGATGAATCCGATGAGCATCCGATTAAAAAAGAACTGTCCAATCTGTTCATCGCATTTCTAGCGTTTACTAAACAGACGGCCTGATAGATTTCTGATTCAAGCGCTGGGTCAATCGATGAATAAATGTACGCGCCTAATCTAATCAGAAAATTGATTGACATTTGATTTAAAATGTAAATACTCATTAAGCAATAAAAGTTTGCGGCAAATTTTACTGTTTTGGAAGTATGTATGTAAGGTAAATGAAACATTATTAATATAAATAAAGTGTTTATTATGTTTTTCTAACTATAAAATTATTTTTCACTTCATATTGTACATAATTGTAAGCTATCAAATGTGAGAAGCAGAAGGGCCGCAACATGGAACATTTGGTGATTACCATAAAATTACTTTGAAATTTCAAATACATAGCAGCGCATCCTGTTGAAGATAAGACTGAGCTAATTCATCACCGTACACTTCGTTAATGAATAATATGTCGAAAATATCAATACGGTATCTGTCAAAAGCTTCATAGTCAATATTTGCAACGAGCAAATCTTTATTAAATTGATCAAAACAAGTTCGCCGAATATAAAAACATGTACTACGCATATTTTAATTTCTTTTACGATAGTATGTCCTCAGTATACATAAATGTATTTCATGCTGTATTGCAACTTTGAAGCTTAAAACCATATTTTTCCTTAATGTTGTATTGTAGATAGATATATCAAACGGGTTACTTTTTTTATGTGTGGTGGGTGCTTAGTTGCAGTGACTCCGTAAGCTGTATCGCTTGTCTGGCTATCACTGCAACTCTCGCGGTGTAGTTTGTGTGTGTAAGTTGTGTTTAATGGCTTTGTGACAGCACCATATCGCCTTTTATGATGCCGCGCTGTTAATCACTTTGCTCCCAACAGTGAATGGCAAGTCGATCCGGGATTAAACTCTCTGAAAAAATGTCACCGTCGCTCCAGAGAATTGAACCCCGGCACCTATCGTCCTCCCACAACGATAGTCAGCCGCCTAACCACTGCGGCCATCGACCCGTTACAGAGAGTATTGGTACAGTTCAGCAGTTGATTCAAAAGGAATTGTCTAGAAGTAAGTAAATATTATATTTAAGCCAAAAATTACAAGTATATGGTTGTGACATGTTGACAGTTACGCCAATGAATAAAGTTAGTAATTTTAGACTTGTCTCAAATTCTAGAACGTTAAATTTCCTAAAAGGCACATGACGTCACGTACAAACATTTACGTAGACTCTATACTCAAAGTTAACGTAGGTTTAATAAGCAATATTGTATAGGATGTTCTATTAAAAAACCGACGAAGGTTACGATATTTTAACAGCTAATGACGCCACTTACTTATTGAAGCCATGTACTTTAAGTCCTACAGATTATCGAAAACCAGGATCCGCTATCATTTTTCGTTCTCTTGTAATTTATCTGTTCCGGAACATTTGTCCAACCCTGTATATTCTTCACAAGTTTTGCAGTTTTCAGTTTAATATTCTCTTCTAATTTCTTTCGAAGTACTTACTATTTTGTATATCTACTTGTCAAGATAATTTTTGTGTATTGGAAAATATATTACGCGTGCACAAAGTTAGATTAAGAAGGTGTACCTGATGAATCTGTCTGTATATAATTAACATTACTCACAGGACCAAATTAATAAAACATTTGTCTTCGGTTTTAACAATTTTTCTTTTTTTGCTGCAAACTCCTCGCATTCACAAAAAACTTTCTTTTTTTGTTCATTTTTCAAAATATTTCCAGTTTTTAAACTTTGTTGCCATAGTGCGCACACTTAATGAATTTTCTTCAACAACATCTCTATATAATTTTATTGTTTTCATCCATGGTATTTTTACATTCTTTCAGATATGCTTATCGATTTAAACAATATTAACTAAAGTATGATTCCGTTTACTCGTAAACGTATATGAGTCCGAAAAGTAGAGGTCAATTAAAAAACATATATTTTCGGCACAAGTTAAGTTACGTACTGCGTTCCTGCAATAGAGGTGTCTGTATGCATGCTGTAAATGCATATAAATATTATACAAAACAGTATGGGGAGAGAAAATTATTATACAACCCGTTAAGACTAAGAAAGTGAATTTCAAAAGAAACCTAACCAAACTGCGAAAGCTTCCATGAAAGAAATAATTTTCTCTCCCTATACTGTTTTCTATAATATTTATATGCACTTACATTTATACAGACACCTCTATTATATAAAGTGACAAGTTGTTGCACTGATTATTTAGAATTGAAAGTTGAAAGCTCCCAGTTGTAACTATAAAAATAATTATAAAAAGCAAACAAAAAAATATAAAAAACTAGTTTCTTTTTTATTTGTTATGTGACTGCAGTAGATATGACATTAAAACTAATTTGTTATAAAACGTGTATAAAACAGATTTGCATAAAAATAAATGAACTTCTTTGTGTGCTTAAATTTTTTTATTATTTTTTGGTGTTCAATTGAGGAAATTAATTTGAATATATTTTATCTGTGTGATCCGAACATTGTGAAATCATTAGATGTTGAATACATTAGACACTTTTATTTAGTTGCGATTTATTTGCTAAATTGAATGAAATGAAAGTTAAAACGATAGGGCAACATACATATGTAGAAAATATATCAAAAAATCCTAAATGCAATTACATACAAAGAGAGAAAACAAAAGAGGCATAAACACATGTCCGTTTGATAATATATTTTATTAAACAAGACAAAAACAGACAAATCTGACACGAATGGAAAATATATTAAGGATTTAATGTAAATAAATGTATGTACACCTTTTAGCGGAAATTTATATCTAGAATTGCCTAAGCGGATTAAAGATAAAAAGCTTATGTTAAATTAAAACAACAATAATAAGCGTTTTACGTACATGCAGTGTTATATCCTGTTTACATCAAGCAAAAGAAAATGTAGATTATAATATAGCAACCTTATTACAATGGAGAGGTATGCATAAATTAGTGAAATTTTGTAGAGAGTTTCCTTAAAAAACCCAAGATTCTCGATATTTATATGCATTCCTAATTTTTTTTTCCCACTTTTGCTACTGAAGAAACCACTTATATTACTGGCGAAACGTCGAGTTTAGTAGATTTTGTATTTTTGTACTGTTATTTTATTTTGTTTTTGTTTATTTTTGTATTGTATATACATACTTACACATATTTATACAACATAGAACAGAAATATTTTAAAATTTAAAGCACCAAATTTTACTGTTATTAAAATCATGTACATAATAATAATAATAATAATACGTTTATTTCAAAGTATACATACATGTAAAAGTAACATAATGTATAAACAGAAACAAGTCAAGAAACAAGATGTCATACACTTAGATGTTGGTATTATAATATTCTTCCAAAGAATATGGTTCTATGTTAGTAAGGTGTCTTTTGAGATTATACTTAAAATTAGTGTTATCGCAGTTTCTTATACTCAAGGGCAAATAATTGTATAATTTAATACAAGAGTAATAAAGACCTTTTTCAGTAACAGTGAGCCTATGTTTCGGGTATCAGTAATTAACTGCTTTTAGTCTAGTATCGTAGTCATGGCAGAAATGGCTATTGTTGAAATAGTGCATAAACATTATGGATTCAAATATCTACATTCCATATACAGTTAAGAAGTTATTACTTTTAAATGATCCGCGACAGCTGTCTAGTTTTCTCATATTTAGTATTATACGGATTGCCTTTTTCTGCAACAAAAATATTTTATTTATCTCAGGTGATTGACCCCAAAACATTATTCCGTATCTAACACGAGAATAAAAGACACTGTAGTACACAATTTTCAAGTCGGGAATGTCCAAAAGTTTTTTCAGGCTAAGAAGACCATAGCATGCAGTACTAAGTTTCAAACACAGATTGTTAATATGCGAAACCCATTTTAACCGATAATCAATATACAATCCCAGAAATCTAGTCGCTTTTGTTATACCGACAGTATAAGTATGCAAATTCATAGACACAGGAGTAGTACCCGATGCCGAACTCTTAAAGATCTTGCATACAGTTTTATCCTGATTCATCTGTAAATTATTGTTGGAGAACCAGTTCGCGAGAGAATAGAAGTAGATATTACATTCATTGACAATTGTAGCATAATCCGCCCCTTGCACCAAGAGCTTAGTGTCATCAGCGTAGTTAATTATTACGTGGTCCGTTTGTTCTGCTACTTTGTATATATCATTTACAAAGATGTTAAAAAGTAGTGGGCCTAATATACTACCCTGAGGTATACCCCTCTCCACTGTAGTGAACTTGGAGTACAGAGTCTCTCCATTCGTGCTTACCGTCATTATCTGCTTCCTGTTAGCAAGATAGGATCTCAAGAAGTTGTTTGCTATGCCTCTAATTCCGTATTGCTCCAGTTTCGCAATTAATATTTGATGATCAATGCTGTCAAATGCCTTACTTAGGTCGAGAAATAAACCGCATGCTAGTTCCCTATTCTCGAGCACTGATAGTATTCCCTCTGTATATTCAAATATGGCTGTTTCAATCGATTTGTTTTTGGTAAAACCGTGTTGGAATTTATTGAGGATGTTGGACTTAGTGAAAAATTTAGTCAGTCTTACAAATACTAAATACTCCAATATTTTGGCAAAATTGCTCAAAAGACTAATTGGCCTATAGTTCCCGTAATCACCGGAATCACCTTTCTTATATATAGGTTTTACTAAGGCAATCTTTAATTGTTCAGGAAAAACACCTTGCGTAAATGAGCTGTTTATTATATCGCAAAGAGGTTGCGCGATGTTATCAATACATGATTTAACTAAATGCATTGGGACACTATCAATACCCGAACATCTAGTATTTTTGAAAGCATTTACCGCGGAAATCAATTCATCCTCAGTAACCGGATGCCAAAAAAACGAACTATCAGTCATTGGAATTGTAAATGGGTGTTTATTATTGGCATTCGTAGATTTATGTTGCAAATGGGCATAGTAGTCATTGAAACCATTTGCAATATCTAGTAAATTTTTATTGTCTGGTAATTTATTGTGTGCAACCTTGCCTAACTGTTCATTAACAATGCTCCACATTTCCGGGTTCTTATTAGAGGCTTGAGAAATTCTGTTATGGTAGTAGTCTCTTTTGGTACATTCCAAGAGCGTTTTGTGCATGTTTTGTTACAGGGGTAGATACATGCACTATGAGAATAGGAAATGTTCACAAACTAATAAATTTTGCCAGTAAAATTTAATATAGAACAAAGACAGAAGGCAAAAACTGATTTTGAAGAAGATTTCTGGATATTAATTGTTAATACTCCGTAAAACTAACAATTTTATGTTAACAAATATTGTAGCAAAGAAACGTTACAAAAAGCGACAAATTAAGCATATTCTAAACATAAAACTGTGTTTAACAAATACCTGACAGCAATTCATAATTTTACCAACAAGTATTGATTCAATAATTCAATTTATACGGGACCAACTCTATGAGATTTACTAAAATTGTCAATATCTGAGATACACAGAAAATGATCAGAAGTCGCAAACATATATATATTATTTATATATAATATGATATTTTCAGTGAAGACATAAAGAAGAAGCTTGTCAGTTGGAAAGGTGATAAAAATATGATTTATCCAATTCTACAAATACATTAGCACATCTGTATTAGTACCATATCCATTCATATTGTTAAATGAATCACTCATTTAATTATTGTTAATGTAGTAAATTTAGAAAATTATAATAATTTTAATAATAGATGTAAGATTGAGAATGGAAAATTTTTTAATTTATTAACTTGTTCCATAAGATCTGAAAATTTCCAGCGTGTTGATAAGCTTTTTAGAAAACTCATCAATAGCAGCTGTTGAAATCATCTTTGGGCCTCCCCTGCTGTAATTAGTGTTCTAGTTAGTACCAACCTTAGGAGGTTACATTGCAACGTAGTAAGTAATGGGTGTAAGAGATTATCCGTTAGGGCAGCAGATCCTACCAATATCTTCACTTAAGGAGACGATTACACCCGTCTTCAGTTTCATTGGCTGATGCAATGTAATTAGTCCCGGAGGTGAGACAGTATAAACTTATGCGCGTACTTAATATAGAGGCGAGGGTTGTCTCGAAAACGTCGAAGGATACCGTCGAATTTGGAATGAAAGAGAACCACAAGATATGACAGTGAACGACTATTCACAGGTCCTAAACCGACGTGTGACACTTTCCATTAGAGTATTAACACCTTTGTTAGATTTGCGTTCGCTGTTAGACATCGCTCCTACAGGAACGGAATCGCCGATGTGACACAAGATTCAGCCAAGCAAGAAAAGATTCTGTAAAGGTAGTCATTCATGGTCCGTATTCCCCAACGTCTTTAACGGACGTACTGATACGGGAGGGAATACGGCTGTTTTAAAAAATCACGAGCACATACACGACACGATAAAACAAGACGTATTCGCTTCAGTTTTTAACTGTTATTCAAACCGAAAATATGTGCGACGTGCTTGCAGAAGAAAAGCTGATATTATTAGGCAGCGTAACAGTTGCGTTGGCCTTAAGAAAAATGCGGAAGAAGAAGTCGTGTTGAACAAAACAGTGGCTGCTACAAAGGCAAAAACTCGCTCATACAAATTTGATGGCGGAATTGAGACTGTATCCTACAGACTGGAGAAATTTTTTAAGGATGAATGAAAATGCCTAATTTGAACTATTAAACCTTGTTACTCCATATAATAAAACAGGATACCAATATGTATTTGGAGCATGAATCTAAATTTTAGGGCCGAATTCACTGCTTCTATGTATTGAGTTAGTACTACGGGTTTCCAAAATTGTTATTGGTTGGTTTAAATTTAGTTATGTACATATGCAAGAATATTTTGTTGTGAAAATAAATTGAATAATATCTTTACTTAATAAAGAATAATTAATTGTTAATAAAAATGTATGTGTTATTTTGAAACTGACTTTCAAGTTTTTTTCTGACACATTGCGGATCAAAATTCTTCATTCGCATTAATCGCCAAAGAGGTATGTTCTATATAGCTGTAGAAAATATTTGTTTTGGCTGGTAGGATTCCACGAGGTTCTCAAGTATAGACAAACAATGAATTTTTTAATTGGATTTTGCGAAAGATCAATAATCAGCTGTAGTTATGAGGAGTGCTGTGCTGGGTACTTGAGAAGAAAATTACTATTCCTGTATGATGTTATTTAACAGTTTACTAGATACAATAAGATTACCAGAAAACCTTTTAGATCATTTAAATAGTTATATGGTTTGGTTAATAAATGTAACTGAAAGTCACATGTTTAACCTAACTCATCTATATCTGATACGAATTATTAATTAAACGTTTATTTTTAAACTGTAATTGAGCGTTAAAGAGCGTATACATCAGATAGAAGAATCAATTGTCTGTCTTCCATTGCCGCCTGTCTGCATACGTACGTTATTACCTCACATACTTATACATTGCGTAGACTTACCATTGTTGCATACATATGCTATGTTGATATATAAAACTATAGATAGAGGAAATGAATGACAATACGCTGATGCAAAAGGAAAACACACCATCTACATTTTTCCTTGAAGTCAAGTACGTCCCGAGGTCGTGCATTTATAGATTTAAAACACTATTATGAGTTGCAGTTATTAATATGTATGTATGTAATACGTAAACACAAATAATGTTACAGCCAATATCAGGGCAATTACTTCTAAGAACATTTTATGAATATTCCACTAAATTAGTTTTACATAAATATTAGCCCTGAAAATTTTATTGGAAGAAAAATATATTTAGATATATGCATATGTAGTGCATTCATGCCTAGTTTCTAGAGCGCCAGATAACTGTTTAAGCGAAGTTAACTGTTAGGTAGCGCACAGATAAGTAATGTTTGGTTTCTGAAACAGTAGGTAACTTTAACAGATAGATAACTACACATCAAGGTTATCGGCTCCACAGTGACGGGTTACCTGTTAGATAGGTAACTATGAGTATAAATGTACTTAAATTCAACTTGAATGCACATGTTTTATTTGATGACAAATGACAATGTAACATTTAGGTATTTTGTTAAGCTATGTTACAAATTATATTATCTCCATATTGTTGTTGATGTGAACCATTTGATAACTGTAAATGCTATGAATGTAGTTGTGATGGCCAACGGCAAACTATCAAACAATTATAGATTCCTTCTTTTTCTACTGCTTGTTACAGAAACCCAAAGATTAGCATTCATGTTATCTATTGAATATATGTAGTATAACAAGAATATAACTTTAAAGTTATCGTACAGTTATCTTATCATATTCTAGAAACCGGGCATTCAGAGTTATAAGAAACTAACGTCAAATTCTATATGGGGTGTCCAAGTGTAGAATACTATTTTGTAGTAAGTTTAGACACAGCACCTTGTTTCAAATTGAGTATTAGGTATTTTTTCACTTAATGAAATAGTTGATCAATTAAATGGCATTATTCGTGTTTTCATATCATCCGAACCAGTGGGCAAAATAGTCCTCGTGGCCGTATTTTTAATACAATCCTATATTTAAAAGTCTATCAAAAGCATAATCACCGTTTTCTGCCGATCCAATAAAATCCATTTACATGTTTATCCGCATTATTATTATTATTGAATTGAAATGGTCAATAGTCGTAGACGGCCTAGTGGATGGAGGAGATGTTGGTACTACTGGCACCCAGTACAAAACAAAAAGCTCGCTATTTTAAAACACTATCATGTTTTAAGATTGTTTCATATTAATTTTCATTTTCCATTTCTAATTTCTACTAAGACAACGTAACTAGCCTGTATCCAAATAATAGCAATATTTCACTTTATTATAGCTAAGCGGCAGATCATCTAAAACTGATTCATATTATAGAGTCAAGTAAGAGATGGTCCTTTACCTGATTATAAAAGAGGTTATTTGCGTTCTAATGGAATCGACATAGAGCAGAGGAATTTCTAATACTGAAAGCTGGACGAAATTATAATCAAATAAGAAAAAGCAGTCTTTGGTTTTAGTTAGTGTAACACCTCTCTAGCGTTAAATTATTCTAAAATGGAGGCTCGCACTTGACTCCGCCCAATTTTTTCCTGTGTGTAGCAAATGTATAAAATAACTAAGATTCTGGAATGAATATTTGAATATATAGTATGGGGCAAAATATCAGACACAAACTGTACCATCATAATAGCGATATTGAAGAGTAGTTATTTCGCAGATTGTAGAAATTATACACCGATATTCTTATTAGATGTACTTCAAAGTTAGAACATTTAAAGTAATTCTGTTTCAATTGGATGATTCTTATTTTGTTAATAGTTTACAGTAAAATTATTGATGTAAATGTGTATGTAAATGTAAATGTGAAACACTTTATCTTTCTCCTTTTTTACATAACAAGTTCTGTTGTAATCTTAAAAATATACAGCGTGTACCATTTAAATTTAAAAGTTGAAGGTAGTTCTAGTTAAGCCCAGGGATATTTTGGCTACGAGCCAAATACTCCAAGCCGATGGGAATACACTCTAGCGTCTTCCAAGCGGAGATTAATACCAGTGGAAGATGTGCGCAACTGAACTTGGATAGAAACTATCGAAAGCAAAGTATTCCAATTTTTTTGATAGTCAAGCAGCCATAATGGCGTGGTTTAACAGACTAAACAACCTAGGCAAAGAAATCAGGGTTGCATTATTCTGGGTACCAGGACATACTGGAATCAGTGGCAACAAAGAAGCTAACCTATTAGCAAGAAAGGCAGTCACAACTTTGTTTCCAATTATCCCGGTAAAGATGTCATAGACGGAGAACAAATACCTTCTCTGAAACCATTACATCAGCTATTGTTGTTTATTAAAACTTTTAGACTGGATCGATGGCTCTGAGAGAGACAGCAGCTTACACCTCATGTAAGGGAGTACAATAGATAAATGGTCACAGTGCAATATATCCCTCAATCAAGTTAAACCAGAAGTACATTAGCACCTAGCATAATGTCTTCGGATGCATTGTGCACCATAACACTTGTCTATAAAGTTTTACCAATATAATCCTTTTAGTTTTAAAGACATTTGCTTCGTTTCGGATTTTACTCCAACCCTGTATATGTAAAAGTTTATAATAGTAGAAAAAATGTATTTATTTTTGTGCAAGTTGAATTTCTCTTTCCTATAGTCTGTCACATGTATTGTTTTCCTTACTACTACTACAATTACTAGCATGGTGGCAATAACTGAGCTTTAACATTTGCGTATTCCCACGCGTACCCGACACAAATTCACATGTATACATACAGATTGCTCTATTTCCAACGACGAATAGTCATACAAATTTCAGTTGAATTAGGACTCATCAAAAAGCTCATGCATAATTACACACATAATTAGTTTGTGTGAAAGAGTTTCACCTGTATGGTAATATTTGCAAAATTTGTGGATTTTTCGCACTTCAGTTCCATGGTAATGTATTAGATAATTCAATTTTACACGAGAGTTAATTAAAAAATAGAAATCGACATAATTTTGGCATTTACTGTTTTTTATGAGATAGTAGTTTATTAAGAAATATTGCAATGAAAAAGGTAAACCTAATTCAAAGCACATGATTTAACGATAACCACACGTTCAACCAAATCTCCGGCAGAGGGATGCACATGTCTTAGACTTTTCTGTTTCGTTTGTTATTAAGAAATGTCAGTCATATGGAAATACGTAAGCCTTAAACTTTTTATAACATACTGTAAAGGAGGTTGTTACAAATAAAACCAATAAATAGTAAAAAAAACTTAGACACAATTTAAGTACCAATAGAACGGGATTTACGTCAACTATGTAAATAGAATGAAACTGGAAAAGTGAATAAACAGCATAAATGTTACTGGCTACCTTGTCTTTTCTATTCACCATTTTTTGATTTCTGAATATTTTACAAGGATGTATGAATATTGTGACCTATTACATCTGTTGTATTAACAAAAGTACATTACAGAGAAAAATAAAGTAGTATTAAAAGAAAAGCTGCAAGGTATTTATTATGTCTCCCAAAAACACCAATAGCGGAATATATTGCTGTTTGAGAGACATGATTTTTTATAAACAGCTAGTTACACGTAAGTATTTTTAATACATTGAAATATTCTTAAAGTGATTATGCATTGAAGTAATTTAAACCTGCTGTCTACTGTTGGGAATTTTACCTATAATGTCTCAATTATTTGGCCGTATCGCCTATCTGGGCACGCCTATATTCTCTCAATGAAATGTTGGAAGATGCTTTGGAATAAAGAAGACGATATTTTATGTTGCATTCGATTTCTTCCCTGAAATGTTGAACCATTTGAAAGTTCGGGTCATTCAGATAGATTATTCAAATAATTCGGGGAAGACCTCAAAAACAAATGGATCTGAAACTTATAGCTAGGCAGTTTTGGTTTTCAAAACAGTATAATAATAATAATAATATATTTTTTTTTTTTAATTTTTTTTTAAGTGAGGAAAAATGCCTTAACGCACCATCAGGGACGAGACCCGTCCCCGGTGTGTGGGGCTCGCACCCACTAAAAAACCTCACTTTGTCAGGTGTAGAATCCATCCCGGAACCGCTGGTCGCATTACTTCAAGGTGGCACCTCGTAGTTAGCCTCGGTCGGCTGCCTCCATTGCTTGGGTCTCTCTCTTCTTCTCTTTCAGCACCTTCTCGACGAACGTGGCGATCTTCTGCCAGTGGTCGTGTCCGGACAGCATCGTTTGCACGACGTTATCCGGCGTTAGAGGTCCTACTTCGTCTTGTAGAGCGTCTCTGTAGTCACTCCACCTCTCGCATTCGAAGAAGGTGTGGTGAGCATCATCTTCCGCAGAGTCGTGATACTGGCATGTCGCGTTCTCTGCTATACCCATTCGAGCCAGGTATGCGTTGAAATACCCGTGTCCGCTAAAAAACTGAGTGAGGTAGTAATTTACCTCGCCGTGGTCTCGGTCTATCCACTCCGTTAGGTTGCGGATGAGTCTGGCCGTCCACCGTCCTCTCGTGTCGTTCTGCCAGCGCTCTTGCCAACATTGTCGTGTAAGCGCTTTAGCGTCCGCTCTTGCTTGTCGTGCACCGACGTCTCGTCGTGTCTCGTAGACTCTCTTCTTTTCTTGAGCCAGTAAGTCTATCGGGGTTACTCCTGCGATCACGAGCACCGCCGGTTCGGAAACCGTACGGTATGCGCTGGCGATCCTGAGTGCTCCCCGTCGCTGTACTGAAGCCATCCGCTTTCTGTACTTGTCCTGCCGTAAGGTGTCAGACCAGATCTCGCTTCCATACAACAGTATGGAATGGGTGACAGTCATTAACAGCCGGCGTTTACTCGCCGTCGGTCCTCCTACGTTGGCCATTAGTAGGCTCAGCGTCGTCGTTACCTTAGCGGCCTTATCGCTCGATGACTGAATCTGTTGCCAGAAGGTCATCTTGCTGTCGAGCCGCAGTCCGAGGTACTTCACGGAAGTTGTAGTGGTTATGACTTCCGTATCCACCGTCATCTCGATCTCCCTAGGGATTCTTGTCCTGGTCAGTAGAACGACCTCGGTCTTCTCCGTTGCCAGGGTCAGGCCGTGTTCGTCCATCCATGTGGTGACTCTTCTCATTACCTGGTTGAGCCTTCTCTGGGCATCCGCCTCGTCACGCGCTAGGATGACTGCCGCTACGTCGTCTGCGTATCCTATCAGATACGCATCTTGCGGCAGTTCCATTCGGAGGATCCCGTCGTAGGACACATTCCATAAGTCGGGGCCCAGTATGGAACCCTGCGCCGCTCCCGCTGTTATCTTCTTCGTGCACGGCCCGCCTGCGGTGTCGTAGACTAGCTTCCTGTCGCTAAGGTAGCTGCGTATCATCCTAAGTAAATAGGATGGCGTGTCGAACGTGTTCTGCAGGGCGTCCAACATGACGTCCCATCTCGCCGAGTTGAAGGCGTTTCTTACGTCCAATGTGACGAGTATCACCAGGGGTCTCGAGTAATGATTTCCCCGTTGAGCTGCTTCGAAGGTTTCCACTACCTGCGCTACGGCGCCGACGGTGGAGTGTCCCTTCCTGAAGTCATGCTGTCTCTCGGACAGGCCTCCCGCGTCGTCTATGCTGCTCTCCAGTCGCGTTTTGAGCAGTCTTTCTAGTAGCTTTCCAGCCGTGTCCAGCATACATAGCGGTCTGTATGCCGATGCCGTGCTCGGATCGCCCTTGTCTTTGCTTATCAGCACTAGTCGCTGTACCTTCCATCTCTTGCAGAACGCTCCTTCTGTTAAACAGCGGTTGTACATGTTCAGCAGCAGATCTGGGCAGACGCGCGCCACAATCTTGAGAGCTTCCGTCGGAATTCCGTCGGGTCCAGGTGCCTTCCGGTTTTGTAGGGAGTTCGCCGCTCTTGACAGTTCATCTCCGCTAAAAAGCGGGATGTCGTTCAATAGCTCGTCCTCCATTTCCGCAGTTCTCCCCGGATGGGTAGGGAACAACGTGTCAACGATGTTCCGCATACGATCTCGTTCGAGGACTGGATTCGCCGTCTTCGTCGTAAGCTTCTGCATGACGATCTTGTACCCAAGGCCCCATGGGTCGTTGTCAACGTCTTGCCGCAGCTCCTCCCACTTACGTTTCTTGCTCCTGTAGATGGCGTTCTTGAGATCTCTCTTGGCGTTCCTAAAGTCCTCGGACTCTAGTTCTGCCGCGTTCGGATCTCGTCGTCTCACTCTGGTTATTCTCCGCCTAAGCTGTAAGCATCGTTTCCGGAGGGTTGCAATCTCGTCGTTCCACCAATACGCAGATCTTCTATTGAATTTCCTTGTCCGCGGCATGGAGGCGTCGCAGGCGCGACGTATGAGGGCCATGGTAGCGTCCGCAATAGTCTCCGCGGCACCGGTACATTCCATGACGGCATCCTTTCCTCGAGCGATTGCATGAGCCAGGGCGTCTTCATCCAGCTTCGCTACGTTCCATCGAGGACCGGGCGGAGCAGGATTTCTCCTGATCGGCTGCTGCCTCGTCACGTTGTAGCTTATGTACTGGTGGTCACTTCCATCCTCCATGACTCGCCAGTCCACGATGTCCCGCACAATGTCCTCCGACGCCAATGTGATGTCCGGTATCGTCTCTCCGTAGCCTGGTTTTCTGAACGTGGTGGTGTCTCCGACATTTACCACGCTGAGTCCGAGTCTGGCCGCCATGTCCAGTATACGCCTCCCTCGCGAATCGGTGTATTCCATACCCCACTCCACGGCTTTGGCGTTCACGTCTCCTTCTAGAATAATGGACCCTGCCATTTCTCGAAGGTCGTCTTACAGGTTGTCGAGCTTGCCCTGAAAGTCCGCTATCGGCTCGTTGGGTGTGAGATAGCAGCTCACGTAGGTGATGGTGCCGCTCTTTACCCACACGTATCCGTTTCGTGCTCCGTGGTTGTCGAGGATGACGCTGTTCGTGTCCGGGATCCATATAGCTGCAGTGCCGAGTGTGTCCCTGTACCACCCGGTGCATTCCTTATCCCGGTGTTGCTCACTGATAAGCAGCAGATCTACTCCGGTGTCCAGTTGTAGTTGGATGAGTAGATCGTTCGCTGTTCTGCTTCGGTGCATGTTGCCTTGTAGGATTCTGATCATTGGCTCTTCTTTGCCTGATCTAATGCCCTTCTGAAGGAGGGACATGCGCCGGAACCAGGGACATGGCTGCGTGTCGTGGTGTCTCCCGTGCAGAGGAAGCATTTTGCTTTGTTCTTGCATTCCTTCCGTTGGTGGCCTTTTTCTCCGCAGTTGATGCAAAGGCCTTGTGTTCTTCTGTCTGGTCCCGGACAAGAAGCCTGTCGATGTCCGTAGCCGAAGCAGCGGAAGCACCTGACGACTTCTACCCTACGTCTAATTCTGCTGTTTATCCAGCCGATCTTTATTCTTGGTGTTTCCAGCAGCTTAAGGGCTTGACGCTGACTCAGCTGGACGATAGCCATTCTCAGCCCTCTGCTGTTCGCGTTAGTGAGGCTGATCTTCACGTCGGCTTCACTGACTCCTAGCTTTGCTTTGACTGCTGCGCAGACTTCCTCCGTTGTCGTCAAGCAGTCTAGATCTCTGAATTCCAAAGTCTCTTTGGGCTCTAGAGTGCTAATGTTAGCCTTCTCGCCCAGGATCTTCTTCAGCGCGCTGCTGAAACCTGCAGTATCCTTGGTGCTGGGTCCTAGTTCCAGCAGCATATCTCCCGCACGTGTTTTGCGGACCGCTTTAATCTCGGTACCCGTCTCTTCCGGTTTCGCGTTGCTGCGTAGTTCTCGCAGTACTTCGGCGTACGACTTTCCTTGCACGGGTTTTACAAGAAGCGCATCTAGTCGAGGCTTCGTGTTTCGATTCTTCTGTTTGTTCTTCTTCTGCTTTTTTCGGTCGATACCGTCGTCCTTGCTCTGACCGCTAACTGTCTTCTGCTGCTGTTTGCTGCCAGAAGCTTTTGCAGCCGCCTTCTTTTCTTCTTGGGCTTGTTTTCTTCTGCCAGCCCGATCCTTCATCCATACATTCTCAGAAGGATGCGTTTTCTTCTTCTCTACGTTGTCGTTGACCGTAGCAGAAGTAGCTTGCGTCGGTGTTGTAGGTGCTGGAGCCTTTTTCGCGCGCTCTCTTGCTTGTAGTTCGGCTTTCTTCCATCTGTTCCTGCAGTTGGAGATCATATCCACTGCTTCTTCTAGCTCCTTTAGGCCGTTCTTAACGTCCATGGAGACGTTCTTCTGCCTGCCGATAGCCATCTTCATCGTCTTAATCACGCTTATGCATTTCTGCAGTTGCTCCTCTTCGCGACGCCTAAACTCGAAAATCAGTGCGGTGTCGTCGCAGTTCTCTACTGGTTGCACAATGTTGAATGTCGTCAGATCTATGGTAACTGGCGACCTAACGTGCTGCGCCGTTGGTGTTCTGAATCCACCGTTGGGGCTTTCTTCGACGTTGTTCTTCGGTGTTCTCTGTAGATTTGATGATGTTGCCATGATGAGTTGTTCGCCAGCGCTTCGTGTATGGAGGGGCGGGCCGCAATAGTCAAGAACGAGTGTACCCTCAGATCCTCCGGATCCTACCCCAGTTCCCTGAGGCCTGACCTACGCTTCACCAATCCCGGAATACACGGACGGACTGGAACTCGCCCGGGGCAATGCAGATTCCGACATCTTGCATCCACCATACACTACCTGATCAGGGCCCGAAGTGGCTGCTTCCTCACAATGCGTCGCGGATCCTCGTCGGCAGAGCAAGCTCACATCAGCCTACTCCCCAGCCGGATGAGAAGACCAGTCGGTTCGTAGACACTCCCGGAGTCGCCGCAACGCTTGCCGATCTGTACCTGGGAACAGAAAGGAAAGGGAAGAGGAAGGGTGGGGGTCAGCGGACAGCTGGCGTCACTGGCTGTACCGTTTCCGCATACGGTAGCGGCACTGGGGCCGGCCAGACACTAGGTCTCTGACCTAGCCACCTCCATGACCTCTATCGGGTGATGACCGAACATCAACAGGTTATCTCCTGAGTTTCTGTCGAGTAATGTCCGGATATAACGGGTATGGGGGAATTCGTTTGTTGGTTCAAATCTTGTATCGCACACTGAGGAGAACAAATAAGTTCGAAATAGTGTGTCAGGATTGAACAGCAAACGTTCCCTTTATGCACTTTGTGTACGACGTGTGGTTATCGTCAAACTGTTGCTTTGAATTAGGTTTACCTTTTTTATTGCAACATGCTGATGTAGTTTCACCCAATCCCTGGCAGAGGGATGTATGCGCCTCACGCTTTTGTTGTTCTGTTTGAAATTAGCTATAGTTTTTGAATTTAAAAAGCAGGAATAATCAATAATAAGGAACAGAATGTAACTATTTATAATCTCTCTCTCTCTAGCTTTAAATAGTTAGCAGTATAAGCAGCCATTGCGTATATTGTAATTCCATAGACTTTCACGGCCGGTGTCACTTGTAATAGAATCTTTTTCCGTGTAGTCGCAATTCAAATCGACGTTTCGCTATCCATTCTGCCAGCTTCTTCACGATCTGCTATCAGAGTGATTCTCTCCGTTCTTGCTGCTCCTTATATACCTCGTAGATTCACCGCTGCGTGACCGTTTCGCTCCATTGGTTATGACGGATTTTCATAGTAAGCTCTTCCACGTTTTGCTGAGTCTATAACTATCTTCACGTTTAAAATTAGGGTATTTCTCTACTCAATGGCTTCCATAATAATCCTACGGTGCCAACTTTTGAAAGTTTACTTTATGTCCGTGCTGGTGAACATGTTTTGCAATCACTGATTGTCCAATTCTTCTTTTCGCGTGTCCGTTTCATCTTCCTTCACTCGTTGTTCAATCGCTCTTCCCGTTTGTCCAACATAGTCCTTCCCACACTCGCACATTAACTTGTAGATTCCTTTTCCTTTAGTACGTGATAAATTGTTTTTACTTCCAGAGAAATTGTGTTAAATGGGGTAACAGCACTGAAGCACTTTTATGTCCTTCTTCGTCAATATTCTTCCTATCTTCTCAGTTACACCGGAGCTTCTTTAAGGCTCTCCTTAACTCGGTATTACTATTATTCTCTAGTGCTGCTGTGACGAGTCGCTTTTCTTCCTCCAAATGTTCGACGTCGCCGATCGCACATGTTTTGTGCATTAAGGTTTTTATAAGAGTTCTCTTCTGCTTGGGAGGATGATGGGACCATGCATGTGGGTGTCGGTGTGGGTTATCTTCCTGTAAACTCCATGTTGTAGTTTGCCAGACTGTGTGCGATACACCATTACGTCTAGGAACGGCAGTCTTCCTTCTTCTTCTAATTCCATGATGAACTATAGATGGGTGTTGTCTGTTGAGATGTTCGAAGAATTCTTGTAGTTTTTCGTTTCCATGTGGCCACATCACGAAAGTATCGTCGAGGTATCGTAGCCAGCATTGCGGTTTTCGCTCACTGCTATCTACAGTTTCTTTTTCGAAGGAATTGTGACTACACGGCGATACCCGGAAGAAGATTCTATTACTATTGTGTATACCTATTGTTTATTGCTTTATTGCCCACCAGGTTATTGACTGAAACTATAATTAAAATGTTTAATTGTAAAAGCTACAAATATAATTGCCTCGAGATACTTCAAATTAGAAAAAGATGACAGTAGATTTAGAGTTGCGAATCCCAAAAGTTTAAACGTCCAAGCAAGTGTGATAAAGAAGAGAAAGTAAAGAAGAACAAATTTAGTTACTTGTAATCCCAAATTTCGACTATTTGTAACAGTCACCTATTTCTAAATGAAAAACCAAACACGACTCCCATAAAACCGTAGTAGTAGTATGTTGCTCGGAAGACAGTCTGCGCATCGATACAAATTTAGTAACGTTCCGTCTTTTGCATGTTAAGATGCTGAGTTTAAATGGTTGCCTACAGAGGTGCAGTGATTGAAAAGAATATTGTTCATAGATTCAATATTAAAAAATTTCGGCCAAAATAAAGAACAAGCAGGTACATCAAATAAGATAAATAATTAAGTTATGCACTGTCGCAAAAATAATTAAAACGGAGGTAATATAGCTTCTGTCAATTTTGTTCGCAATTGTTAGAAATACCGTATAAGTTTTTTACGATTATTAATAAATTACTTTGAAAAAAAGTGATTAAAGGTAAGCGGCAAAGCTACTTTTTATTTACAAAATATTGTTTGATAAAAGTAGCAATTTTATTTATTTTTGTTCATAATAGTTGAATGAGTCGCTTACATTTTTTTAGTAAAAGTATTTACTTCAAGCCAGCGCTTAAGTTTCTAGTAATTGTTGGCAGTAATTGCAAATATTTAGTTATCACATGTCTTACGTAATAAAAAAACGTAATCTATCAGAAGCATAAAGGAAGAAGTATATATAATGCATTTTTTCCAACCGCCAATGAATTAATTGGCGGTTGGAAAAATATATATACATGTATTTACGCCAAGAAAAGTAAATATTTCGGCATAAAGGAAGAAGTTTAATTTAATGATAATTATTTCATCATTTTATTTAATATCATGAAAATGTAATTCAAGAAAAATGAATCATAATCTATAGAAAAGAAATAGGTATATTTTGGGCTAATAATAGTTATATAGACAAACCCAAAATGCAATTGTTAGTAGTGATTCTAGTAGTAGGTACCTCAATTATGATGAAGGTGTTTGTTTGGAAATAATAAATGATGAGTAAATGATTCCATCAGACGGATTCTACACTAGAAATCAAAACAAAGATAATTCCAACGATCTATTGTAAATTAATCAATTTAATGTATTTTGTACAATAAATGAATAATGTTTTATATTTATGCATTTGAAATAAGATTCTGTATTTTATTCGCAATATACATATTAGATTTTTGAGATTTTATTATCTATAACGTCTTTTTCAAATGAACTAATTAAAAAAACTGCCACGTCTACATATCTCGTCGCTTTAATTTGAGACTATAAATTTTACAAAAATTACAATTACAAAAATGAACGTAAAATAACTGTTAATTAAGACATAATGTATCTACTATTGCTTTGCTAGTGATACGACTAATAATTACAGTACGTTGGGATTTTTATGAAAATGATTTTATTTATGTTCAAAATAATCACGTCCTGCATCAATGCGCTTTTGTAACCGAAGGTTTCACAACGTAAAAGCTTGGAGCCAGTCATTATTTGGAATGTTCTTAAAAATCATATGAATTACTTTATCTATCTCATCCTACGTTGGGAAACGTCGATCACGTAAATATTTCTTTAGGTTAAACAACAACCAGAAATCACACTTGGACAAATCAGGCGAATAGGGTGGATGTTCAATGAGTTTCACCTTATTTCCATTTAAAAATTCCACTGTCTGCTGTGCACTGTGTGACAATGCATTGTCGTGATGCAACATGAACCCACAAATGTTGACTGACTCCAGAATTACAGGTAAACTTTTTGTGGTCTACCAGTTTGCTGTGACTGTACGTTGATTTTCCAGCTTGATTACTTTTATTAATCTGGTACTACGGAAGAAAACTGCATACATAAGTTTCTGTACCATTGGCCATTTTTGGTGCATCTTTGTGGATACACACACGGCTGTCCTAGAGGGTAGGAATATCGTAAAATGAGATGTAAGTTTCATCACCTGTTACTATTTTTGACAGAATGCGATGTCTACCATTATTTAATATTTCTAATGTTTCTCGAACGATTCTTACTCGCTCTGCTTTTTAGAAATCGTTAAGTGTGTGCATCTAACGAGTAACATTTCCTTTCATCCAAAAATAATCATGTAAAATTGAATTTACTGTTGTGAATCTAACACTAATAGTTGCCTCAATCGCTTGATGCATCTTCATACGTTCATACGTCTTACTCTGTCAACGTTTCCAGCGATAACTGAAGAACAGGTTTTATCAGCATATTTCTCATGACCAAGCGATATCCATCCTCTTTTAAATGCGCTACACCGTGAAACACAGTTGTACGTGAAGGACCAACAGTTTAACTGTTTCTTTTCACGATATCTTTGTGTTGATGTAATCTGGTACGAATAGCTTGTAGGTAGTTAAGTGTTCATAGTTGATTATTTTTTGATACTCTTGAATTTACAAGGAAGAGATGAAACATCTTCCTTGTAAATTCTGACAACAATTTTTCCTTTAAAACTACTGGCTTACCTTATTTTAAATTATATTGTTATTAACTTGCCATTCGCTGTTGGGAGCAAAGTGATTAACAGCGCGGCATCATAAAAGGCGATATGATGCTGTCACAAAGCCATTTAAACACAACTTAAAAACTACACCGCAAGAGTTGCAGTGATAGCCAGACAAGTGATACAAAGTCACTGCAACTTCCACATTAAAAAAAAACGTTTATAGTAATGCGTTATAATAATGTTTTTAGCCACATACAAATATGATTCCTTTGTAGAATTCTGCGGAGTGCTGTAACTATTTTAAGTAGGTATGTATGTTTTAATTAACCTGAAACTTATTACCTCAAAATATTCCCTTGTATATTATAAATCACCAATCAAACGCAGTATTAACATAATGCCTGCGTTGCATCCACTAGTGGACACACTCTGGTAAATTTATTCGTTCTGCCAAAAACTTCTTAAATTATGATTGTACATATATGTATATGTCTACCGGTTGATTTCAGATATAGGATAAATAACGGCGGGAAGGAGCAAGGGGTAAGAAGAAGTTGGATCGCGTATGAGTCTATCACAGCGCTGTAGACTAGACGAGACTAGACTGTGATAGAGAGACTTGTGCGCGTCCCCACTTCTTAGCGAATTTTTGTACCTCTTACCCCTTCACGCCGTTATTTATCCTATCTCTGAAATCAACCGGTATGTATAATATGTTCATCTCTTTCTGGGCGATATGGCGAGCGCTTCCCTTCCACCGCAGCTTCTGTAAAGCGTTATTTTGAATTCATACGCTTGCGCATTATTTGATGTTGATAGTTAATCTTTATCGGTGTGTGGTTCTGTTCATTGTTTATCTCGTTTTCGAATATAGTTTTAATTTTAAAGAGCGTTTCGAGTTTCAATTAGCAGATGCTTAGATAATATTTCATTTGATTTCATTCACTCTTCGAATAGTACCATTAACATGGTACATATTATTGTTGCATCACCTCTTGTAAAAACACCACAAACGGTGCTAAAATGTATCGATTTCCTTGTAAGAATATGTTAGCATGTAAGTTGATATACATACGACTTCACGTAATAATAACTCGTAATTTAAGGCGTATTAGGAATGAATTAGAAGAGTTGGGAATTCAATGCTCATGATGTTAGACCCACAGATGGTGTACGTATCATACCGCATTTGTATGCACATTTTTCGGGTATATACGAGATCAGTTAAGATAAACACCACAGTAAACTATTATTAAAAATAGAGGCCCGCCAACTTTGAATTTACCATGTACTTAAACATTTTACTGTTTATAGAAACACAATCACGGAAGATAATCACTGCATTATTAATACTTACGGCCAGCTGTACGAAAGGCGATTTTGAATAATGGTTTAATATATACATTCATTCTACATTCAGTACTTAACGCTTTTCATAATCTGGCCCTTATTACTAGAATCGGCAAACAGCAGCAAGTTTCAGTGCAGTGCGGAGAGCAATGTAGAAGAGTGAAGTGTGTAGCACGGAAACTCGAGCGTCCGTATCAAAGCACACTTGTTCAGTATTATTCCACTGGTCGTTGTGAGTGCTGATCAGTACACACTTACCTTGAAAATGTCGCAGTTAGGTACGTTTCGGAAACGACGTATGTTGAAGAAAGTAGAACACGTAATACCGAGTATACCAGATGTAGAATACAAAGGTGATAGAATTAAATGTGTAAGGTACGACAACTATTTGTCGTGTACGAGCAGGTGGAAGTGTGAACGCCACCTAAAAAGTATAAGACACCATTCTGCAATCCGCGGCAAACGATACAGCAACCGATACCGTTAATTTTACTAGACCAAGAAGCAATTGTCTCCTGCGTCGAAAGATCCATTAAGTTGTCACAAGGATTGCTTTAAATTTGCAAATATGTATATCATCACTCGATGTGGAACGGTCGTTTTCATCATTAAAAAGCCTTTATACGGCTACGCGGCTTTCCACGTTATTCTCCGCACTGCACTGAAACTTCCTCCGCTTTGCCGAGTTTACTTGTTACTATTCGTATTAACATAGCAATAAACATAATAAATTATTCCAACTTGTTTTAGGTATGCGTTAACATACATAATTATCATACGTTGACATTAGTTAAATGAATTAGGTAAAATTAAGATCAGTTGTACCGGTATATCATGATAACCAGAAAATATTTGTAATGCAAAAACAAAGTTTTACATTGCTAAATATCATAGGTAATAAAGTTGTGTTTGTTGTGATATAATGCATTTAATTAATAGTTGAGCATCATCTTCCGCAGAGTTTAAACTTTATCCTCGGTATATCTCGTCATAATTTATACATTACCTGTATAAAAAGAAGACAAAATTATAGGATTTATAATGGAAAAAACTAAATAGTACTTTTATGTGCATCCAGATGTAATATATGCCATTAATACTTTTAGTTTTAGCCTCTTCCAACAATTTAAACCAAGGTGGTCACCATGCAATCAATAAGTAATACATTGTAAATAATACATTGTACATACGTATTTTTTTTTTGAGTGAGGAAAAATGCCTAAACGCACCATCAGGGACGAGACCCGTCCCCGGTGTGTGGGCGATCCTGAGTGCTCCCCGCACCCACTAAAAAACCTCAATTTGTCCTGTGTAGAATCCATCCCGGAACCGCTGGTCGCATTACTTCATGGATGGCACCTCGTAGTTAGCCTCGGTCGGCTGCCTCCATTGCTTGGGTCTCTCTCTTCTAATCTTTCAGCACCTTCTCGACGAACGTGACCATCTTCTGCCAGTGGTCGTGTCTGGACAGCATCGTTTGCATGACGTTATCCGGCGTTAGAGGTCCTACTTCGTCTTTTAGAGCGTCTCTGTAGTCACTCCACCTCTCGCATTCGAAGAAGGTGTGGTGAGCATCATCTTCCGCAGAGTCGTGATACTGACATGTCGCGTTCTCTGCTTTACCAATTCGAGCTAGGTATGCGTTGAAATACCCGTGTCCGCTGAAAAACTGGGTGAGGTAGTAATTTACCTCGCTGTGGTCTCGGTCCATCCACTCCGTGATGTTGCGGATGAGTCTGGCCGTCCACCGTCCTCTCGTGTCGTTCTGCCAGCACTCTTGCCAACATCGTCGTGTGAGCGCTTTAGTGTCCGCTCTTGCTTGTCGTGCACCGACGTCTCGACGTGTCTCGTAGACACTCTTCTTTTCTTGAGCCAGTAAGTCTATCAGGGTTACTCCTGCGATAACGAGCACCGCCGGTTCGGAAACCGTACGGTATGCGCTGGCGATCCTGAGTGCTCCCCGTCGCTGTACTGAAGCCATCCGCTTCCTGTACTTGTCCTGCTGTAAGGCGTCAGCCCCGATCTCGCTGCCATACAACAGTATGGAATGGGTGACGGTCATTAAAAGCCGGCGTTTACTCGCCGTCGGTCCTCCTACGTTGGCCATTAGTCGGCTCAACATCGTCGTTACTTTAGCGTCCTTATCGCTCGACGACTGAATCTGTTGCCAGAAGGTCATCTTGCTGTCGAGCCGCAGTCCGAGGTACTTCACGGAAGTTGTAGTGGTTATGACTTCCGTATCCACCGTCATTTCGATCTCCCTAGGGATTCTTCTCCTGGTCAACGAGAACGACCTCGGTCTTCTCCGTTGCCAGGGTCAGGCCGTGTTCGTCCATCCATGTGGTGACTCTTCTCATTACCTGGTTGAGCCTTCTCTGGGTATCCGCCTCGTCACGCGCTAGGATGACTGCCGCTTGAGTCGTCTGCGTATCCTATCAGATACGCATCTTGCGGCATCTCGCTCCATTCGGAGGATCCCGTCGTAGGACACATTCCATAAGTCGGGGCCGAGTATGGAACCCTGCGCCGCTCCCTGCTGTTATCTTCTTCGTACACGGCCCGCCTGCGGTGTCGTAGACCAGCTTCCTGTCGCTAAGGTAGCTGCGTATCATCCTAAGTAAATAGGATGGCGTGTCGAACGTGTTCTGCAGGGCGTCCAATATGACTGAGCAGGATTTCGCCTAATCGACTGCTGCCTTGTCGCGTTGTAGCTTATGTACTGGTGGGCACTTCCGGTGTTGTCCTCCATGACTCGCCAGTCCACGATGTCCCGCACAATGTCCTCCGAGGCCAATGTGATGTCCGGTATCGTCTTTCCGTAGCCTGGTCGTCTGAACGTGGTAGTGTCTCGGATATTTACCACGCTGAGTCCGAGTCTGGCCGCCATGTCCAGTATACGTCTCCCTCGTGAATCGGTGTATTCCATACCCCATTCCACGGCTTTGGCGTTCACGTCTCCTCCTAGAATAATGGACCCTGCCATTTCTCGAAGGTCATCTTCCAGGTTGTCGAGTTTGCCCTGAAAGTCCGCTATCGGCTCGTTGGGTGTGAGATAGCAGCTCACGTAGGTGATGGTGCCGCTCTTTACCCACTCGTATCCGTTTCGGGCTCCGTGGTTGTCGACGATGACGCTGTTCGTGTCCGGGATCCATATAGTTGCAGTGCCGAGTGTGTCCCTGTACCACCCGGTGCATTCCTTATCCCGGTATTGCTCACTGATAAGCAGCAGATCTATTCCGGTGTCCAGTTGTAGTTGGATGAGTAGATCGTTGGCTGTTCTGCTTCGGTGAATGTTGGTTTGTAGGATTCTGGTCATTGGTTCTTCTTTGCCTGATCTAATTCCCTTCTGAAGGAGGGACATGCGCCGGAACCAGGGACATGGCTGCATGTCGCGGTGTCTCCCGTGCAGAGGAAGCATTTTGCTTTGTTCTTGCAATCCTTCCGTTGGTGGCCTTTTTCTTCGCAGTTGATGCAAAGGCCTTGTGTTCTTCTGTCTGGTCCCGGACAAGAAGCCTGTCGATATCCGTAGCCGAAGCAGCGGAAGCACCTGACGACTTCTACCCTGCGTCTAATTCTGCTGTTTATCCAGCCGATTTTTATTCTCGGTGTTTCCAGCAGCTTAAGGGCTTGACGTTGACTCAGCTGGACGATAGCCATTCTCAGCCCTGTTCGCGTTAGTGAGGCTGATCTTCACGTCGACGTCACTCCTAACTTTGCCTTGACTGCTGCGCTGACTTCCTCCGTTGTCGTTAAGCAGTCTAGATCTCTAAATTCTAGCGTCTCTTTGGGCTCTAAGGTGCTAATGTTAGCCCTCTCGCCCAAGATCTTCTTCAACGCGCTGCTGAAGTCTGCTGTGTCTTTGGTGCTGGGTCCTAGTTCCCACAGCATATCCCCCGCGCGTGATTTCCGCACCGTCTTAATCTCGGTGCCTGTCTCTTCTGGCTTGGCGTTGCTGCGCAGCTCTCGCAATACGTCGGCATACGACTTCCCCTGCGCAGGTTTTACGAGAAGCGCATCTAGTCGAGGCTTTGTGTTCCGATTCTTCTGCTTGTTCTTCTTCAGCTTTTTCTTGTCGGCACCGTCGTCTTTCCTCTGGCCACCGGCTATCTTCTGCTGCTGCTTGCTGTCAGAAGCTTTTGCAGCTGCCTTCTTCTTTTCTTGAGCTTGCTTTTTCCTCCCTGCTCGGTCCTTCATCCACACGTTCTCGGAGGGATGCGCTTCCTTCTTCTCCACGTTCTTGTTGCCCGTAGCAGAAGTAGCCTGCGTCCCAGTTGCAGGCGCTAAAGCCTTTTGCACATGCTCTCCTGCTTGCAGCTCAGCCTTCTTCCATCTCTTCCTGCAGTCAGAGATCATCTCCACTGCTTCTTCTAGCTCCTTCAAGCCATTCTTAACATCCATCGAGACGTTCTTCTGCCTGCCGATAGCTGCTTTCATTGTCTTGATGATACCTATACACTTCTGCAGTTGCTCCTCTTCGCGGCATCGCAGTTTGCAGATGACTTCTTTTGTGGACGACATATCTGGAGCTGATGTGGTGTCGTCACTGCTACCTCCTGGTTGCACGATGTTAAATGTCGTCAGATCTATCGTAATCGGCGACCTAACGTGCTGCGCCGTTGGTGTCTTGAAGGCACCGTTGGGGCTCTCTTCTGTACTGTTCTTCGGCGTTCTCTTGTTGGTTGGTAAAGTTGCCATGTTGAGTAGTTCGCCAGCGCTTCGTGTATGGAGGGGCGGGCCGCAATAGTCAAGAACGGGTGTACCATCAGATCCTCGGGATCCTACCCCAGTTCCCTGAGGCCTGACCTACGCTTCACCAATCCCGGAAAACACGGACGGACTGGAACTCGCCCGGGGCAATGCAGATTCCGACATCTTACATCCACCATACACTACCTGATCAGAGCCCGAAGTGGCTGGTTCCTCACAATGCGTCGCGGATCCTCGTCGACAGAGCAAGCTCACATCAGCCTACTCCCCAGTCGGATGAAAAGACCAGTCGGTTCGTAGACACTCCCGGAGTCACCGCAACGCTTGCCGATCTGTACCTGGGAACAGAAAGGAAAGGGAAGAGGAAGGGTGGGGTCAGCGGACAGCTGGCGTCACTGGCTGTACCGTTTCCGCATACGGTAGCGGCACTGGGGCCGGCCAGACAGATTGTACATACGTATAGTATATACACATGTATTGTTATTTTACACTTTGTTTGTATTACACTTCCTTATTTAATATCGAAATATTCAAGCTACGTATGTCTGCAATGACTCTTTAATCAAGTGTCAGATTGTACATCATCATTGTCATAACTTATTTGCAATATGACCCTCATTTCTTATATATGCAGTTATAATCAAACGTAATGCGTGTTTTAGGTTAATGCTCAATTGTCCTAGAAAAATCTAACCTACTTTGTGTGTATGTTCACTGTCAGAAATCCACTTGAACTAAAGTACTTTGATTCCCATAAAAATTGATGACTGCGTCTAAAGATCGATTACACGAACTTTATTGTTATTACACTTGTTGTATTGCACTTGAGCTGGGTGCTCTTTGTACCATCCCTATTGGCTCATTTCCAGTGGATCATTTCTATAAAGTCCAGTAACTTGCCCATGTTACTGTCTTTCCGAGTTACTTTCTTTCAATTCCTGACATGTGCATATTCCATGTAAACTTGTTTCCTCCTGTAACTCGCATCTCCTGCACCAGGGTTCGCTCACCCGACTCGTTTTTTATAGATGCTTCCTTAAGGGACAGTGCCCAGTTATCAACCCAATAATGGTCTTAATTTTTTTTTTATTGCGTCTAATTAGGCTTTCAGAGAACTTGTCTCTGTCCCCTATTAGCGCTTTAGTTATGGAGTTGACCCTCAGTCGACCTCCATTTCCTTACCATTTCTTTATCTAACCAAGACCAAATCGCCCTTCTAGTAGAATCCCTTGTGATTCCACATACGGGTTCTGGTCCTATGAAGTGATTCCTAGAACCCTCCTTGGCTAACTCATCGGCTATTATATTGCCTCTAATATCCTCAAGATTCTCAGATCAAAGGTACCTTGTTGTCTTGTGCCAGTTTATTGAGCTGCTGTTTACAGTATTTAACCAGTTTTGACCTGGTAAGAGGATTCATGACTGCCTTGATAGCGGCCTGAGTATCAGTCATCATGTTTATTTTTCTCTGCATGCAGCCTCCCTTCGCAATCAGTTCTGCACAGGCTGCAATAGCGAATACTTCTGCTTGGAAGACCGTCGCATGCTCTTCCAGGCTTAAAGATATCCTATGTCTTGTGCTCAGTCCATAAATACCGGCTCCTGTGCCCCTACTGGATTTGGATCCGTGCGTGAACCAGTTATCAGAGGCAACGAAGTCACCCCGTGGCTGGTCTCTGTTCGGTATTCAGATTTTCACCTTTTCAGTGACAATAATTTCAAGTGCCGTACTGTCTGTTGGCATTTGCAGCAAAGTCCCGTCCAGTACCGTATCCGTAGTATCTGTGCGCCTTGCTATCCCAATATTGGGGTATCACACTTTATTGGCTTTCAGTCTAAGGATCGCAGCCATAGCCTCTGCCTTTACGTAAAGCTCCAGCGCAGGAAGACGCACAATGGTTTCCAAGGATGCGGTTCCTGTGCTGTTAGTTGCTCCGGTGATTCCCAGCAGCGCCTGTCGTTGGACAGCAGTTAGCAGTTCCACTGCCGATGACACTTCTGTCCTTCTCCATCAGACTACGGCTCCGTAGGTTATTGTTGGTCTCACCACTACAGTGTATAGCCAATGAATCACCTTCAGTTTCAATCCCCAGGTTTGACCAACAACTCTTCTGCAGCGCCAGACTAGTTGCGTAGCCCTGTTTATTATGCTTACTAAGTGATTTCTCCAGTTCAGTTTAGCATCAAGCGTAACGCCCAGATACTTTACTTCCTTAGTTAATTGCAACTCTTGCCCAAACAGCAACAACTTTGTGTTCTGTGGATTAACTAAGAGTTTTTGTGTAAGGCACCATTCCTTCACAATTCGCAGTGCATAGTGCATGATGCCTGCCACTACGCTCAGGAATTTCCCTTTGGCTGCTATGACAATGTCATCAGCGAAACCCTGCGTCCATGTCCCATGTCCATGTCATTTAATGATCTGATAAGGTCATCTATGACCAAACTCCACAACACAGGTGACAGCACTCCCCCTTGAGGGGACCCTCGAGAGGTCCTCATGGCGACGTGTTTTTCAGCATACAATCCACCCATCTGCTGGTCGTGTGGTTAATGTCCATTAAGCATCGGTTGATCTAAGGTGTTGATGTGTTATCCAATGCACCCTTTATGTCTAAGAAAGCTGCGAGGGCAACCTCCTTTTGGTATAGGCTCCTTTCGAGTCCTCCTACCAAACTAAGCAGGGCGGCCTTTCCCGATTTTCCCATCTGATATGTCCACTGCAGATGATATAGAAGTGATTTAGCAAGTGCTTCCTCTTTAATATTAAGATAATAATTTTAATTTTATAATTTTTTCCATAGTCTTCAACATAAAGGATGTAAGGTCCAAATGATTTTTGATGGGTATATGTGTCCTTCCCAGGTTTTGGAATAAACACAACCCTAGTGTCTCTCGAAGCTAGCCCTAAATATCTCCAATTGGGGCCCCATAATGTCTCCAATTGCCTCTTGCAGCAGTCTTGGAAACACTTCATCTGGTCGCGGAGATTTGTATGGTCCAAACTATTCTACTGCCCATCGTATGAGATGAGGCTTAAAGATATTGTGTGATAGTTTCCAATCATCTCTGGTCGCCCTCCTTATGGCGACTGCTTGATCGGTTTTAGCGAGGTCCATCCTTACCGAGTCAGAAAAGTGCACGCTGAGAAGAAGCTCAAGAGTCTCCTCTGCAGGGGATGTGAATCTCCCGTCCGGAATCTGAATGGACTTCATTGTATTAGAAGAATTCCTTTTGAGAATTCTGTTAAGTCTGACCATGTCAGGAATACGTTCAATGTCCCCACAGAACTCCCTTCAGGCCTTCTTCTTTACTTCTTTGATTGTTTTATTATAGGAATTTAGTTTGCCCTTATACGCTTCCCAATCACCTGTTTTTTTTTTCGCTTTGTTAAGTAACTGGCGTGTTTCTCTCCTAAGAGCGTCCAACTCTTTACTCCACCAAGTAACTCGCCTTGGCGAGTGACGCTCTCTTAATGGGCAATTGTTTTTATAACATGAGAGAATGGTCCCTTGCAACGATACAAGGGCCAACTCTAATTCCTCAACATTCCTGATTTTAACAGGATTATTTCGGGCTGCTGTTGACAGGTCCTCACTGTAGGGCCAACAGTCGGTCCTTAAGGGGTCCCTATACGTTTTCAGTTCCATTGCATAATTGGTCATTTCGTATAATATATAGGCATGATTAGACGGAGATGGATCATCTGATACATGCCAATTCCCGATTATATCCCGTACTTCTAATGTGCAAGGTATTAAAAACGTTGGTTTATCACCGCGATTCAGACAGTCAAGTTCAGTACTACACAGATAGTTAAGTAGAGACTTACCTCTAGAATTATTGTCTCTGCTTTCTCATGTCACGTGATGAGCATTGGTATCGGCTCCGACAATTAACTCCAGTTTATTCTTACTGGTTAACGCCACTAAAGTCTTCATATTAGACCCCGGTAGTTCCTCTGGAGAGTCGACCCAGGGAGCACAGTCCGTTGCCTAAGTGTCGGCGATAGCTCGGGCCAACGTAACATAGTTGGCGCAAAGTCATAGTCTACAAACGATAAATATCCAACATTAGTTAAATATCGGCAAAATACGTTGGTTCAACTTATCATTGCAACGTTCCATGTTCGTTGGCTTTTGATCGTTTTGTTGGCTGAATGTCGCATAAAAGTTTTCAGACGACAATCGAAGCGAGGGCGGAATCAAAGCTGATCCCGTGGCTTAGTGGTTAGAGTTCTTACGTAACATTCACGAGGTGCCCCGTTCAAATCTTACCATGTGACGTTTTATTTTCCTTTTTAAAAGGCACTATTTGTTTTATATTTTTTTTCTCAAAAATCATGAACTTACAAAATATTATTATTGGTCATATTACCCATACATTGTGAGCTATATGAGTTCAAATGTAACAAATGTAATGCGCATGCGCATCGATCCGCAATCGACATTTTGATCGAAATACAGTGAGTGTAGGTGCACCGCCATATGCAAGCTTGTGTTGTTGATTCGATTTTATTCGTTTTATTGTGGTTTTATTAGCCCAGCTGTTAGTCATGAGAGAGAGTTATATAGTTAAGAGTTACCGTCTACATTGTACAATATTTAAAATAGCCCCTATTGTGAAAGATGTTATAAGAACAATGGACGGGTAAGTACTTTACATAGACATAGGTAATATAATATGTATTGATAATGTATTTTTCATACATGCTGTGATTGAAAGTTGTGAGCTACCACAACCTGGTGACTAAGAAAGCATTGGATATACCAGTAACCTGAAAGATATGTCAGATTCCGATAACGCAACACTTATTTGTATCTTGTATACTAATGCCAGCCATCCTTACTGCTGATTGTAAGTATGTTGATAATTGCCATGATTTCTTTCTTACAAAATATATTTACAGATGCTTCATCTTCTATTTCCGATGTTAGGCCAGAGTTGCGTATGATATCCTAATTACACATAATCATTTGTGACAACTGATCGTAAGCTATAATTGCCTTTTTTAATTTTTCACAAACTTATACTAGAGCTTTAATAATAAATTCTTCTATAGTTACGCATGAAGTTTAAAAGTTTTTTTACAGTATACGTAATGTCTTTTTTTTTTATTTATTCATTGGTATTTACAGGTATACTCGTGTTAGCTGAGTTGAATAAGTTGAACCGTGCTGGTTGTATTGAAGACTATTTAAAGATAATATTGAGAGACTTAAAAGCTATAAAATTCCAGATAAAAATTATCGAAGCAAGCCTTTGATAAAACGAACATCTTCCAAGCGATTATAGGTAAGATTTAATTTTTGTGCATTATTATTGAGATATTTATGTAAAAAAATTATTGTGGATAGTCATTATCATTATATTGTATTTTTTTAAATTCCTCCTAATTAAGAAATACTAACTAAAATAACTTATTTTTTATTACATATTTAGCTAAGACAATTTTCGATTTAATTCAAATTTTATATTAAACATAATATTTAGATGCTGTCTCAATATTTCTCTGCGATATTTTAATGAAAAGGACTAGTTATGAGGCGAAAGTTAAAGAATAACTGTAGTCAAAATTATTAAATCAACAATCAGAAAATTTCCAAAACGTGATACGTAATCACACTGTATACATAGCAAACCCCCCAACTTCATTTCAAGATCTGTATTGGAATGAAATATACATAGTGTCCAAAGTAAAATGTTCACGAGCTATGAAGTTGATTACTTAAGTTAGTAATACTTTTTACTCTGAATGATAGAAAAACAAAAATAAAGCATTCACATTGTCTTTTTTAATGGAATATTGTATATTTTTAAAGAAACCAATATTTTAAACAAAATCTTTATTACTTACTACTGTGAAATTAAAAATAAGCAAGTAAAAAGTATTTTATGATAATTGTGCAAATGTGCAAGTAAGCAATGATCAAATATTGTAGAATAAACAATCACATACAGGTTTTCCTAGTTACTTGCCAAATGAATCATTCTTTGTGATTTGCGAGTGCCATTTATTTACTCTTCTCGTAAAATGTAGATAATATGCTGCAAGTATATCTGATTTATAGAAAAAATTAGATATACTTCTTCATTGTTAATTTAACCAACTTCATAGCTTTAATAATAAGTTTGCAATGGTGAACACGTTACCATAACTTTGGACATGGTGTATACTTCTAATACTTTACGTAAACTAAAGATAGATACAATATTATATTTTAATTAATATTTTTTCATTTGTTCACAGTTCGAGATGAAGGTACAGCTGAGCGTAATTTGGAAAAGGCTATTGTTGGTCGTACATCTTTGACTACTGCTGCTGATAAAAATTAGGAATCAGCTGAGCTGTGAACATCTCCGCGATTAAGTCAGTGTTTTATAATGTTTTAATATTGTTAGTTCAATAAGATATTTCAGTTATTATATACCATAGCATGTAAAGAAATAATAAATTTTGTTCTGTAATAAGATATATCACATCTTATTTTTTTATTTATCTTGAATTTTAGTTTCACTAATAAATAAAATATCGTAATTACTTTCTTTATTTATTGTATGTGCAGATCATGTATGGTGTTATATGGGTATATGATTCGATGTTAACTATTGTTAACAACATAAACATAAAAAAACATAAAATTTGTATGTGTGTAAGTTTTCCTTATATATTGTCACATGAAATAAAACATCTACGATATATGTCCTGATTACAGGCAGATCATATCGAGATATACTATGTTACACAATTATGAGCATGTTTGTCTTGAACGCTGAGTATTTCAACATAAGCGTAGATTTTATAACAGTTTTCAAATCATTACTTGTATATGTTCTTAGCTATTATCAACATCTTGCATACATAGATATGTAAAATTCAAACAGAAGTTTTTTATTAAATTATTTATGATCTAATTATTGTAATTTGGTAGTTTATATCTTAAATCAAGTTTATTTCATATGAAAATATATTATATACAGATAAGTAACTCGAATTTTGAGTTGGTATAATATCGCTGTAATTTATTCAGCAAACTAATTAATAATATCGGATCAGTGTACCTATGTACTATCATACATGTTTTGCATCTTGTATGTTTTATCGTATAGATATCACATACAAGATTAATACCCAATATTACTTCCCATAGTTACTACTATGTATCCTCCTGATAAGCATCCAACATCAGCTGCCGACGAATCACCAATAGAACGGGTAGGTATTGAAAAGTTATCCTACGCCAATGTCGCCTAAAGATATAAAACCAACGTTGTAAAATGTTCACACTTTCACATACTGCCAACATTGTTGCCCAACGCGTGCCCAATACAACTTGGACAATCAGCCAACGTTACACCAACGTTGTGTGCTACCTGGAGATGGGCAGGTACAGAGACGCAATGACCGTCTCCAATACCTTCCCATTTATATTTACCCCAAGTCTGACTGCCGTCATGTTCCCAGTACACAGTTCCATGATTGGTATCTTATCGGAAGACTTGGAGCTCTGGATTCTGCCTCTCGAGCCGTTTCAAACCTACTCCCAGATTCTCCTTCTTAGTTTCTGGTAGGAATGCCAGCACTCGCTGTTGCTTTGGAAGTTCCTCACTTTTGATCATTTTTCATTTTGTTTTCTGTACCAGAAGATTCCTTGTTGTGTTGAGCGAGTCTTTTTCAGCACAGATTACACCATAGTGATCGTCCATTAGGCGGGAGGATTCAAACCTCGGCGCCCTGTCCGCCTCATCTATGATGGCCATCAAAGCCTCTTGAATGGCACCCACGTATTCCTCGGTCGCCACACTGGCCGTGTAATCCACGGAGACTATGGCTGTCGTAATCCTTTTAAGAGCAGCCTTATAGGTTACGGGCGCATATTTGTCGTTTGTTTGGCGACCTTCTTCTCAGGAGTACTTCTGGCCGACACGGTACGCTTAACGTCCCCTGTCGACTCAGGCCTACTCTCCAGTTTCTACTGTGGGAGAGGGAGCCTAATCTTACTGGTATCAATACCTTGCTCCCTCATCTTCCTGTTTTCTTTCCGCCCCTGAAAGAACCCTCTTGTCCTTAGGTGCTCGGTCTTCTTTCCCAACGGTATCAGTATCTCGTGACCGTTGTGGTGGTTCTGAAGTATTCTCTGGAGTCAATGCAGTCTCCATAGCTTGTGGATTCTCAGTAGTCTCCTCAGGTTTTGGATTTTCTTCAGACTCCAGTGTAGATAAAGTTTTAAATGTTTGATCTAGCGGTTCCATGATTAGTCCTACGAGTATGGCAAAAATAATCTGTCAAGGCGTATATACAAGGGGGTGCCGCCTGTTGCCCCCAGGTGGGTCCCAATAATGACTGATCCTCTATTCAGCAACGCATCCCTTCGGCTTAGCCCTCTTCATCTTGGGATTTAGATTTTTATTGAGGTTGTCTCCTCTCGGTCCGGGCGGTTAAGCCAAGACCCCACACTCCAACCACCAGTGAGAAATGTCCACAACAGTGGAAGGAGTATGGTTTGACAGAGACTGTTCACTCAGTGAACCAGAATACGGCGTCATTATCCCGGAACAAGCCCTCCGGCACGCTACTACAGCAGGGCTGGGAGGTTGGTCCGCCGAACGGTTTTCACCTTGTATCATATTGCGGATTTAATCGCTCAGACATACCAGACACTTTCCGCCATGTTGCGGGGTTTAGACCGCTCAGGCCTTCAGGGCAATGTGTCCGGCAGGCTTATGATCGCTCATCCCATTGCACCTGTTCAGGATGTGAATCGTGACAAGCACCCTAGGCCTCACTATCCGCCACCTGGGAACGCACCCGATAGGTACCACCCCACGGGGGTGCTTGGCTTAGTCACGAACAAAATTAGCTCGAGAACTTGAAAACCATAACAACTAGAACAGTGCTCTCCTCGACATTTTGTAGAAAATATCATGATGTTCTACAATAAACGTCTTACAAGTTTTCTTGATATCTTATACGGTTAAAGCTGGATTCGCAAACAAAGGGAAAATATCGTAAAAATAACCCTAATTGTCCCTTTCTTTGACTTAGGCTTAACGACAGTGGATTTAAAAAACTTTTCAGACATTTTTGTAGAGCATGAAACCTTATCCAAAAAAGTCTGCGATAGCACTATTCTAACTGTTATAGCTTTTCGTGATTAAGCCGAGCCCCGACCATAGATGCAAGATTTGTACTGTATATATTTAATATGATAACCAATTTTTCTTATATCACGCTCTTTTCAAAAGAACTCATATAGTGTGCTGCAGGCAATATGTTCACGTATGCTTATTTTACTGCCAGCTAGCAATAGATAAAAGCTAATAGTAAAATAAGCACATGGGAACATATTGTCTAGAAATCTTTAAAATCCAAAATATAACAATATGTAAATGTTAAGAAAAATGGATAGATTCAAATATTTTCAACCAAGTACAATATTTTCGCTAAATCTTATAACGAAATTCGCATTAGGGTGACCTATACGCTGATCAACGAGGTTTACTAAAATCGATTAGAAGATGCGTCAGAATTACCCCTATAAAAGCTATTTAATTTCCGGATAATAGAAAAATCATTTGGACTAGACAGCTAAAGTATACATAAACAGAATAAAGTTTGTATTTTCTGGAGTACGTTGTAAATTAAGTAAGTATTCAAATGGTAGATTAACATTTTTTGATGAGTTAACTGAATTGAACTAATATTTACTGACGGAAGACAACTTTAATAATACTTGTCATGTAAGTATAATTTTACGTCACAGTATTTGTAATATAACAAATCAATAATTTCATTAAATCCTATGTAGTAAATATTGAATAGAGATTGCGTAAACAATAAGCGCTGCAATCGAGACTACACGTGTTGAAACACGTTCATCTAAAGAATGAACAGTTCATAAACACTTGAAAATGAAAAATATAATCACCATTAGAATGTGTGTATGTATGTATGTACATACATACCTAGAGTTTATAAAAAAACTATAAAGGGTTTCCATTAAACAGATGAAAAATAGGTATACCAGCGTTAGGTTGCGTATAATAATATATCGTATACTGTTCATTGTTAAAAAATAGTCACATATTTAATCGCAAATCATAATCAAAGAGTTGATATAGGGTTATAACACTTAAATTCAGTTTCAGTATTTCTGGCAAAATTGTGCAAAGTTTTGATTCTATATGATACAGTCTAACATTTTCTCGAGGATTTCAATCTCAATTACAAACAATTGGTTACACTATCTCAGAAATTTAACTATCTTCGCAGGAGTTTGAATTTTATTAGGTGATATTGACTAAGTATGTTGTGATTTCAAACTTGATTTAGAATTTTTCTTAGCTATATCACACATCGAGATACAACTTAAGTAACGAAATAAAATGACTACTTGTATTTAATAACACATTTACACTTTTACATTTTAACACATATCGAAAAACGCATAAATATCGAATGGATTAATAGCTCCATTTAATGAAAGAAACCTCATTTATATCAATAATAAAGGAAAATTTTTGAGCAACTGATGTAATTTGTCTTTGTGAAGAACTTTACTAACGGTAAATAGTTATGTATAATTATTGTTTTATTATCTCGCAGTCATTTTTCTACTTTGTCTACTGGAATAAATATTGATATAAAACAAAATAAGGATTACAAATTATTATTACAACTTTGTTATTTCTGTAAGTACACCTAATATGCACTATGGTATATTATTGAAATCAGCAAGTTATAGTATACATATTTATGATATATGTAGCTAAAGTCGCTGGTAATTTATATTTAAAATAAGTAAGTTTGTATAAAAGATTTCGAAACGTGTAGAAGCGACGTTGTTATATTTTAGTAATATATTTCAATTGGACATAAAATATACCTTCATAATGTCAAAATACTATTTCCGTATCATTTACATGAAATATACTCCAAGACCAAATTTAGATTATCGATTTTTAGTGTTTCCTTTAGAGCGTATAAATAGTTCAAATTTGCTTAGATTTTATGTCATTTAACCAATTCTATATTATTATCATTTATAAAATTCCAATATTGAGTACGATGTCGGTGATCCTATATAATATTCAAAGCAAGTCAATATATATTTAGATTTTATTTATTGTAAAACAGTTCGAAACTATACAGGCAAAATAAAACTACTCATAAGAGTTAAGTCTATGCAAACATAATGTACGTTACTTAATTAATGATTTCATCATAGTTCTAGTAGAAGGTCACTTTCAAGTAAGTATTACGTACACACTCCAATTGTTGTTCTTTTGAATATTTTTATTATATATAATCAGGAGAGCTAATAACATAAGAATGTATAAAAAATGCTATTGCTGAAAAGAAAACATCTATTGCATAACACTATTATTATATTATTGTGTTCTGCTTTCCCGCCTAATAAGTAACTACATGAAAAATAGAAGCAATAAAAGACAATATATTGCATGACTCAGTTGATACATAAGAACAAAATTGTAACAAATATATAAAAATATCAAAAAGACATGAGGAAAATAAATATTTACTCACTTTAAGCTGTTTCACGTCTTTTTCGCGTTCAAGGGTATTCGCTACGACCAAGAAGTATTTTCATATGCATAAACAATTGTTCAACATCTACTAATGTAATAGGTATAGTATATTAAATTATTTAATATTCATGCTTAAAATTCAAACTTTGTTATAAGATAATCATTTTCTGCGTCACTTTCCCTGTCTAGCAATGATTTTATACCGTCCACTGGTTGTAACGACTCTACTAAACATTCTGAAGAATTGTGTGTGTTGCTTCAATTAGTCCCAAGTAATAGTTCTGAATAGTCGTTCCGAAAGTCTGTTTCAGCTTGTTTTCAGATTTTGTGCGACTTGACTTGGTAGCTGAACTTGTTTTGGTATTGTGTTGCAAAAATTTGGATTTTTGTACAATAGTAAAACGTGTTCAGTTAGGTTCCTCAATGTGTAGAAGCGACTGTGGTGGTTTAGACATACCGAAAGACTATTTATAAAAGACTGGAATGCGTTACTTTTGCTGTTGATATTGATGTTGCTACTGATTGTCAAATATGTTCTGTGACAAAATGTATCGCCTGAATGTTACCTTTAACATGCAACAAATGACCGCACAATTTTTAAACTGAACCTGTCTCCATAGAATCGCATGTGCTAACAACATAAATAACAAACATTAGTAGAAAGTTGAAATTTTCATACATAACAGACATTTTTAATTATCTCCTAAGTATATTTTGCTTTAATCGTTTACTAGCTGTTAATGAAGTGGACCCAATGCACATAATTTTTTTTTAGTATTTGTTGTTTCGACAAAATAGAACCACACAATGTGTTAATTGACATCTGAGACAGGAATTTTACATGTAAAATTAAATTAATACGAATATTATATTTCGTGATTATTTTTGATCAAAATCGAACAGAAAGAAGTTGTTCACAATTAAAAGCTATAGCTAATTCACTAGTTTGTTGTCAAATATGCAAAAAATGTTCTTAATCTTCAGTAATATTTCACTGTAACTTACTAGATTAAATATTACCTACATATATCCTTTTATTAAATTACAAATCTGGAAACCTTATTTTCTTGATTTATAAAAGAATTTACATTTACTTGAAATTAAAACTGAAGTCAAACAGTAGTAGCCAATACGTGTATATTTGATCAGTAAAATAACAGTTATTTTAATTGTAGGAAGTAATGATGGTAGGTAATATTTTTGTCCAATAAGTTAGAGTGTTTGTTGCTTTTAAGAATTTCTTTGAATATTTGACAAAATTAACTAATGAATTAAATGTAGCTTTAAATTCTGAGCAACTTTCTTCTTTTCAATTTTGATCTAAAATAATCACAGGAGATAATATTATTAATTTAATTTTATTTGTAAAATTCCTATGTCGCATGTCTCAATCAACACGTATGTATGTATAATACTAATTCAGATTAAATTTGTTATCAATTTTTTCACTCATGGTTGGCACATATTTATACATCAATGAACTTGGTAACTTGCGTGATACTTCAAATATGTTGAAATGATTGTCAAGTGCGTAAAAGATGGAAACTAACCAAATAATCCACGTTATAAAAAAGTATTCTATGTAGCTCGGTTCCTTACATAATTCTTCACGTTTTTGTCCAATCACATCAAAACTTGGTATTATTTTTAAATTTCAATAAAACTTCTATGTTCACAGAACATTTCTACTAATTTGGGGATTTACCTAATTTATGATTCATAATTAAGGTGTCGCCAAATTGTTTTGTGCTGCTCAATTAGGACTGAATTAGGACTCGTAATTAATCATAGAATCGCTCTAACTGACGTTTATCCACACATTTTCAGCCACGGTGTATCTAGCAAATTTAGTTTTTCTAAACATTGTGCTAAAATATGTAGATAAGTAGAATATATGTTGTTGTTAGGAAATGATCAACGAATTGCTGCGACTTAAAAAAGTTAATGCTAGTGATTAAGCTTGCAGTGTACGTGTACGTAATTGTATTATTGATGTTCATTAGTGGAATTCATCTCGGATCAATTAAGTTACTCATCCATTTCATGCAATCTACGTCATTCATTTAACTACGAGTAATAAAGGCGTGGAATATATAGTACCATAGACATCACACAAGAAAGTCTTGTGACGTAACACTACAGATGTTTAAATAAAAGTATAATTTGCATGATACATGTGGATTGATTAAATAGTTTGTTTTACAATCTAAACAATATTAAATTAGATTTAAAATTTAATGTTGACATATGATTCAGAATAGTAGGTACATCTTATTGTTAGTTATGTTTTAATTATATTTTTGGTTTGGGTCAATTTTAGTTCTTTTTTGTTGTTATCATATAAATTTGTATTAGGTATCGATAAAATATCGATAAAATTTACAAATCCTGTATACAGAAATAACCGTAAACTTAAATGATAATATTGAATCAGTTTTGGACGGTAATTTATTTAATATCCTGCATATTTCTTTATCTATGTTTACTGAGGGCCAATGACTTGGTATTTAAAGGCAAAATACTGTTTATATTGCGAAGTTCTTCACTGGATCTCTTGGTGCAGAAGTAGAACACTAAACACTTTAACCCACTAAACACCAAAAAAGTTTTAAGTGTTTAGTGTTCTACTGTTTATATTGTTGCACTTCACTACATACTTTCTTTTGCAGTCCAATAATCTCGATTAAAGTTGCTGAGCTATTCACTAATGTTGTTAAAGTGCATTTTACTTTCTTTTTGTAACTGACGAGTTTAGTGTCACTTGTCGAAAATGATATAAATGGTAATAATGAGTCTTTTATATAATAGCTATCGTCTGTACAGTGAAATAAAACTTCTGTGTTCTGTGATTCAATGTCTTTGCTTTCCACACCATCTAGCTAAAATAGTTTCCGTGAAAAAGCAGTGTAGTATAAAGCCAAGCGTCCACTAGGCTCATCGAATTGAGCCGAATCGAATCGCAATAATTCGCTTCTCATATATGCAATGATAAACTAAAGTCTTAGTTTATCGACGCAATTGCATTTGAATATACGGGAAGCAAATTATTGCTATTCGATTCGGCTCAATTCGACGAGCCTAGTGGACGCTTGGCTTAAGGTTGCCGTATAGCTGCCTTTAAAGAATTTTATAAATTATGGCTGTAATTTAAGATTTCGTGAAAAATGATTTATATAAAATGTGTTTATAAGTTTACTCTGTAGGTCCCGACGTAATGCTTTTTTAAATTTCGTATTAATAAATAAAATAAATCACAAAAAAAATTAATTTTGAAAAACCGGATAAGTGCGCGCCTGCAGAATTTTATTCTAATCAATAATCTCTAATACATTTTTCTTCTATTTTCAACAATAAATAAATAATTCATTAAAAATTGAAATTTTTTATCAAAGCTGCCCTGCATTTGTTTATTTTCTTATTAGACGCTGCTATACGACCGGGGATTGGGAACATACGATTGAAAACAAAAAGTTGAGTGGGATAAAGATACGAAGACGTTAAAATTCCCACCAAGGTATACGGCAACCTTAATGGTTCCCTCGCGTATTTGTTTGAATATTTCAAGGAGTGTTCAAGGTCAACGGCCAAAAACAACATACATGATATTCTTTTAACTAACTAACATCCTCGCAAACATTATTGCCGAAATTCTTGCCGGAGGCCATTCGACAATGGTTATCACGTTTAGCCCTTTAAAATAAATGTGTGTAAGCACTATACCTAGGGTTGCCTTATAATAATATGACGTTTACTCCTGGCATAAGTGAAAAAAATACCATTTTAGTAACTAAAACAGAATGTCATAAATCACTAATCGATGGGTACACTAAAATTAGAACAGTAGCTCTAAATTGTAAATTAAACAATTAAGTGGATAATTTTCGAAAAAATAAATGGAAAATTGATGGATCGACAGGCAAAGGGTAAACGTAAATACTGGAGTAGCTGCGGCAGATTTTCCAACAAAAATAATAGGAGTAATAAACTTAATATTGCTGCACATCTAAGAGAAAAGATGAAATATTTAAAAAGGGTAGTTTTAACCCAAGTAAGAATATAAAGAATAACAAATTGCGGTTTTAGAGTAAATGTACTCTCATGTGATCACGGTAAAAGCAGTAAAAGTAGAAAATCAGCTTTGTTTGTTATTTCAAAAATTGTAGAATAACAACAAAATTTAGAAACTGTCAAATTTAAACCTGCCCTCTATATGCAATAATAAGCGATATTCCAATGGTGAGAGTAGAATATGAATTAGTCCGTATAATGTATACCGGTTGATTTCAGACATAGGATAAATAACGGCGGAAGGGGCAAGGGGTAAAAGTTCCGAAGTGGGGTCAGTCTATCACAGCGCTTAGACTAGACGAGACTTATAGGTAGAAGAGAGTACATTTACTCTAAAACCGAATCTTACTATTATGGTAGAAGGATGATGAGTAGGTAGGTATGGCAGCCAAATAAAAAGTGAAGCTTTTCTAAGATTTTGTTAAATATATTGGCTTTATCATAATATATCATCTAAGCAATTACAAAAGATTAAATCAGTAGAAGCTAAATTACAATAACAGTTTCTACTTATAATTTAAAAACACTGGTCGACTACTAAACGTGATATACTCTATTCTATGTGGTAATTGCTGATCTATAAATCTTAGACAAATACCGCTATATTTAGGCAATCGCATAAGATCATACTTGTTGAACTGTCAACACTATTCTAATAACACCACATTAGTAGAACATACCACTAACTTTTAGCACAGTTTTAACTGAGTCGAGCATCTATTTTAGCTCGATATTGCTCCAAACGATTTTTCTTTAGAATGTTTTACATACTAGCACTTACTACAGATAAAAACAATACATCAAGAAAACTATCCAAGATTCGTTCACCAAATATTAATGTACCCAATACCTAATCTTCCGAATATCAGTGTATGTATATTTTAAATTTTGACCAATCTATATCTAATATGATTTTAATTGTCACATTTGTTTTATGGTGTTCTTACACAGTTTTATACATTTTTCTGGATACATAGTTGCATTTACTCACTTGATACTACTTTGTAGTTACCGGCAACAGGTTTCACTTCACTAATGTTTGTTGATTTTATACAATTTTACTAAATACGTGCATTTTGTTTCCTGGAAATAAAATCGTGCTAGTATATCTGTAATAAATTATGCTCTCAGAAAGAATGCTCGTGTTTATTGTTTTACAGAAAAGGGTTAGTGTAATATTGCATCATGTTTTTACAACATATTGGGTCCTAGTAATCTGATCTAATTTCGTAGAATGAAGAGTATAGTTATGAAGCTTCTTACAGCTTTCTTTCTGATCGTTTAGCTCAGCATACGTATGTAAACTTAAGAGGCACTACAATTTAATTTTTAAAGATTTATAGTAGAAAGATCGTTGCAATATAAGTGGGTTTTGTAAAATGTTATATTAGACGTAGTGTGAGAGTAATTAAGTCAAGCATGTTTTGTTAAAATTTTTGGTTTTATAGTTTACATACTGCATTGTAATAATTTCTAATTATGTTCATTATTGCTACATTACAGGCAACTAATTGCTTATTTTGTTTCATCTTTTATAAGTATATCATTTTCGAAATAAACTTTAACAAGGTGGTTTCTAAGCTAATTTGATTTAAATAGTAGGGGAAAGAAAATGCTGTTTAGTAATTAATCCATTTAGACTAATTTTTCACCGACTTTTCGATTAATAAACGTGTATATAAATTATCTCTCGGCCAAGTTAACGTTTAAAGTGAATTATCCGTCCATTAGGTACGCATTAATCAGAGCTGCTCTGGCCGTATCGTCACGTTTATATGCAAGAGCACGTTTTATTAGGTACAGCTATAGAACCGAGGGATGGAAGAGGATCTCTGGCGCGCAAATTGGCCAAGATACAGGACAGCCGGGGAAAACAGAGATTTGCCAGATGAAACGATCATCGATTCGGCAGCTGATGGCGAAAGGTCGCGGCTTCCACTGCGCAAGATCGCCGCCATATCCAGGGACACCTCAATTATCGCCTTGCTTATCGGAGACCCGTTTACAAAAAAATGGTATCTACTGTTACGAACCGTACATACAATAACATAAACAACAACCCGATCCCTACACGACAAGAAAACGAAAAGACTCGCTAAAACAACTTTCACTCACGCGAACGTTTCGGGAGGAGAACGTTGAATTTTACGATAAAATATATGTCTAGTAGGTCATGATACGTTCTGCGGGTCGGTAGAGCCACTTATGTACAAACAAAACACATGAACGTATTATATGCATATATACAATACACCGACACTTAGACACAGTTGTGGTATCACTGGTATTCTCCGACCGTTAGGATTTCCCGCTTGGTGTTTTCCCCTTGCGCTAGAATTTCCACGGGGTTCGTATAGGACTGATCGTCATTCCGAGTTTGCATAGCAGTGGTATTTTATCGGACGCGAAGCGCGCTACTGCTCTAGATTAAAAGATACGAAACAAATAAAATAACAGCACAGGTTTAAATAATCCAAGAGAAATATGAGCGGTGTTGACGATATCCTCAACTACAAACGTAAAGAAGAGGAAGATTATTATGCTATACTTGGATGCAGTGAAGATTCCACTGTTAGTATAATTTTTAATATCATAATAAAAATAATAACAATTTTAAATTGTTTGTATATCGATCGTTTTTAATAGGTCGATCAAATAACTACTGAGTATAAAGTACGGGCCCTTCAGTATCATCCGGATAAGAACGAGGGCAATAAAGAAGCAGAAGAAAAGTTTCAGAAGCTTAAAGTAAGTATTATAAGTTTTATAATTTATGTTTATATTAGTATCAACTTGACGTCAATTATTTTGGTTTATAAGCGATAGCAACGTAGTCATGATAAACATTACCTTGCGCAATGTTGTAGAATCTTAAGTCATTAAGTTATGTGTATTTATCTTTTTTGTTTGCTATGCGGCTATTAACGTTTTAATTACGATTCATTTCGTCATACTATGAAGAAACGTGGATTTGCTACATTTCCTTAGGAAATTTATAAAATTTGCAGCAATATAATGATGACCACTAGAGCAATTTAGTAACGTACACTCGGTACGACTTAGTCTTCGAACGATTTTAATAAGTTCCTCACTAAAATCGTTCGAAGACTAAGTAGTACCGAGTGTACGTAAACCTACATATCTAGATACAATGAAATGACCTCTCTTAGCAATTGCGATTATACAATGAATTATTATTTGAATTAAAAAGCCGATGCAAATTTTGCGAAACATTGATGATTTTCGGGATACATCATTTTCAAAGCGCTTGATTCTACATATTATTTGCACTTTATACATGAACAAACATATACATATGTCGACTTCTTAAAAAATGTAATAGAATGATGTATTTAAGAAACCTAAAGTAAAGGACGGCCCAAAATAATGAAAATATAAGCATAAAATAAGAACCTTTACTGTCTGTAATGTCAATATATATATACATAATACATAAACTTATTCGTCTACTAAATGCACCAATAGTGTTCTGAAGATTGTTCTTTTAAATTATATTAAAAATGAGTTTTATCAGAAATTTTTTTGGTTTTGTCACAAAATTCCATTGGGTGTCAGTAAAACGTGTTAGAAAGAAAATATTTGAATATTTTCATATTAGTGTTTATGTACTATGCGCAAGTAAGATATTAATTATTATCTAAGGACGGAAATAGTTATCATAAGACAAAATGTCATACGATAATCAATACCTTATTCTTGTAAAGTTTTAATATACGAGTATTTCGATTTATAAGGAAAACACCTATTACATTTTGGTATGTGATATAATACTAGCTTATAATACACAACCTTATAGTGTTTCGATTGGACCAAATAATTTAGCAGGTTATTGTTACAAGAATGTCTTAAGGATACCGTTAAAATAATCGATTAAAAAAACCAAACCAGTTACTACAGTTGGTTTAAATTTATTAACTGCGATAATAGGTAGTACCTGAGTAGCCGTTGAACATCTTTGAAACACATTTACTCTGGCAGGACAAAACCAAGAAAAATCCAGAAATTAGTTTGAATAATTCAGTTGACTAAGGGTGGGTTTATCACTGTGATGATAAATAATTAACTTGCAGATAAAATTTTATTCGTAAGATGATTACAATGAAACGTTTATTGGGTGTTAAATCGAAATTATCTGCAAGATAACGCATTGTAGTTGCTAAATTTTATCTGCTAGTTAGCAATATCTGTCAACTTACCTAACACTTTTATCCTCACATTGATAAACCCCCCTAATAATACTATACGGACGTCTTGAATTGGTCAAAGCAATGCTGACCTGCCAGTTCTAGTTAATTATTCAGAATTAGTTGCATATTTTCTCAGCAGTAGTAGAGTTTTCTGTTGTTTTCTGTAATATTCAACAAATTATAAAAATTTTATTTCTATAATTATATTGTTTTGTTATTTTTCATTTAATTCCAAATTGCTTAGATCTTTAGAATGCCTTTGAATGTTGAGTATAGCTGAAAACTTTATCTTGTCTTCAAAGTGGCGTTAAAAAACTTATCTACATGGCAGCACTAATTCTCTTCGTCTGGTAAAGTGAATCATTTTTATAGTTTTTCTATATTTATCTAGATGTGAAAATTAATTTCACGATTAAAATAGAGGTTAATAAATAAAGGTTTCAAGGAAGAGTTAAACTTAAAAAAAATCATTACATATTTTGTTGTACTTGTTATGTTTTGATTACAATTGAATTTCAAACGTAGCATACATATATGAATATTAAGAAACAAAAATGTGAATGTAAAATGTTACTGTTTCTCATAAGTTAACGTCGTATCATTGATGTAGTTGAAACTCTTCAAACATATTACATCCGAATGCTTTCTATAGTGGCAAGGTAACTTTTTCAATGCGGTTAGCAATCTGAAAGGGATAGAACATTTCCACACTACGTCGATATGCAGGAATTGCACGAATATAGTTAGTGCGGTCAGCATCGACAATCATGTATGTATTTAGTGCTATATCTTATAAGCAATAATGCCAGTGCGGTATACGTATCTATATCTATATCTACAACGTGTAACTTAGTTTTTGTTTTATAACAGAAGATATATTAGTGGATATGTTATGCCGTTGTTTCTATTTTTAAATTAAGCAAATTAATTTGTTATAAATTGTTTTCTCAATTTTTGTTCGTTTGATATAATTTGTTCTTCACTACTCCACCTTGAACTTCTTATATAAAATTGCATGTGTCTGAATTTCTTATGGTTGCGTAATTACCTGACACGTTTATAGTTACGCGTCACCGTCGAACGGCACAGTAAATCAATTTGTTTCACAATCAATCTGTAATATTCACTTGTTTGTTATAGTTTTTTTGGGTATGTGGTTAGCACATGCGTTTAGTTCCTTTAACACTTTTTCAATCGTTGAACAATTTTGTGAAGTTGGCAATGTAAGTAACAGTGTACTGCTATTAGGCGGTTGGAAATGCACAACGTATGTAACACGCCCTAAGCGTATGCAGGTGTAATCCATCATTCCCGTGTATTCTGCAGCACCAATGTATCCTTTTTCCTAGTAGTATCACATACATCTCTATATAATAAGTCTAGGAATATTAATAAACACTGACAATGAGTAAAGCGTTCTTACAGCGATACTGCAGTAACATTGTATTATTATACTATCTAGTAAAAGCGAATTAATTAGTATGGACAAAATTTATTCGTACATATGTACATACGTCTGGTTTCGACGGCTAGAAATTAACAAATTTGGCTGTACAAACAAAGCCTACTACTCAATTCGATTTCAATGTGCTATTAACAAAGGCATAGATGCTGTAATAGTATATCGTTGTTATTTATAATTAATTTTGTAACATTGAGGAACGGTTTACGTATAAGCTACTTACCTATATTTTGTATTCTACATAATAAATATCATCATGAAAACGTATTAATACCATGTAGGTGCCTCAGGGATTCACCAAGTTTGCGATAGGTGGACATCTGACGAAAGTGAAGTAAAAAATAGTCAAATATGTACAATTAGTAGTACCGCAGTCTGGTCTGTTGTTCTTTAATGCTTAACAAGTAAGTTATGACAAAAAAGATCATTAAAAAAATATAAAAAAAATACAGTTATGGTGAAGGTATAATTATGCAATTATGCTAATAAGGTTAATTACTATCACCTTGTTACATGAAATAAAAGTTTTGTTTTGGTTTATTCCATGACATTTATTAGTAAATCGGATCAACAAATAACACCCTAATTATTGTTTGTATTCTGATAGACCGAAATCGAAAGATTTAATATGAATCCATCTATTAAAAATCAAATAGAATATATTCATGAGTAAAGACAGCGTTCTATTTGCATCTCCGTTTACAATCATATATCCATTGCTTAATCGTTAGAGTAGAAATTACAAAGTTGGACTACATTAAATTACTTTCATTAATTCACTATTCGGATTCAGGTTATGACTACATTAAAACTTCTGAAGATTTAAATTTGATTATTTCACCCAATTCTTAAGCGGATTTAAAATTATTCGTGGTGTTTAATTAATCCAAGGACTACTCAGCTGAAACTATTTTGCGACGTTGATGGTAATTCTTCGATAAGAGTGAATTTACCGGATTCACGTCCTAATTATGTGGGTAGGCTTTAATAATGAAATTAATTCGTGAGCTATTAATTATAGAATAAGACCTCCAAAAAAATAAATAAATATTGTGAAGGGTTAGGTATCAAAGATAAATTAGGTTCTATTTGTAATTTCTTCGTACTAGAAATTCCAATTGGTACAGTGGTACTTACATTCAAATTACGTTACGTCTAGAGAATTATAATGTACACAAGTGCTGTATAACTAACAATTTTTTTTTTCTTTTGTTTCTATTTTTCTTAGCAAAAAATATATTCCTTCAGTTGTATTCTGCCACTTCTAGTAGAATAGCAGCACATAAAGAAAAATAGAATAACGAATGTTCGGTTAGTTTGAGATATATTAATTTACTGGTAAATCATGAAAAAGATTCTTAGTCACCAGCATATAAGAATAATAAGAATTAGATCAATGTAAAAGTTCCGTTTTTGGGATTTATATATTGTTAATTTATCTTATACTGAAATGTAATTACGGATTCGGCATTGGTAGTTGATTACTCAATGGAATAAGTAAATTTAATTGAAATGACCAAATTTAATTAGAACTCGTTCAATTATGCTACCCTTTCAAGTCGGCGTTATCAGTCTGTGTCAGAAGTGACTGTCCCTGAATTGCAAGATGAAAGTTAACACGTATATTTGGTACTATTTATTAGATTGCAGTAACACGATTCAAATACTTATAATGCACTGTCGGATAACTTAACTTTAATAACTAATCAAAAAGCAGCAAACACCGAAGGGATCCAAAATTCAGTAGGATATTTCACACTACTGCGTAAAAACTAAAGCACCCCGCTTTTCTGGACTGTAGGGTCGTGCGCGTAATTTTAATAATTTATCGAAAAATTTCTTTGATGGTATTTAGGGTGAATAAATAGAGTTCTATTATTTTAATTATTCAGTATATCGTGCATTTTGTAAATGTACAACCAGAATACCTAGATTACTATTTCAAAGAGAAAGACTTGTAATCGTTTACGATATATTAAATATCTAATCTATATAGATGATTATAAAAATAAAAACTTGATCAACTTGATAAAAGCTTCCCTAAAAATACTCCGAGAAACACACGCGAGTGTATTTCATTTCCGAGCAACCAGCATGTGAGAAAATAATCGATTAAGAAAGAAGAAATACAATACAGTTTTGCCACCAATCCTTACAATATTGAACATTTCTTGTTTATAAGTATGGAAGTCGATTTTTATTCAAGTTCAGATGCGAATAACTAAAACTGTCGTTATTTATAGACCTAAAATCAAATTTATGGTCAAGCACTGTGTTCACCGGACGACGCGCGGTTTGATGTGCAATATCATTGTCAAGAATTGTTTGGTCTTTCTGTTTTGCATAATCTGGATGAATAGTACTAATAACATAACAGAAGTATATATGTGTGCTTCAAATAGTTTTCATATTACTTACCTAAGAGAAAAGGCATATAAGAAAATATTAGTTATTATTAATTGTTTTAAGTGTCACAGTAACTATTTAATTAACTTGACATTGTTCCAAATTCATGGTCGTGAGGTTTTCTAAAAAGTATAGTTTATGTTTCACAACAATCAACTCTTGATGAGCTATTGAACTGCTTATCGCAAACACGTCATTAATAAAAATATCTGTCACACATTTATTTAAATTCTTACATAGAATTAAATTGCTTCATTCTTTCTGGGAAACTTATATTTAAAGAAATATTTGAATGACGTTACAATAATTTTCTAACCGATTGTGGCAGAATTAAGTAAGAAATGAAACCGCACTAAAAATATATTTTGGGTTAAAGTATATTATAAGGGCTTCCCGGTTTTGACCGGAGTTTACAACTTTATTGTATTTAGTTTATTATTGTACTATATGTGTATATCCATATCTGTAGTTAAATACTTGACACGTCCTATCTACAATTCTATTGCATTCTCCGTATATGTTAAATAAATCTAAAATATCGTTAATTCCCTAGATATTTATTGTATTTGCCATTCTGCTTGACAGAATGTATGTATATTATAAACAGTGTATGTTTATAATATAGATACCAGACACAATGTTAATTATTCACATTTAAGTATTACTACAAAATTTTAAAATATGCTATTAAAAAGACGTATTTTTTCGGACTTCCACTAGGAAAGCATTTATATTTCGAAGGTCGTAAAATATATAAGGGAATATGTTTTATAATAAATTGTGCAAAACTATTAAGTATATTTTAAAACACAATGATAATACGTTCAATATGACATCTTCAATTACAATAGTGTCACAAATACAGCATTTCTAACATAACGCTGCACTTGACCGTATGTTTGAAAAATGTAATAACAGAAAACCTGTTGCTTTTTCCTATAAAGTACTTTAGTAGTTTTAAACTAGAATTATTTGTGCGACTTAAGAAGTAAAAATATACTTTGCTATTTAAATTAAGAAAGTTGATATGAACTTCTGCTAATTGAAATAAGAGCGTACATAATTTCGCGGGTGAGAACGTATGACACTATCTCTAACTACAAGTTTTCAGAACTGTTAGATTTTAGGAAGATTGAAAAATTCTAACGAACCAGTTCTATTACACTACTATTACACTGTTAAAGCCCGGAAAGCCTAATAACATTCTACTAATTGCCATCTATTCAATCTTCTAAAGTATGAAAAGTTATCGAAAATTTTATAGTATATAAGGTTTAAAAAATCTGGATATAACTATTAAAAACATTTAGGGTTTAATCTTTCCTTGTGCATGATTCTTGTAAGTGAATATGTGTATAAGTGTGTATATAAATGTTGTAAGATTGTATACAAATCTAAGTGTTATTTACCTTACTGTACCTTTTCTTGTCGAAAATTAAATTATGTTTCATGAAATCAGTTTAGAGTTTAGCTGCTTTTACAAAAAAAAAAAAACTAAAAGACTAAAACCAATTCACATTTGTAGCGTATTGTATTGTCGAGATATTTGAATTCTATTACAACCATTTAATATTTCTCTTTTCGCTCTTTCTTGGAACATGCCGAACAAGTGTCTATTTATTTTAAACAACGTAATATACAGGGTGAGTCACAACCATTCTTTCGGTCTCTTGTGTCTAAACGCTAAAAGATATTAGTTTGAAATTTTAGTCAAATATGCAGGACGATAAGGAGCACATTTTAAAATTATACCGAGATCGTAGACCGAGGGAATACTCGTGACTCACCCTGTATATACATGTAGTTTTGGTTCCATTGGAGATAAGATTTCCAAAAACTCTTTTTTAGTGGGATATTTTTTCATAAAATAACATATCATACGAATTTCACGTTCTTAGGTATATTTAGTGTGAATTTTAAGTAAGAGAATGCATTTCCCTAAATTTTGGCACAGCAAGCAATTTGTATCATTTGGATATAAGACGGGTGCAACTGGATGTAGCGGCTGTAATAGTAAGTAACGTATTTAGGACTATTTAAGAACTTAATCAGGAAAGAGTTTATAAAAAAAATCGTAACAAATATAGAATCTGTGTCAAGTATCACCTACCGTTATATAGGTATGTATGTATGTACGTATATGTAAGTGTATAAGCAGATTTTACATTTAATTTTACATTATGGATGCAAAATTGCGTAATAACCATGCTGCAGCATTATGAGTATCGATTACTGTTTTGACTATTATTGTCTGTATCCAACGTAATTGTCATGACAAAACAGTGTATCTCACATAAATGTCTTCAACATCCGTTGTAGTTGCTATACGGTGTAAGATCTTGTATAATTTCTTTCTAACATGTTTCCACATCTATTATATAAACCTGAAAATTAATTTGTTACTTCAGAAATCGAGTGTTAATGACCGCAAGTAAGTTGGCCTGAGATCAAGAACATACATTGACGCTACAGCATTAGTTTTCTTACTTCTTGAATGCTAACTTTCAATGCATGCCAAGGTATTATTCACTCTTGTTCAAATTAATAATTTCTGATTTCTTATAATGTAATCGATATTCACATTATTGTATAGTGTATCCAGAATTATAAGAAACTAACGTTTAATGTCTTTACAACTGTTGTTGCATCCTTTGTAACGATAATTGTCTGATTGTTATTGAATGGGTACGCTTCACCTAGCTTCAGTATATGGTTTCATTGCCCGTATGGATTGCAAATTGGGGATTTCTAATTGAATAAGAAAATGTAAAAAAGAAAAATAAGATATAAACAACCGAAATACTATTCGGCAGCTTTATTTGTTAAAAAAATTATTACAAGACGTGCAGTAATGTACATACATACATACACATATTTAACAAACACATAAATAACGCTTAACTAAATAGTTTGTAACGCATAATAAAATTGTATATAAATCATGTTCTATACATAAGTATTAAATGTAAAGTAACAATAAGTTAAAAGAGAAATATAATTCGGTTTAAATTAAAGGCGTATATACTAAATTGAAATTCTTCACTAAAAAATTTGCATTTAATTTAAAATATACATACAAGTTTAAAAATCTACTTTGATAAAAAAATTAATATTATATAGGTAACAAAGAGAGTTGTGACTGTATTAAATAATTGCATTCTGATAAACGTACGTTAAACAACATAATACTGCGTTGATAAAGAAGCAAGTAGAAGAAAAATGGTACTTAATTTGGACTCAACATTAGAGGCGGGCAAAATATCGATACATTGTCTAGTATTAGATGCCATTACTGGTATGAACCAGTGCAACATAACTAAGATTTCTTGTTAAATTATTATTCAGCCCAAAATTTAACAACTTTATATCTGTTTTCATCAAATAAATCCCCATAGTGCTCCGTAAATGTAAAACAGCATTGCATATTAGCCAGTAGTTCGAGAATAATAATGAAGTAGATCATTCCTCATGTAAACATATCTGAGAGTGTACAGTAAGAACAAATTAAGGGTTTATTTTTAGCGAAATAATTTTCAATTAAACCCTTATATTATTCTAAATGTATATAAGTAGCTACATACTCACTTAGAGATATAAGGAATTTATATTTCAAGACAATCTAAAACTAATTTAATATTCGCAAACTTTACCTTTATAGTCACAGACACTCAAGTCATGAGGGCGAGGTCGTTGCCTTGGGCATCAAAAGTTACAAAGAGCTGTCAGGTACTGCTCATTTACTATCTGAGGCACGGTATCTCGTAAACACAACTTTGGGTTGGATGATCTTATATCGGAAGTACAAATGTTATTGTACATTTAAACTTGAATTTCACCGATATTGATTTATACTTCAATAAACAATATGATCAAATGTATAGAGAAAGTTTGTAATATACCGATTTAGTGGACAGGAATAGAACTGTATAGAGACATTAACGTAATTTTTTGATATCTAAATTTATAAACATTCATAGATAGTTAACAGTAGTTCTGGAAATTTGCTATATGGGTTTTGTAGATCTAAATTTTCCAACAAGTGAATGTTTTATTTACTTATTTTATAATGCGTAAATACATATATTAGCATGAGGTTACAAAGATGTAGACTTTGCAGTGGATTTAGTTCTTTCACTTTCTCATATATGATATAATGCAAGATAACATCTCTCAAAATCTCTTACCACTAAGAACTCAAATTAGATGAAGGAGAGGAAACACCGATAACATACGGAGTGCATTAATAACAATAATAATAATAAAACGACGTATCTACTCGAACAGATATCTGAAAATGAGTTAACAATGCTTTTAATGCAGGTGTAGGTTTTGTTTTCACTGAGACTTACAGGAAATCATGCTATAGCTTTATTTCTTATTGCAACGAATACTTGATCCGGCAAAAATTATACACAAACAATATATCGTCGTAATGGAGTCCATTTATTTTTAGGTATTTTGCATTTTTCACAGAGAGGAGATAAACCAACTAGTTTATACAATATAATTGGAATATTTCACTCCGAAACTAATATCACAGTCCTTCTGGTTTCCAAGAAACTTTGCATCTTTACCTGTATAAGGCTCATTACCGTTATTGTATTGAACTTTTCTTGCCCTATTTGTACGCAAATAAGTTTTCACATAAGTTTCAGTGATCATGCTGTCAGCTTCTTCAAAAGGTTTCTAAAGACTGTTTTTGTTATCTTCTGCTCCTCGTTATATACTTTATTTTTTTCTATTTCTCCAATCCACGTCCCTTCAGTGGATAATAATGATTCAATTGAATTTTTAATAGTCCTTCATGAATGCATGTAATTGGATGGAAGAAATGGTTTGGATTTGTTTAAAAATTTATATGGAAGATAATATGTTGAGTATTGAATGTGACTTATGAAGCATCCAATTTGCATACATATATTATAGATCGCAATGTAAAAGTATACAGGCGCGTCTAAAGATATTTGCATCACAATAACCTTTAATACTTAAAAGATGTGTAAATTTAATTAAAACGATAGCACAATTTTTTGTAGGCGGTGGACATTTTGAGCATTTATTTTAAAAATATTTAGTTACGTTTTTATAATTACCAATGTGATAAAATATTTTATTATTAATTAATTAATATTAAATATTAATACAATTGTTCATAAAACAAACGACAGATGTCGACCAAAAAATACAGTTGAATAGTAATTTCGGGTGGTTTCTAAATGACATGTCATTCGCACTTGGTACCTACCGCAGTGCCATGTTTAATGATTATATCGCTGGTCATTTAAGGAAACAATGTCTTTCAGCTAGCAGAATGAAATAGGATTCGTTTTTATATAAAATTGCACTTTCGGCTCAGTTACAGGGAATTCTTAAAAAATACTAAAGTTCGTTAAAAGAAGAGTTATGAGGAGGTATCGAAAAATTATTAGCCTATTATAGAAGCAAACGAAATTTTAAAGTCAAAATTTTATTATTCATTATTGAACAATATATTCAACACGTTCTCCTCTTAATTGGATACATTTATTACAACGAATCTGGAACGCCTCTAGACCTTTCAAAAAGAAATTTTTAGCTTGCTCTGCAAACCAGGCGTCCACAGTTTCTATCACCTCTTCGTTGGAAGTAAATTTACGACCTTTTAAACTTTATCTCAGTTGAGGAAACTCATGATAATCGGACGAAACCAGATCTGGTGAGTTAAGGAGGGTATTTCAGTAATTCGAACCCTAAATCACGAATTGTTTGCATGGCAACATGCGATTTGTGTACAGGGATATTGTACTGCAAAAGTAAAATACCTTTGGATAACTTTTCGCGTCTTCTCTCCATAATTTTTCTTCGTAGAGTGGTCAGTAACGTCGAATACTAATTCTCAGTTACTGTTCCACCCTTCTCCAGAAAATCAATCATGATTACTTCTTGGCAATCCTAAAAAACTGAAGCAAGAACATTTTCAGCAGATTTGATGAACACGAAACTTCTTAGGCTTTGGAGAACCAGAATGTTTTCATTTCGTCGATTGTTCTTTTGTTTCTGGCCCGTAGAAATGTAACCAAGTTTCATCCATAGTAACAATACGACTTAAGAAGTCTGCACCATTTTCAAACCGAGCACATATCGATCGTGATGGTTTTACCCCTGCATGCTTCTGGACATTATTGAGACAATTGGGGATCAATTTTCTCATGTTTAAATCGACGTGAACTATATAACGGACACGTTTATATGAAATATTCAGTGCCTGAGTTATTCGTTTTAGTCCAATTTAACGGTCTGACCAAATGATATCGTGAACTGCATCAATATTTTCCGAGACGAACACAGAAACTGGCCTTCTCGATCGGTGTTCATCTTCAATGGAAAATTTACCCCTTTTGAAGCTTGCAGTTCAATTTTAATACGAAGGAGATTGATCGCCAAGGGTATTACGCATATTTTCACATACCTCTTAACCCCTTTGAATACAGGCACATAATAATGACTCGATACTCCAATTGTTCGTTTGCTTTTGACGTGAAACTTTATGCTGACACTCCTAATATGTTTTTTTTCGTTTTTGTAATTTTTCGTTGTTACGGTATCGCAATATTTTCTTTATTTAGGGAACCAGTCTAGGCTAACTAGATATCAATACATCCTCGTATTTACAATAATAAAATGTACGGCATTGCATTTAGTGGAATTGAGAAAATGCACATTTGTGGTTTTACTATCTCCCCTGTAATAAATACTGAATATTCTGCTAAACTAATAATTTTTAACAAACTTAGATTACATTATAAATGGCTTTAGCGCGAATGAATTATTTTATATCAAAGGTAGGTACACTCGGTACGACTTAGTCTTCGAACGATTTTAGTGAGTTACCTTATTAAAATCATTCGAAGACTAAGTCGTACCGAGTGTACGTTAATTCCGGTGCCAAATTTACACATAAGTGCCCATAACAGTATCCTGTAGAATACAGCAAAATTCTATTTCATAGAAAAGCTAACACAAGACGAGTCAAACATAGTAAAAAAAATATATATATATAGAATAGTGCGTTCTATTTAAAAAAATAGGGGTTGGTTTGCCCAGCCGTTACGAGACTTCCTTATTATATTCGACTTTTAACTTAAGGCTCTAGATTCAGCCAAAGAATTTTAGCGTTTTCAGGGATTTCGTAGAAAACTGATTACAAAGTAACTATTCCATATACAGTGTGTAAAAGCCAAATGGAATAAATTCATTATTTCGGTTACTGTACATATTTATAAAAAAACCCGAAACATGTCAAATTTAAATTATAAATTGACATTCTTTAACGTGAAAATACGATCCCTATCTTCAACCCCCTTCGAATCGTAGGTACAACCCCCATTTTTTTTAATGGGAAGTATAGGCTTGTGATTTATCGTTTGAAAGGTCTCTCGATTCTCTATTCAAAAATGTTATCGTTTTTAAGTTTGTTGTAACAATTAAGATAGAATAAAATAAAATGGCGTAGTTATCGAAATCCGCTACGATATACGCAAAAATTAAATGTAATGCAAAATGTAAAAAAAATGTAAAACACCAAAAAGAACTATGAGTGTCAATGAAGTAGATGTTCAAAATGTTCTGTTTGGTGTATTACATTTTTCTTTACATTTTGCATTACATTTCATTCTTTGAGTATATTGTAGCGAACTTCGATAACAACATGATTTTATTTTATTCTATCTTAATTGTTACAACAAACTTAAAAACGATAACATTTTTGAATAGAGAATAAAGAGAGGGATTTTTTATAAATATGTGCGGTAACCGAAATAATGAATTTATTCCATTTGGCTTTTACACACTGTATGTGAATGCGGTTATCGCCAAGTTTTTCCTAAAGGATAATACTATGCTTCTATAGAGCCACTTTTTTTAAATTAAATTTATTTACAATAATATAGACTTTTAGAAATTCCCTATTTTTGAGTGCCTTGTTTACAAACAATATTTAACTTTTTCAAAGATGGAGCACTATAGAAGCATAGATTAACATTTCAGCTATAAAACAAATCTAAAATAATAGCTCTATCTATAAAAGTAAACTCATAATCATATTTCTGCTGAACCCTTACATCGGAAATTTTCTAGCTTTTTCTCGCCGTAAGCCGGCGACACCTTTTTTTTCCCCAGACCCGTCCGACCTATAGTCACCCGTAGGCACCGCAGCCATCAGGCTTATTGTGCCACATCTGTTTGTTCAAGTCACCCACTCTAGCACGGTAGTCCCCTCCACTAACCTGTACAGGTCCCTAACCGAGTGGGTAAGGTATATCTCTGGGTCTCCTTTCGTTATCCCAAACAGATTCTGCCTTCTGCGATCTAGTGCCTCGCAGTCGCGTAGTATGTGATCGGCTGTCTCCGGTTCTATCCCACAAAGTCTACACTTTGTGTGCCCGTCAAACACTCCGATTCTGTGTAGGAGTTCTTTCACCGCAGCATGTCCGGTCATTAGTCCCGTTACGATGCAGAGCTGTTTCCTACTAAGATGTAGTAGTTCTCTAGCTCTTTTCCTGCATGGCTTCCCTATAAAGGTTTTGCCATGTACTATACCGGGCGAGGCTCCCCAGTATTCCTCCTGTTTCGTACGAACCCAGTCTCCTATATGTCTCCGGGCCGTTTGCCTTGTGACCCCGAAGAAAGGTTCTGGGCCGTACATTTTCATCTCTGACCCTCTCTTCGCCGTCAGCCCTTGCGTCTTCGCCAGACCTTGTTCGGTTCGACAGTTTCACCAGTTCGTCCAGGCATTCCGTCACCAGCCTGGACGATCAGACATGATGTGAATTCGTCTGTTGGTCACCGCTTTCCCATTCATTGTGTGTGCGCATTGGAGAATAGCATATACTTCCGCCTGAAACACAGAAGCATACTCCCCCAGTGCGTAACTGTGGCCCTCATTCTGAGAGCATATCCCTGCACCGGTACCATTAGCCGTCTTAGATCCGTCCGTGTACCAGACTAAGTCTTGCTCTTTGATTCTCAGTGCATACCTGGCAGCCTATTCCCGTCCGTCCGCTATAGACACCGTGAAGGGATTCCCATACATATGCCTTACCGGCATGTGGTCGGTCCGCATTTCCAACACCCCCTTTCCCACATGCTCAGTTATCGACATATGATTCGTATTGACCCTTTTCGGAGTCGCTGTGTGTTGCAGCCTGTATGCCCCCATCCTTGCCTCCCCCTGTATAACCAGGTGCAACGGTGGCAAGTCCAGGAGTGCCTCCATGGCTGCAGTCGGTGTCGACCGCATTGCTCCCGTTATTCCTAGGCAGGCAAGTCTTTGCACCTTGCTCAGCCTCTGAATAGCGTTCCTTTGTTGCGTCTTTGTCCACCATACCAAAGCTGCATACGTCATTATTGGCTTAACCACCATGCTGTATATCCAACTCAGCATGTCTGGTCTTAGCCCCCATTTCTTTCCATATGTGCGTCTTACTAGCGTTAACGCTGTCACCGCTTTTTTGGTAATTCTGTCCAAATGTTGGTACCAGGTAAGTTTGGAGTCTAATGTTACTCCAAGGTACTTTACCTCCCCCACCATCTCTATGGTAACCCCCTTCAACGTAAGCGGATTTAGGCCATCCTGCTTTCGTCGGCGGGTAAAGGCCACGATGTTGGTCTTATCAGCACTGATACTCAGTCCCGCCAACTCCGTCCATCTACTAACCATGTTCAGAGCCCCTTGCAGTCGATCTCTGACCGTGGTGTTGTGCCTGCCTCGCGCTATAATGACCAGGTCATCCGCGTAGGCCAGTACCCTGTGACCATGATCGTTAAGCGCCTCTAGTAGCCCGTCCACGACTAGGCACCACAGGAGAGGGGACAGCACCCCACCCTGCGGACACCCTCTAGCCACCCGAGCCGCCAGAGTCTCGCCTGCGACCGAGGCTTCCACCACTCTCTCCCTAAGCATAGAGTCTATCCAGGCGACACAAGTGCCGTCCACACCTCTGCCTATGAGAGCTCTGGTAATTGAATCAAAACCCGTGTTACTGAATGCCCCCTCGATATCGATGAAGGCCCCCAACATCACTTCCTTGTTTTGTAGTGTGTCCTCCACTAAACTGACTAGTTCGTGAAGTGCTGTTTCTGTCGAAACTCCTGTCCGGTAAGCATACTGGTCATGGTGTAAAGGTGAAAGCACCAGTACATCATCCCTAATATACCTGTCCACCAGTTTTTCCAATGCCTTCATAGTGAAGGACATTAAGCTGATTGGGTAGCCTGTCCTGCTTTCCCAGGCTTCGGTATGAATGCTACCCTAGTGAACCTCCACGCTTTTGGTATATAGCCAAAAGCCAAGCTACATCTAAAGATATTACACAGTATCGCATACAGTAGTTCCGCTCCCTTCTGCAGCATAATCGGATAAATGTCGTCTGGGCCCGGCGATTTATAGGGTTCAAATGAGCCAATAGCCCACCTGACTTTATCATAGTCAACCATCCTTCTGGAAGTCTGCCACTCCGCGCTGGACACCCTCCTCTTCCGACGCTCCTCCCAGATGTTCCTCGATTGATCCACGATCTCAGAGCCAGGGAAGTGTACCCTAAATAGTTCATTTATGGTCTCCTTCCCTGTTGCGGTATATTCTCCCAAATGGTTTTTGAGAGTACTGATAGATGCTTGAGGTTCTTTGGCAAGGATTTTGTAGAGTCTGGCGCTGTACTGGGTGTTTTCAATCCCCTCACAGTGCCCCCTCCACGACCTCTTTTTCGCCTCCCTCAGCTTCTTGTTGTAACCAGTCAGAGCGGCCCTGTACTCTTCCCACTCTCCTGATCGTTTGGCCCTATTATATTTCTTCCTAACTTGTCCCCTCAGCTCCGCAAGTTCCTTACTCCACCAGGGCACATTCCTGGAGGAGTGCCTTGCAATGAGGGGGCAGTTGTCATTATAGGCTGAAATGATTGTGTCATTTAGCTACTCCACAGCCATGTTCAGCTCTGCTGTATTTCCTATCCTCTTGTTAATCTCGGAGAGCCCAGACCTGAGGTCAGCTCGAAAGGCCTCCCAGTCTGTCTTCCGTGGATCCCGGTAGGATCTCACCTCCACTCTGCCTGCCAGAGTAAATCTTATGTGTCTGTGATCCGAGCAGCTTACCTCCTCAGACACATGCCAGTCGGCGACAAAGTTACTCACATATTATGAGGCTATAGTAACCTCCCTTCTATTCCGCGTAACGAAGGTCGGGTTGTTACCCACATACAACGTATCTAAGTTATTTGCTACAATGAAATGTAAAAGTGACTCACCTCTCTCGTTGATGTCCGTGCTTCCCCAGGTCGTGTGGTGCGCATTGGCGTCGCAGCCGATGATCAGCTGCAGTCCTCGCTCCCTGCAGTATCTCACCAGCTATTCCACATCCCTGGTAGGTGGCGGGTTCGGGTCATCATATGGTAGATAGTAGGCCGATCCGATGACGTATTCCCTCGGTCCATATCCACCTCCACCCCCAATTTTTACCGCAGTTAAATCCCTAGAACAGAACTCTGTTAGCGGTAATGCTTTTACCTCCTTTCGGATATGTATGCAGGTTCGAGGGGCGCTGGCCGTTCTGTCGTATAGGACGTCCCAGCCCGCACCGCTCAGACCCAAGACCTTACCTTGTCTAATCCAAGGTTCCTGTATGAGTACCACGTCACAATTCTTCGTGGCCATAGCAAGGGCTGCCGAAGCTGCCTTGCTATGTTGAAGGTTGGCTTGTAGTACTCTTGTCATTGCTCGGTCGTTTGATCACCCGAAAAGTCAGCCTTCCCAGCTTGTAAAAAGCTCTGAGTTGGCTCCTCTCCAGGACTTTGAACGAGGGGTAGTAGGCCCGGGGTCATCCACTTCCTGATCAGCATCCAGTTCTCCGTCATCAAGCCAGGATTCTGCTTCTTCCTTCTCAAATCTTCCTGCTCATCAGCATCCAGTTCTCAACTCTGTCATCAAGCCAGGATTCTTGCTTCTTGAAACATCCACAGGACCCCCGCGCTCTTCTATATCGACCCTCCTCCACAATCTGTGGTTCTGGGTCAGCACGATGTCGGGATGGCTGTTAATCACCGCATTCCCCAGTTGGGTCTTTTCGCTCCGGTAGTCGTGGGAGGTGTCTTCGATTCGGACCTCGGTTGAAGTCTTTGCGATCCGCCTTGTCCACACGCTCCTTTGGTCTTGCTCGGTTTCTCCACGGTCCAAGTCCTCTCTTCCGGCTAACGAGTCCTGTGCCTTGCCTACCTACCGCCAGTTGTTCAGCGCTATCTTCTTTAGCTTCTTCCTGGACAGAGCCTCCTTGTGGTTCTCTGCCGGTGGTGTCCTCAGAGTCCGTCACCGAAGTGACCTCTCTGAGGGTAGTGTCGCAGGAGTTCGATTCGTCCAAGTCCGAACCTTCCTCCTTTACCTGAAACTTATGTTTATGTTTAGTGTTCTCTGTGTCCATATTGATCCCACGAGTACGGGAGAAAGAGTGGTCAACGCCTGTGGAGCCCCCACACAGGCGCAAGGCTAGTACTCCGGAAGGTCGCCCGGTATCCCAGGAGTGTGAGCAGTAGAGACTGATCTTCTAGACAGCCATGCATCCCGTCAGCCTGCCCACCCGCCTTAGGATTTAGGTTTTTATTGAGGTTGTCTCCTCTCGGTCCGGGCGATTAAGCCAGGACCCCCTACTCTATCCACCTGTGAGACATGACCACAGGGGAAGGAGTATGGTTTAACAGTATCCTTACACATAGTGTGATACTGGCATCGTTTGTCCCTTAGCAGGCCCTTAGCCACGACACTACAGCTGGGCAAGGGGTATCTTTCTTAGTCTGGCACCTCACCTTCGACCTGTCCGGCATGGGTGACCCTACCGGTAGCAAAGCTACCGCCGGCTTAGCTCTCAGGTTCATTAGAGCACGCAAGCTCCCTCACCCGGCAAAGCAAGTTTGCCTACGTCAAGGTGAAGATACACGAGGGAGCGGCGACACCTTAGGCAAATTTACGAACATAATGTGGAAAGCATGGTGGACCACATTCAAATATATGTTAGTTAATTACTTTGTAGTTTATTTACTGGAAATCTGTTGAAAATGCTAAAACTCATGGGCTGAATCTAAAGCCTTAATAACAGTTTCCGTTTTTGTTTTATTATAAAGAAGTAAGCGCAGTAATTACATCAATGGCCCATCTTATACATATAAGTGGAAAAATTAAAAATTGTTGTAATTGAATATGTTTCCGCAGTTCTGTTAAGTATTAATGTGTTATAATTTATAATTCATGGTTAAGTGTCAGTAACAAACAAAGTTTTGTTATGTCACAAGTTTTAAACATTATTTATAGAGAGAGCATGACTATTTCTTTGTATTACGACTGAAGTAGTACTGTATGTATTACTATGTACTAAGCAACCAAAAATTGGAAATGATGAGAAAATAAAATATACAGGTAAGTTACACAGACTAAATATTACATCTACACACGAAGACTACGCCCAAACAACAATTTTCATTCACTAAAGTAAATATAATTCGGTGTGAACGTTGAACTGGAAGCAACGTTTCCACTCCAGGAAATTATCACGTCTCAAGATTTATTAGACACTTCAATCGATAATAACGCATTTTTGTTGCAAGCACGACAGATACGGTTAACGCATTAGTTGATGGAACTCTAGAAAAGGTTGGAAAACACGAACATTAATGGTGGGTGAGGCTTCTAACATTGGCAATACATTGATTTTAAATTTAGATCACATTATTCATCGAGACAACTTCAAGTTGGACAGATATCTGAGAATTGATGATCGTTAAAGGAGTACCTAATTCTTATCCAAAAATAGATATCCCCTCATATTAATATTGCGACGAAAATGGCAATTGATTATTGCACATTTGATCAAGTTTAATGATAAAATTAGTAAAAACACTTTTAAATGGTTGTTTTATTCAAGTATTCTAAATTTCGTTCAAATGTTTTAAATAAAAACGCGGAAAGAACGTTGTGTTACTGTATAAAGAAGTGCAGGATTTTTTTATCTAAAATTATGACTTTTTAATATTGCGTATTCATAATATAGTAACCAGCATAGCATTTAAAATAAAATAAATTTCATGTCTATTTCTTTTTGTGTAGAATATTATATTGAAAAAAGCAGTAGTGCCTCCTCTAATATTGTTATGGCATTTTAATCTGTGATATGTTTCGTATATACTAATTATTGTTAAAATCACCAGTTCGTAGAGATTTCACTGCATATTAATAATGTGCAACGTGCAGATATGGTGGTATTTTCATAAGTAATATAACAAGTGACCAAGATTTTCCGATAAAATTGATTTGGATAATTTTATCAAAGAAAAATTTTGGTCACGCGTTGTATTTAAAAAGACTATATCACGAATAAAATTTGTTGCAGTGTAGTTTGCTTTTAGTAAGTTCGGTAGTTATCGGATGTTTTCGTAATTTATTAGGTTGTGTTCATTTTGCTATGTATTTGGCTAGTACGTAAGCAAACAAAAAAATAATAATAAACGAGATTTGCTTTGTGTAGTAATTGCGAGCATTGTGAGTGACAATGAGCCGTTTTGGTAGTACTCCATTAGTATTGATAAAACCAGTGATTTTATCACTTATTAAAATTCACACGTGATTTTTGCGCTACAAAATGAATGTCATTGGCTGTTGCTAAGGAATTCCAACTGTGTGATTCGTTGACAGAAATGTGAGTGATATAGTCTTGAGTAAATATAAGATAGCCAGGTAAGAATGTAGTGATGATAAAAAGCATTTCTTATAATTCGTTTGCAATAACTTTACGTTTTATATACCCTTTATGCAACATACAACTTTCGCTCGAACCGTAAACTTTATATCAAAACTCGTTACTTTCCGGGTTTAGTCCAATATTGGGGTTGTGTTTACTTTGCCCTGCTGTTCTCATTTTCAGGTAATAACTTAGAACAGTGTCGTGTAAACGTAATTTTCTCTATATTTTCTCCCCCATTCACGTTGGAGCATCTATGTATATACAGTAGTATCCATAAGTTATCCATCACTTGTGCATAAATCATTAAGGTTGCCGTATAGCTGGGTTTAAAGAATTTTATAGATTATGGCTGTAATTTAAGATTTTGTGAAAAATGATTTATATAAAATGTGTTTATAAGTTTACTCTGTAGGTCTCGACGTAAAGTTTTTTTTAAATTTCGTATTAATAAATAAAATAAATCACAAAAAAATTTAATTTTGAAAAATCGGATACATCCGCGCCTGCAGAATTTTATTTTAATCAATAATCTCTAATACATTTTTCTTCTATTTTCAATAATAAAGAAATAATCCATTAAAAATTGAAATTTTTTATGAAATATAAAAATCATGCACCTGCATTTGTTTATTTTATTATTAGACGCTGCTATAGGATAGGGGATCGGGAACATACGATTGAAAAAAAAAAGTTGAGTGGGATAAAGATACGCCACTCCCCCGAGCTCTACTCCCGTCACCTGCAGCGAAGACGTTAAAATTCGCACCGAGGTATACGGCAACCTTGTGTGCCAAATTTAAACAATATAATGCAAATAATTTGTTCATGTTCGGTGTATCCACCTTTCGCTCGAATCACTTGTGTAAGCCTGTTTGGTCCGCTATTTCCTAAATTTTGGCGAAAGTCTAATGGAATGTATTCCAATTCTTCTTGCAATATGGCCAGCAGTTGATTTGCATTTTTGGGCGACCTTCTATGTCTTGCTCGGTCCAGGTAATCCCACACGTGTTCGATGATGTTTAAATCAGGACTCTGAAGTGGCCAAGTTTTTAATTTGCAAATGTTTTGTTTTTCATCAAGGTATCGTTTAACGATCCGAGCAGTATGTTTCGCATCGTGGTCCTGTTGTAAATTCAAATTTTGCCCAATCATTCGACGACCTGCAGGTATCGCATGTTCCTGGAGAATATTTAATACCGCGCTGAAGTCAGGCGACCGTCAGTTTTGACAAGGGCCCTAAACCAACAGCTGTTATACACTCCCAAACTTGAATAGAGCCTCCACTGTGTTTGATTTTTTGATTTCGCCGAGGCCTCTTCTCACATACAGGCGCCTGTTACTGCCAAATATTCGAAACTTTAATTCACCAATCCACAGCACACGATTTCAATCTTCAACGATCCAATTTATATGGTTTCTGGCGTATGTCGATTTTCGACGAGGAAATCGACCATGCAAGCCTTGTTTTATTAGATGGCGCCGTACTGTGGATGTACTGCTACACCAGTTGCTTTGTATAGATCTTGCGCTAACCGTGTCGATCCTCGTGTTCGATAGCTTAAGGCAGTTAATTGTAGGAACTGGTCAGATCTTTCAGCTACCTTTTTTGTCATCCAGATTTTGGTTTGTTTGTTGCATCGCCCGTTTCTGTTTTTTCCTTAGAACAAGTAAGTAAGTAAGTAAATTATTTATTTAGCGTTAGCTATTAGCATATACATAGATCAATACATATATAAATTACTAAATATTTCTTACTAAATTGTATTCACCTTATGCTAGTATATCATGCCTAATAGATATAATTACTACATTAGATATGCGCCAATGTGTATCTGTACAGTAAATCTTTGAATAAATTGAAATTCATAGCATTTTTAATGTCATGCGGTAGGTTATTATATAGTTTTAGTCCTTGAATAAATACATAGAAGTTTGTGTTCTATTATAATGATTGATATAAAAATTATTTATACTTCTAGTTTCGTAGTTATGAATCTCATTGACAATTGTTATTTTTCTACTAAGATACCGTGGCAACATATTGTTTTTCAGTTTGTGCACAAATATTACACTTTTGAAGTAAATTCTTTGTCTAACATTCATAAATTGCAGCGCATCTAGCATAAGAGCTATTGGAGTATATCGATCACATTTCAATATAACTCTCATGGCTCTATTTTGAATTTTTTGGAGTTGCGCAGATTCATTTTTATTGAGATTTAATAATATTGTAGTACAGAACTCAATGTGTGGTGCAATGATAGCCTTGTATAATAGTGTTTTAATATACGTCGATAAATATTTACCCACCCTGTTAAGAAATCCAACCTTTTGAGACATTTTATTCATTATATATTTAGCATGTTCCTTAAAAAGTAGATTGCTATCTATTATTACACCTAAATATTTTATGCTATCAACTCTCTCCAGTTTAAAATTACCTATTTTTATATCAATGTTACTCAAATCAATATTATTACACTGTGGACATTGCTCTGCGAACAACCCACTTCTGCAGCAATTTGCCGTTGACTATGCGTCCTTGTTCACTCAAAAATAGAATCTTATGCTTATTTTCCATCGAGACTATGCGCATTTTACAATAATTCTGTTCTAAGAAATAACTTTGTGGGATAAAAATCAAAACTTCACAAATTTACAAAGTAAAATTCGTCAAAAACGTTTTTATACATTCAGTACTACAACCACTTGCATTAACAAATTACAATAGACTGACCGTATTGCTCTGTAATAAACTGCAGGGATACGTGCAGGTAGCGTTCTTTTCTCAGAATTAACCACTTACCATTAGTAAATGCAATTTATCGTCTAATCCTAAGAAACGGTGATACCTCTCGTATTATTTTCAATGTAATAACGTGCAGAAATAATATTGATATTTTATTTTACGGATTTCCTCAGATCGGGGTTGTAATAAACTTTTATTTTCATAATACACGTGTGATCGATAACTTATGCACACTACTGTATATATAGATACACGTAGGTTCAGCTCAAAATGCACCATAGGCAGTATGAAAACATGAACTTTTGAAGAAAAGTGTGAAAACATATCTAATGCAATTTACTATTAAGTTGTCACATCTTTGACAGTAACGGCCTACGCTTTATTAATGTTGAAATATTAAGTTTCGTTATTGTTAAGTAAAATAATAAAATATCTCAAAACCGGTTAGATTTAGGTATAGGGAATGCTAGTATCAATTAAATGAGAATAAAGATAGGAGTTGAAATATGATATAATATACAGGGTATTGTATTTGAAATAAGGGAGATATAATTGTTTGAAATTGTTGGAATTCAGTGGTATGTGGAAAACACCCGGTATAAAAAAATGTACATTTCAAAGGACGAGGCACTTTAGTGATGTCTTGCAATTCGCCATGTCAAATTTTAAGTCAGTAGCTTGTTTCTTTGCAGCAATATCGTGATTTATTTGGGACTGTGCTTTTCTAGAAAAATTGGAAAAAATGGAAATATCTCAAACACTATTAATTTTTAGTATAGTTATAAATAAAAAGGACCATGTTCTATTTAAAATAAGCGAGTTGGTATGTACTTCCGGTGTACCGGAAGTAGATCATTCATGAAAATATTATATTTAAAATCAGCATTATCGATAATGTAATCTTATAAAATTTTACATTTCGCCTATTACTACATCCCCAAAAACTTCTAATCAAAGCTCTTCAGGCCACACCCTGTATACACATGCATACTAGTATACTATCATTTAAACGTGTTTTCCACTTTTTAATTTATTGAAAAGAAAAGCGCTTCTTATTGTTGAAGTACTTCCCTAGTTACCATTCTCTAAAAAAGCAATCGTTTTATTAATTAACTGTATCTGTCAACGAGCTTATAATATATCCTTTAAGTAAGTTTACGAGTGAAGTGAGTGTTAGATGTGCTAGATTGCGATGGATATGTAAATGAATGAATTTTCAAATATGCATTACTTGCAAAAGGTAAGCAACTATTGTTTGGGTAATCACAATTAGCATCTGTGTCTAAAATTCAAGACATGGTCGTGAATGAACAACTTATTCAGTATTTTTAACCCAACTGGTTTTAGAATTCTATTTATAAATAAATCGTTTTATATACTAACCGATGTAACATAACTTGCCTGCATCATAAATGCAGCATTCTCAAGTGAAGTGTAGTGGTAGCATAAAAATCCCTGGTTCGCTTGATTTTTACATTTCACAGTTAGCTACATTGAATAAATACTTTCTGTTATTTGGTTATTTTCGTTTGCTGTCATTTTGTTGTTATTTATTTTTGTATTTATATACATATATATCTACATAATATATATTGCCATTTACTTGTGTTTTTCGAATTGTCTTTATAAAGACATACTTACTAATTTTAGTATTCATTTTTTGGTGAGTATCTATTGTGTGTTCTTTAAATGTAATCTATATACTCCATTTAAATTGATGTTCAACCTTGGAATGAAGATGGACAATGGACATACTCATGCAATCTTGCATTAACCAATTTACTGTCGAGTACCCAGATGTACATGTTGCATATGACACATTTGTGCAACATGTTAATAGGTTAACGAAGAGATTCATGGAAACTGGCAGTATATTAAAACGAAAGCGTGAAAATCCTCCAATAGTTTTAACTGAAACTGACATTTTAAATAGAGTAGAAGTCAGTCCAAATAAATCCATCCAAAAATTGTCTGCACACGCAGGTTAGTAATAAATAATTTAATATTGCAGATGAATTATATAAAATTTTTTTGATAGGGGTATCATACGGAACGAACGCTTAGAAAACATTTGCATATGCACCCGTATAAGATATCTGTACTGCAGCAATTAAGTCCTCCCGATATCGAACAGAGGAGGGAATACTGCCAATCGTTTAATAATACAATTAATAATGACGATATATTGGATTTGACATTTTTCTCTGACGAAGCTTGGTTACATCTGACTGGTTACGTCAACAGTCAAAACTATCGTACGTGGTCAAGTAAAAATCCCCGTGTTTCGAGAAACCATTATATATCCCATAAAACTAGGAGTCTGGATTGCTATGTCACGAAGACGTATTATTGGACCGATATTCTTCCATAATACCATCAATGCAGTCAGATATAGAGAACTCATTGTGGAACCTTTCATTAACCAATTAGATGACGATGAAATACATAATGGTTATTTCCAACAAGACGGTGGTACGCCTCCTACAGCACATGCTACGTTAGAGAGCGGACGGTGGCCAGCTCATCACCCAGATCTAACCCCATTAGACTTTTTCTTGTTTGGGTACTTAAAAAATAAAGTATTTTCTAATAGGTTACATAACTTGGATGAACTACAGAATGCTATAACACAGGAAGTGAACAATATTCACGGCGAAACTTTGCAAAATGTATTTAATAATGAAACGACGTGTAAATTTATGTTGAGGAAGTGAAGGTGCTCATTTTGAACATATTCTTTAACATCTTAAAATATAATATGTTAAATTTGATTGAGTGATTTATAGAATTAATTATTTGTATTTCTAGTTTACTTTTCCATTGTATAATTATGCAGTTCAATATAATATGAAGTGAACACTACTATGCAATACTTGTAATTCTCTTCCAATCAACATTAATGTCACTAACATCTGTATAATCAAAAATATAAAGAAAAAATAAAGAGTTAAATACACAACTACTGATTTATTTATCACATTATGACTGTATAAAATCTCCATTGTTATCGCTTTTTATAATCGAATAGAAAAACATTCTCCAATTTTAGTTAATTTAACAGAATTCTGATGCGAAATTACTCTAAAACGGAGGCTCTCATTTCACTTCGTTAAATTTTCATCTGTATAGATACTAATACTGTGGTATTAGAAGAACTTTTTCACAACGGTACAATGGTAAAGAAAGCTTTTCGCTGGAATGGGTTCGAATCTGGGCCGGACAGTTGCATTAACTTGGCATAATTTTAATAGACTGTTTTTTATTAGATTTATTGGTTTTGCAGAAATCGAATTAACTTATTGAAATTTTGTCAGATCGTTACTCAATCACAAAATAGAAAAGTGACATTTACACAAAAGTCATGTCGTTAACAAGTTAGAATATATAGATAATAGCAAACCTTAAGTCGGTAAAACAATGTTCTATGAAATTTTACATATCCTTTGCCATGTTGTTCTCTAGTGTTTGCTGAACATTTCCGAGATTTTAAAACGATAGATTGACTTATAGATAAGTTAAGTACAAGCCATGATTACAACCGAGCTAACTGCTACGACGGTCAAGCATTGTGGAAATTTCCAGCAAAGTGTATTATCGATCGGTGGGAGATCCAATTGTCAGTAATATTCGATTCACTGCTGTTTTTTCGAGCAAAATAGGCAAACCTTCATAATTTTTATATCACATATGTATATTATGTATGTACTCGTTGAAATTGATGTACGCAAGTACTCAAATATCTCAGTGGAATAAGTAGGTACCTATATGATTATTTGAACTGAATATACAGTGTGGTCATAAAGTTTGGAACCAAGCTTATAACCGCATTATTGTACATTTTTAGGAAAAACGCTCGGACAGGTAAATTTTCTTTTTTAAAACGCCATCTTTTGACATACAATTTTTTTCTATGACGTCATTGGTTTTTAGAGTGATGACGTCATCAACCCTTTTTTAAACAGCAACCATATTATTTTTTTATCGTTTTTGGTAGATCTTTATATCCTCCAAATAGTGATATAAAACAATTGGTATGTTGCATCACAATTTTTTTAAAATAATATAAATTTAGAAAAAAAAATAAGAAAATTTTATTTTTGTACAAAATTAAAATTAAATTTAAAAAAATGCATCTGAACTTAAATTTATTGTAACAGTTAACGTAAATTTTCAAAATGGACCCCACCAACCAACTGACACTGTCCTAGCCGAGTGTAAATGCTTTGCGATCAATAGTAATCTGCGTTATTCGCTCCAGATCAAAACAACAGAAAAAACAACCAACATACAAAGCGAATCGTAAAAAGCACATGTACTGTTACTATAACACTAAACACTTTAACCCACTAAACACCAAACAAGTTTTAACTAAAACACCGACGCGTTTCAACAGCAATGCTGTCATTATCATGCTGTTGGAATGCGTCGGTGTTTTAGTTAAAACTTGTTTGGTGTTTAGTGGGTTAAAGTGTTTAGTGTTCTACTTCTGCACCAAGAGATCCAGTGAAGAACTTCTCATGTGTTTTCTCGATTCTGCCTGGGAATTTTCCGAAACCGGTAGCAAATTATTTGTTAATATAGAATCTTGTGAGATATAGACCAACCTTTTTTCCCTTCTATTTGTGATCATCTACTCACACGAGTCATCATGTTTGATTTACTTCTCATGTTACTATGCAAAAAATTTACAAAAACACGCACTCTTTGCAAGATCCTCTTTATGACAATCTTTCTTCTTTTTATACAAATTATGTACAACACTAATATTTTGAAATTGTTTCTATGTATATCGCCAACGTTGTTGAATTATTTACTTCTATTTTTGACGTTAAATTAGTTAGACATTGCGTAAAAATTGTTCATTTTCGCTAATATAAAAAATGGCACATTTATCTGAGCGAGAAAGAATCGAAATTTTAATTATGGTTGGGTATGGGGACAGATAAAGAACGGATGCAGAAGCATGCGAATTGTTTAACCATGAACACCCTGATAGACCTCCAATTGCCAGGTCTACGGTGACAAAACTAGTTGAAAAGTTTACCGAAACTGGATCCGTAAAAGATCGACCACGGCAAGGTAGACCTCAAGTAGGAGAAGATGTGAAATTAAATGTGCTTCTAGAAGCAAGGCATCATGTTTCCACCAGACAACTTGCGTTAGCCAATCAGGTGGCTCACCCATTTGTCGTCAACTTATTCAAAAAAGAACACTATCATCTTTACAAAGCTTGTACAGGAATTAGATGAGGATGACGAAGATCGTCGACTGCAGTTCTGTGAAGACGTAATGTTACGTTGTGACCAAAATGCAAATTTCTTGGGAAACATCGTCTTCTCTGATGAAGCTACGTTCTGCCTAAATGGATCTGTTCACCGCCATAACTGCAGATATTTGTCGCAGACCAATCCACATTGGACTCAAGCGTCTCATACTCACCGCAGAGGAAAAGTTAACGTATGGGTTGGTATGATTGGACAACGCATTTTAGGACCATATTTTTTTGAAGAAAATTTGACTGCTATGCAATATTTAGAATTTTTAAGATTTGAACTGGTCCCAGCGCTCGCTGTTATTTTCCCAAATCACGAGGATGGTGATGAACCCCATCCAAATATTTGGTTTCAACAAGATGGGGCACCTCCCCATTATGGTGTAGAGATTCGCCACTATCTTGACGAAATATTTCCTAATAAATGGATTGGATGGAGAGGCATAGAATGGCCACCTCGTTCTCCTGACTTGACTCCGTTAGACTATTTTTTGTGTGGTTATTTGAAATCGAAAGTGTATTGTAACAAACCGAATAATTTAGAAGATTTGAAACAACGAATTCGCGTAGAAATTACACAAATATCCCCAGACATAATTGAGGCGAGTATACGAAGTGTTTACACTCGGCTGAGACAGTGTCAGTTGGGTTGGTGGGGTCCATTTTGAAAATTTACGTTTACTGTTACAATAAATTTAAGTTCAGAAGTATTTTTTTTAATTTTATTTTATTTTTGTACAAAAATAAAATTTTCTTATTTTTTTCTAAATTTATATTATTAAAAAAAATTGTGCCAATTGTTTTATATCACTATTTGAAGGATATAAAGATCTACCAAAAACCATAAAAAAATAATATGGTTGCCATTTAAAAAAGGGTTGATGACGTCATCGCTCTAAAAACCAATGACGTCATAGAAAAAAATTGTATCTCAAAGGATGGCGTTTTAAAAAAGAAAATTTACCTGTCCGAGCGTTTTTCCTAAAAATGTAAAATAATGCGGTTATAAGCTTGGTTCCAAACTTTATGACCACACTGTATAAACAATTTAAGCGACACAATAAAACACGAATTAAAAAATCAGACATTCACATAACTTTCATACCTACCAACAATAGACACTTATTCACAAATATGAAAACACCCATTAAACAAGACAATCAAAGTAATGTCGTTTATAAAGTAGATTGCAAAGATTGTAACAAATGTTATGTCAGTAAAGTAACACTGCGGGGAAATTAATAGTGAAACTTCCCTTTTTTTATCTCCTAAGCACATATATTTTGAATAAATAAATTTTAACAGAAAACCACAATCAATTATTGTCAGTGTACTTATGCGTAGTTTGTGATCTGCTGCGGTTAATTTTATCGTAAACTGGAAGATAATTTATTACTGTAACAACAAACAACTACGGTAGAAATAATTGTGTACATGCTAACTGTTAGTATTGAATTGATATTATATTATTACAATATTGACAGTATGGGAGCATCTTTTTTAACTCAATAGAAAGATGTACCTAATGGAGCTAATGGTTAAAATTGGAAATTTGACCAATAAAAATCCAATTGTGGCACCATCACATACTTTGGTTAAATAAAAAACTTTCCTTGCATAATTAGAGGACAATAATAAAATATGAGGTAATCCTATCAGTTATCATTATGTAAATTAATTTAGTGTTGTGTTGTTCAACAACAAGCTAACTACCTGTTACCTGTTATTATAGTTAAAGTGTTGATTGAAAAAATATCAAGGATGCCCTAAAAATTGTTGTAAAACGCTTGCTAAATGTAAACTTCTTATTTAAACGGGCTTGATTGTAGAAAGCTTAATGACTAAAGACCGCAAGTGTGGTCCGGTAGCAGGGGCGTAACTACATCGGCTTTACCGAAATAAAAATGGGCGTTATTTAGAGAAACAAACACGTTGAAGCATTTTCACGAACTTTCGACATTTTAAATGCGTTGCAACCAAACTATAGGTACGCGTACTTGCAATGCATGAACATGCAACAGTACCGTACGATGACTGCCTACAAACTACATATTTCACTACATACATATTCGTACGATAGGCGCGCGCCGTTAAAGTCACTCCCAATGCACTGCCGCTGGAACCGGACCAATTCTTACGGTCTTTATTAATGACTGCAAGTAATGACGTGTCGATAGATTCGAATAAATACGAAAATATCTGCCAACGTAATCAGTATTATTTTGTTTCAATGAATCAGTTTGTTTGGTAGGTTACTTCAATTCTTCTCTAGTACTATTATTTATTTAAAAAGCACCCATATCCATATGTGGTTCAAAAGTAGATACGAGTATGTAGAGTTTTGTGGCGCCATAATTTTTTTAGTAGTTCAAAGAGTTTTGACATGTGTGATATTAATTATGGCTTGGCTAATATTGGCGATTGCTATCGTATTTTATGAAATTTTCATTGTTACATCTATCGGAGCTTGAATATAAGTCAGGTGGATCTACAATACACGTAGTTGTGGCATTTGTGAGTGGTACAGTTGAGAACATGGAGTGGGGGATATATGTGATGGTAACAATTTGCGATTTCAGCAAGATTTTCGATTGTGTTTGAGGTATTGCCTTGGTCTTGCCCCAATCGTACTAGTCAGAGAGATAACTGAGTGTGGCGGTTGGACATTCCAAGTCCAGTTCAGCGTCAGACATGGGGTTCCTCAGATCTCGAATTTGGGACCTTTGCCGCGATTGGAGGAAATGGTATGTTGAAACTCGGACAGAAGCTTGGTATGGCGTAAATAAATTAAAATTTAATCGAGACAAAACACAACAAATAGTTTAACACACCTCTAATATATTGTTATTTAAAACTAAGAAGTGTGAGAAAAGAATGGTATAAATATTTGTTTGTCCTTTATGTACACTAATTTTTATTATTAGTTTTCTAGTGAATCCTGTTGAATAGTAGTAACGAGTTGTTTTTATTTCCTTTTTATTATCAAAATGTTTCATGCAGAACCAACCGCGAAATTCATCAATAATAACAAATATACAAATATAAATCTACCCAGACAACTGACATCAAGCACGCAGAGAATCATTGACATTACAGTGACCTAAAACCAGTAAAACAGTTTTCTCAGATTCGTACAGATCAAACAATTGTATATAACAGAACTCCCAAAAATATATTTCGTCGGACATAGCATCGCGAATTTGCACATGCTATTTTTATTATAAGTCCGGAAATTGCTGAATTGCAGAAGTCCGCTAACTGCGTAGGAAGTGGACATATCCACCAAATTACACAAGTCAGGAAACTGTCCCGGACCTACGAGCCACCTCAGAGCGAAAACTGCTGAATTCCACAAAAAGGGTCTGACAAGTTGAAGTGATAACTCGAGGGTTGGTAGGAAGATAGTCGCCTAAGGAGATGTATAAAATGATGGCGTTTCTAACAGAATATTGTATTGCTCGGAGCGATTGATCTAGACTAGTCGCAGAGTGATTCTTGAATTCCTTTCTATTGTAAATGGAAAGGAGGAAATACACACAATATGAGAAACATTATCGATACATGTCTGGACGGAAGTTTTAGTTGTATCGTGCTTGTGATAAGCACGAATTGGCTCATGCACTGTTTTCCCAGTTTGGGACTCTGAAGCACACATTTTTTGTCGCTCTTTATATGAGGCTTAACAACTACAATCATACACATGCTTTTAGCCGTAGGAAATATTAACACGCATGTCCTTTGAGCACCGCAAAAATATGAACTCAATATTAATATACATAGTAGCTATACGGTGCAAAAGATTGGATTATTCAAATTGATATTCTAAAAAATTTCGAATATGCCGTACCTCAGATAAGTTCTCCGAAATTGTGAAAAGATATAAACATTGTACAATAACGATTGAGAAGTAAAACACTTGATATAAAGTGTAGGTTTGGTGTATATCAAATTGAAACAGAGAATATAGAGATAACACTGGTGTCCGAAAATTTTTATTTTTTCGAATGCTATAGACAAAAATGAAATCTTGAAAAGCTATTTTACTATGCAACCCGTATTGCATATAAATATAATAGTCATAATCATGTCGTAGCATTATTAAATCAATATACATATCTCCAGCCCGTAATTGTCTTCAGTGCTCAAAGCAGTTGAGTTACTAACTTAACAAAAACGAAGCGTCGTGGCATCAATATAAGGGTTCCTGGTTTGAAACGCGTCATAATAATATAACATACAGAACATTTAGAGCGACTAAGACCAGCTAGAAAAGAGATAGATCTAGAATGGGACGGTTCTAAAACATATACGGAATTAACGCATTGGCAAGCGTGCTATTCCGTATGTTTTACAACCGCCCCACTCTAGATCTATCTCTTTTCTAGTTGGCCTTAATCGCCTAAATGTTCTGTATACACAATACAAAACGTTGTGTTTAAACAAATAACACATATCTATTTTAAGGTCAAAAAGGAAAGGAAACTATTGGGATAGGCAGCTAAAATCAAACGATGATGTCCGAGATATAAACAAAATTTTTGAGGTGATGCGATGGGCGATGTATGGCCGATGTCAAACAACGAGACGATTTAAAACTTCCTAAAATCCCTATGATTAGTAACATTAAAATTTCTTAACCGAGAAGCATTGCAAACTACATCACAGATCAAAAGATAAAATATACAAGTATGTTCAAAAACACAGGTCGGAATGGTCAAGTGGTATTAGAATGAATTATTTTATCCAAATGCAATATATTAGAATAAATTATACTCAGACATTGGGTGTCTGTGTTAAAATTATAAGAATGTTTTCTTGCTGTTTTATGTGGTATATTTCTAGAAATATACGTTTAAACCAAAATTTTTCGGACAAAAGGATTGAAACATCGTCGAAATTGAATTGGTGGTTGCAGTTGATGTGGTGATCTGCGACGGCTGTCTTGGTACTGCGGTGCAAGCAATCGAGTTGATGTTGTCAGATATGTTTCTCCAAATACGTCTGACCAATGTATACCTTCTCACAATCAACACACGGAATGCGATAGATCACATTAGAGTGTTTCAGCAATGGTGTCGGTTTTTTACATTTGGAGAATAATCTTTCCAGTTTCATGATGTTATAGTATGCTAGCCTAATAGGCAATTGATGGAAAATAGAGGAAAGTTTAGGGGAGAGATCGTTAATAAACGGGATCTTACAATACTTAGCAGTGTTGCGAGTGATCTCCAGACGTGCAGGCATCGTGGTAGACGAAGAACTAGTCTCAGAGTTATCTATATTTAGACCAGCAGTAGATGTGTTGAAAATCAAGCCTTTTAGTAACCTCCTTGGGTAGCCGTTATTGGAAAATATATCGAAGAGTAGATTTAGGTTGTTCTTTTTAAAGGAAACATCCGACAATTTTAAAACCCTATTTCTCATGGAAATTATAATGTCCCTTTTCATATTCACAGGGTGATTGGAAAAATAGTTTATGTACCTTCCAGAAGAGGTCGGTTTCAAAAACCAAGCGAGTATTATCTTCTGGTCGGGTTTCCTAATTACCAAAGTGTCCAGAAAGGGAACAGAATTATTGGTTTCCAATTCTATGGTGAATCTTAGATTGTGATGGAAAGAATTAAAAACATCCAAGATAGCATCAGTTCTTGCATCCGGAACGGCGGTAATGATATCGTCTACATATTTGTATAGAAAAGGCACCTTGAAATCCAGTTTCGGAAGGCAGGATTGGAGTAGTTCATCCATAACAATGCAAGCAAGAATCGGGCTTAATGGACTAGCCTTGGGGGCGCCAAAGGTTTGTTGGTAGTAATTACCATCAAATGTGAAAGGAGCCGATTGAAAAAGGAACCTTAGTATGTCTAAAAGAGTGGATTTTTCAATGGTGTGTTCAATGCACCTTATACTTATAAATTGTAGAATTTTCTCTGTAGAAAGTAAAAACTAATTACCGAAAGCTTAGAATATTAAATAGAGATTTTTTAAATCATCGTTTGATTTTGGCTGCCTAATAGTTTCCTTTCCTTTTTGACCTTAGCGTCGTATAGGTACTTCCACTCTACTATCTATTTTAAGTTGATTATTTCAAAATGCAACATAGGGATATATGTTGCACAATAAAATAATGGAAAGAGCAATAGTAGTTTATAGCTATACATACTTTGTATCATAAAGAAATGAATAAACTAAAGCGCCTTATCACGGCTTTATCGCTTTCTGATTGGTCAATCGAATATAAACATCAAAGGAATAAACTCTTCACATATCGCGACGTCCGCAATAACTTTAACAAATAAAATATATCGTAATACTCTACGCCAACTTATTTATTATCCTGGATTCTCAGACCAGGCTCGTTGGAGAAGGCTGGGTTGATATGATCTTGAGGTAGCGCTACTCACTTTATAATTTCCAGCATTATATGACAGCGAGAAACAATGACAAACAAAAATATTTAGTGGCAGTAAGCTAGTTGAATTACAAATACGACATAAAAAGATAAATGAATAAATAAACGAATACAATATGGTTAGAAAAATATAATGCTAGACCTCTAAATGGTTGCAACATACAAGCAAAAAAAACGTGGATGTCGTTGGCTTGATGCAATAGGAAAATTTAGTTGTTTACATAAATGAACGTTATTTTAAATAAAGTTGGATAGCCACAAATATGAAATTTTATTACAAACATAAAAACAAAAAAAAACAGCTTCAGCCGAGTTCTGTCAATTTACAATGTCTGAGAGGAGCAAGTCTAAAAGTTACTTGCCTGGCGGTATATGCGATTGGTTGCCTTGTACCGTCTCGGCACGCCACAAAACTGAGACGATGCATTACCGCCTGACGTCAACGATTTGAACCGGAGATAACGACCGGATCATATACAAACTAATATTGTCTTAATATAAAACTTAAGTAAAGAATAAATCAAATACCTATGCCTGAAACAGTAATTAGCAGATGAGCATCATAAATTTTGAAAATATATGATAAATTACCCGCGTTGACGTGCAGCTAATGTGCTTCATATATAGACGTCGATATCGATTCGTTAATAAAATGCGATAAATGAAATCATTGACTAATACCACTAGTTTCCCAAATTAACTTCGCATTGCGAGTGTGGATTTATCAGAATTCAGTCCAAATGCAATAAATACCACAATGGGTGACTAGTTATTACTCAGCGTCTATATTCTTGCTACTTTTTACCAAATTCAAAATGGCTTATATTTCAAACGTGGCTCACTGAACTCTATTTCCAGTTTCCTTGAGTTTCATTATATTTGTAAAATGCCAGAAGTAAAATAATAACGTTACAATATTAATACTATTGCTCCTGTATGAAGCTCTATCACTTCATCATACAGCGTATAACTTTTCTCATATTTGATTGTGATGTTCATTTCTTGGTAGCACCAAGTATAAGTAATTACTTGTTGTTCTATACAAAATAGGTATTGAGTCTCTTAAACATTGGCTGATCTAATAAAACCTATAAATTAATATAAGAGAAGGCATGGCTAATAAATACTACAGCATTTAATTAAATAGATTTTTTGTAAACATAAGCAAATACAAATATTATTGTACTGTATATCAATTTGTGTTATCACAAAAACAGCGGCATATGCGTAAATATAGCGCATAAACACAAATTACCACTTTCTCTGTGTGCTTTAGGTATCAGTAAAAAGCAAAATGTGACCAATGTACTATATTATAATTTAGAGTTTCCATCACACTCTTACCAATTTTCATTTTTATAACAATATCATTTACGAATCCAACCGATTTATTGTTTAAGTGGCTACGTTCAAGATACGAGACCACATCACATACATATTGAAAATCAATTTATTGCTCATATCTTTTTATTATAAGCAGTTGATATGCCTGCTGACCGTTGTTGCAAACGATTGTTAGCACCATAGTCATCACTTCCGGTGTGTCGTAATTGTTGAAGTGAAATAATAGTGAGTAATGCTAAGTCAGTTCATTGGTATTATTTTGGAACAGCGCCGGTTCCGAAAAGCGGAATGCTTTGTGTTTTTATTTTTTACGTACAGCTTCGGAATTTTTAATCCGGACAAATCGTTTACCTTCGCGTAGTTAAAGCAAAAGAGTATATACATACATATTTATATGTACCCTCTCCACTTATCCCGGGGCTGCATTGATCGCACTGACTGTAATTTACCGTCCTCGCAAAATTATTTACCTGCTTCTAGCGATTCATACCTTTAGCATAAATTAAAATACATGGATATTATAAAATTTACGAATTTAACGAACTAGATGTAGTATCAAGCCAATGAAACGGTTCTGCCGTATTATAGTGTTAACTTTTATGATCTAGATATACGTATATAAACAAATATTTCCAATAATTATATCACCTACTACTATTTCCGCGTCTACTGAAAGGTGGCACTAACTACATTAAATAGGATTACTGCAAATGCAAAAGTATTTGTTGTAATATCACTGTATGTGGGAAGAAGTAGGAGTATACGATTAGTAAGTAAAGAACAATGATTCTGACAGACTAGTATACAGGGTGTCTCAGCGAGACCGTTCATTAGAAGTTTATGGGGTTCTAGCTAAAATATAAATTTGAACATTCTGAATTATATATGTATAGTCGACTATGTTCTCTTCAATGAAAATATTATTAGATATCTAGCGTTTCCGTTTACACCGGAAGTCGACATCTACTTTGTTATTTTTAATGGAACAGTCTATATTATTTTTACATATTTAGATGTACTTATTTTAAGCTTTATAAATAGCTTTATATTTTTAATTTGATTCTGGCGTTTTGTAGTTATTCGATTTTTTCTAAAAAAATTGCTCTAGCGGACATTTATTCAAACAATCAGAGAACATTCGATTTTTCAGATATCAATTTAGAATTCATAATATGCTTAAACAACATGTTGGAGTATATTTTAGCGCTGAGAACGGCTGTCTACATTGCGCCGTTACTTTATAAGTAAATACGTCAATTTCACAAAATTGTTTGTAAAATTAGGAATTCTATTATATTACTTTAATTTAATAATGTGCGCATTTGCAAGATAAATAATTAGAAAAGCCAGAATATAAATACAGAAACTAAATAATTTATTTGCTAACGGATATAACGTTTTATTATCCGTGTTCCAAAACATGCTTGAAAACCTTTTGCCGGTGTAGTATGTATGCCATTTCAAATTATGCCAAGTTTATAAATCGCTAGGAGCAGGTAATATTGCAAAGTCGGTTTATTACGCTCAGTACGGTCGGTTGACATCCTGAGCAGGGAGCGTAAGTATGCATATATTATCTCGCTTTAACGATACGGGGTAAGCGATTTGTCCGGATTATAAATTTCGAAGCTGTACGTTTAGCATTATTAACTAGTAACGTAAAAGCATATCTGTCTAACTGGACGATGCATCATTAACAGATGTTAACAGAAGGACTGCTGCTATCTAGGACTCTAATTCACTCGTAATTCGCACGTATATTCGGTGACTCTGCCAGTTAAGACGTCATACTCTGGTAATATATTTGATATAGAATCAGTTCAATTAGAAAACTTGAAGAGAAAAGCGCAATCTGTTTAGAGCCGAAAGAAAGTATGCAATGTAGTGCTACGGGAACGAATTATATTTTACCCTCCTAGTCAGCACATTATGTAGTATTTTTTCTCTCTTGCACATAAAGCAGAGTATTGTAAATGACTTAATTGAGAGTAATGGCTGCTATAACGATTAAATTTTCCTGAGTGCTTTTTAATAACTGTTTGAGTTCTAATAGTCTAATATTATAAATTTATGTCTGTGTTAGTTATACACATTCAATTATTTTCTAATTAGTACAAGTACAAGATTCGTGTAAACTGCTTAATAGTTGCTGTAGCAGTAGAATAATAGACCGTTTTGTATATTGTTATATTTTTTGAAATATTATTTAACTATAGCTTCAATACTTGTTACCTACTTCTACAGCTAAGCGACAGATACATAATTGTCGCATGCGTTAATTAAAAAATCGTTCACAGAGGGATACTTTTTCCCATATTTCGCTAAAAGCTTACTCTGCACTTAGGAAAGATACCGAAAAGAAAAAATATTATTTGAAATGGATATATTTCTTCATATTATGAAGGTAAATAAAAGATTATTCTGTACTTCATAATAAAGGAGATTAATTGATCGGAGTTAACATGGAGCGCATAGAATTTAGGTACCCCGCTTTCGACAGAATTATAACGGAATAGGAAAAAATGTTCTCAAATTTTAGTTAGCATAACACCTTTCTGTAAAGAAATCCGTCAATTTTTTTACCTGTGTAGCATAATATTGCAATAAAATGAACACACATCGTATACAGTATCGTTGTCTAGTAATAATTTTATATAATATATTTGAGTCTAATGTCCTTAACAACGTTTCGTAATTTTGTTACTGGTCAAATACATAAATATGTAGAAATTCATATGCTGGTCTATTTATATTAAAACAGTCATTACCATAACTGGTGATAGTCGAAATCGAATTAGATCATTCTATACTTTGTTCTATATTGATAGTATCCACCAAACCGATTTTCGATCCGACAGTCAACTAAATGATATCAGATTCAGTTAGTCGACTAAATTTTGCACACGTACACTAAAAGTTGATTTAATGGAGTGATATATAAATTGGCAACTTTGACAAAAGTTGAAAATCGGTTTGGTGGATACCAAGCTTAAAAAAATTAATTCTTCTAGATTATAACCACACGGGTACACAAGTTTTATTTTGAAACCAACTTATTATTGAAATAAGGTCTAATTGCAAGAATTGCCTATCTCCAGCGGGTTTCGGAGAGTATATTCTTTGGACGCCACTGTACATTAGAATGGGGTGCACAGTCCCACATAAAATGTTGAGTTAAAGTAGAAATAAAGGACAACACAATTTATAAAATCTTAACCATGTTTATTTAATAAAATTGAATGAACATTAGATGATATTATTTTGAAGTGCTCACAATTTTCAAATCTTAATAAAAAAAAATCCTTGAAGTGGTGGTCTTACAACACGACCCTTTCTCTGATGACAGTCCAATGGCCGGCACCAGGGCTGATCCTCGGAAAAGACGAATGGCGGCTGTCCTGGCACCTCTTCCCTTGGAACCTGTGCACACAGAAAAAAGACGCAGTACTTGCTCACAAAAAATAAAAAAAAACGCGGGACCACACCAACAATGAATTAATCAATTAATTAATTAAGTTAATTCTTGTATAATTCTACAACTTGAGTACTCTAGGTCTGTTTTTGTTAATTTAAACAAGATGATAATAAAAAAGTAGAGAAAACTGTATGAACTTCGAGTAACGGCAAAAAAAATCTTTCAATTAATTATTTGATAAAAAAAACTTTCTGATCAAATATTTGTCTTAATAAACCGAAACTAACCTGTACATTTAAAATTCAGGTCCTAATTTTTATTTGGGGGAAATATGCTCTCTCTCATATTTTCCTACGACCATCCAACAACCAACACGTGTGTTGGCTCTTCTTCACGAATGGCAGAGATTCACCTAAGATCCAGAAAAAAAACAGCCGAAAGATCTACAGAGAAGCAATTTAATCTCTTAATCAAACTATTCTTTAGGCAAAACTAATTATTGCAGCCACGTGCAAACCTAGGCAGAAGCATATGTGCATTAAAACGTTAAAACCAAAAAAAAAAAAAACAAACACCAGAAAAAATATGCTTTTACGCACAGAAAATCACCCAGTCTAATTTCCACTTAACAGAAATTAGCACACATATTTAGGCAAAGCAAACGATAAAATTTAAAAATTGGACAAACCTTGATTGAACGTATTTATTTCCATACACGTGTTCGCTGCTGGAGGTCTACGAGAGAAGAGGGACCAGAACTTTTCCGAACTTCCGAAAAGTCGTGGAGATTATGCATATATGTCTGGATCTCCTATCATCAGTTGCAAGGATCCAAGTTCATATTCAGAAGTATTGCAATCTAGCGATAAAAATCAGTGACTGAAGACTATTAATGAAGAATTGCAGTCCCTAAATGAGAATAGTACTTCGGTATTAGTTAAACGTCCAAATGGTGTACAAGTTTTGCAAAATCTATGGGTATTACGTAAAAAAAAATGCAGACGACGGAAATGTTCGCTTCAAGGGTCAATAGGTGGCCAAAGGATACGTAAAAAAGCAAGGTATTGACTATGAAGAAACATTCAGCCCTGTTGCACGTTATGACACCATTCAAACTCGCGTTATGCAACCATTCGCAGCAGTAGCTGCTGCAGAAAAATTGAAGCTTAATCAATTTGACATCAAAACAGCCTTCTAGAATGGCGTGCTCGAAGAAAAACTTTACATGGAACAACCGGAAGCTTTTGAAGTCGTCGAGTATGTCTACTGAAGAAGAGTTTGTATGGGCTCAAACAAGCATCACGTTGCTGGAACAACCGTTTTGTAGACTTTATGAAGAAAGCTGAATTTCAAAGTGATGCAGATCCATGTCTCCTCTACCGCAGAAGCAATAACAAATATTTGTATGTTGCAATCTACATTGATGATGGTTTGGTTGTGGACAGCGACAAAACAGAAATTGAAGAATTTTTGGAAATGTTGTAGCTGAAATTTCATACAACTACAGGGTTTTTCAACAATTTCTTGGGTATGAAGATAAAGCAAAATGAAGACGGACGGGTTAATCGCAGTGAATAAAGAGGATTTTACAAGAAAAATTTTGGAAAGATTTGGGATGGCCGAGTCGAATGGAGTCTCTACTCCAATTAGACGCGAAGAGGGCAAAATCACTGCGAAAATTCCTTATCGCGAAGCAGTAGGCTGTCTACTATACTTAACTACAGCCTCACGTCCAGACATTGCTTCTGCAATGAACAAAGCTCGAGCTATGGAAGATCCTACAGTTCAAGATTGGAATCGAGTGAAACGTATATTTAGGTATTTGAAGAATACTGTAGACTATGGAATCATATACGGGAAGAGTACAGTGACACTGACCACGCCAATGACAAGGACACGAGACGTTCAACAACAGATGTCGTCGCTATTCTCAACCATGGAGTATCATGGACCAGTCAATTGCAAAAGTCAGTAGTAACATCTACCATGGAAGTGGAAATAGTATCAGCAAGTGAAGGAGCAAAGGAGCTGATCTGTTTGAAAAGGCTGCTGATTGAATTAACTAGAATTGCCAATCAAGACAAACCTCCCACACTCTACATCGACAATGCTAGTACAGTGAAGTTATCCAAGAATCCAGCGTATCATCGAAAATCAAAGCATATAGAGGTCCGCGGCTTCTACGTCATTCATTGGAGATCTTGGATTAGCACACATCGACGGGACTAACCAGTTGGCTGAGCTACTTACGAAGCTATTGGAGAAAGTCCGATACGAGATGCTGCGTGAAAGGATTGGTGTGCTGAAAGTTACATCTGTATAATAGCTTTGTTTGCGGATGGCATTCTGAACGTATTCGGGGATGAAAGACCTGCGCACTACAAATACGATCGTTCGCGGTAACAGAATTTTCTCACCGGTGCAGAATATTCTTTGTTGGCGCAATCCATTTTACAAATTCCGAAGTAGTCCGTCACATGTTTTGTAGATCCTGAATCAAGGGCAAGAATTTTATATCCTACGCATGCGCTCTAAATTTTGATGTGAAAATACCCCATGTTATTGCTTTCTTGCTATATGGTTAACAGAGTTAAGTTGGAAACAAATTGGTCAAAATTGTTATTAAAGTAAAAACGTACGATATAAAGGAAAGTTTTTTATGTATCGAAATACACATGTTATGTATGTTGTTACGAGTAAATGTTCATTTACCTTACGATATATAGTTTTTAGGTTCCGATATGCTTCAATCTGACTTCTAATTCCTTCGACAGTTCATTAAATATGTATTTCATGTGTTTCTCTCAGTTTCCCTTATGGTAAGTTAGTGGTTTGCTTATTGTTTTCCCCTTGTTCATTTTAATAAGCATTTCCAAGTTGTCAATATAATGATTTCTTCTTGATGATCTTCATAATAACCTGTAAATTCAGTTTAACTCGGATTCTTCCGGTCGTATTTCATGGCACTCCTTTAGTTTTGAAAGTATATTTACCTGTTTCATAAGTAATTCTCTTCGAATTCATTTTCAATACGTTTGTGAAGGTTAAATGTCAAAATATTTGTTATTATCCGAATTTAGGTTCCGTCTTTCGCGTTCGTTTGTCAGCATAGCCAACCGTTAGTTTGAAAATTCCCTAATTCATTTTATAATTCCCTGCTGTTGGACGATTTCTTGTGGTAACGTCTATTTCTGTTCTTGAAGTCACTTCCCTCTCGGCGTTGATGTGAACAACACGTATAGAATCTTATCTATGGTTGGACCTTGTGGCTTGTATTTTTGGTCTTTGAAGGACTATCACTAGTTTAGTGGATTTAATTGGCCCAAGGGAACAAAATACCTCTTAGATTCTCTTAAGAACTATCGTTCCCTCGTTTTAACGCTTCAGTTGAATACGGATGGATAATTTCAACCGAGATTCTCTTAGTGTGTGCTCCAAGAGGTGTGTTCTTAGTCACATGTTTCGCCATTTTTGCTTTTTCTAATTTTCCCTTTGTTTTTTCATATTTTAGGAGCGTTTAATTTTAAGTAACTCCAGTTGTTTAATGTAACTTCACGGTTACGAAGTTTTAAGGTAACTCCAGTTACGAAGTTTAATGTAACTTCACGGTTACGAAGTTTTAAGGTAACTCCAGTTACGAAGTTTAATGTAACTTCACGGTTACGAAGTTTAATCCCTTGTGAGGCTTCCGAAGAGGTCCTCCGACATCTCTACAGGTCACATTTATTTCATTTATTTTATTAGAGTCACTATATTAATCATTGGATAAGCCATCGGCTTAAATTGCTGAAGTTAATTAGTTATTTTCCTTTTTTTTGCATGTAAAACGTAAGTTAATGTCAAAGTTTCTTTAAATTATTATAAAATGTAACTTTTCTTTTTAAATTCCAAACTGTTAATTTATTTTTGGTAAAATTGAGTAGATATAATTCATTTGTTTCACACAATTTTTGGCCTTCGTAAAGTACTCGACATATTTTGCTCGAGATACATTATTATTATTTTTCTAAAATTATTTACCACCTATTATACTTGCATGGTTCAATCTGTATAATTATATTTCCAACTAATTTTAATTGGCATAAACATGTAAGGATTTTATGTCAGGTAACAGTCTGCAGATTGGAACTGGTATAGTGTGTTCCTAGATATATACAAATATAGTCCGTTTCAAAATATTTAAATTTTAACAACTCTCTTAAGGAATATATTTACGAATTTTATTTTTATTATTACTCACAACGTACTGTCTTCAACATTTATTTTTTTTTATTTTCATTAAATAACTGTTTATGCCTACAAATTTACTTGCGTTTGACATTATCGAACTACCTCGAACTACTTACTTGCCTTCTGTTTTCCGGGGTAAGTATCCATTGAATCTCGAAGATAAAAGAGAAAAACAGTGGCGCACCCTTTTTAACATCTGTTCCCACGACCGTCTTCCCTTAAGCCACCCTCGAGGATTCAATCCACACCATCAGGTAGGTCGAAAGTGTCGGTGCCTAACACCATTCCGAATACCTTTCCGTGTGTTTTCTTATTTTATTTATTTTTATTTTCGTCTGTTTTTGAAACCGATAGCCGCGTCGCGCGCGCCCTGCGTGTGTCGTGTGCGCGTAACAATGTAGTAAAAATTTAGATGTCTGAATATTTCACATCAAGTGAAGAACTTCTTCAGATATTAGAGGTTCCAAAAACTACCAATATTTTTGAAGGAATTGTACCACAACTATCAGATCAACATTATTTTGAATATTTTCCGCAAAATACACATAAACAGTATCCGTTTATGTCACCAAGGTTAACTTGGAGTATGTCAAAATGTAATTTGTTACAGTGGTGCCAACGTTAACTAATGAATATAACAAAAACTCGTTCGAGTAGTGTTCGCGGATGAGAAAATTCCCTCTCGTGTTCCAAGAGTCGCATGCGCAATACAAAAGTATTGAACATCTTCCAAGTATATCCTGCATCTATTCGGGATCTCTTCCGCGAACAAAGCTAATATAAAATGTCATTTACAACTATTTTTCTTTCGGAGGAAGTGTTGATATTTAGAAGAAAAATATATGGACAGTGTAACGCTAACTTTAAATCAAGTGCGTATTCAAGTAAGCCTTGAATATGTGACAGTTTGTGAATAGATGTCAGAAAAAGATATCTACTATTCAAAATTCATATTTAAAATACTAAACAAAGACATTTTCAACATATATCTCTCGTATGTCTAGTGTTAGTATTAATAACAATAACACAATATAAATACATAAAAAAATCAATTCAATTCAATGTCTTAAAAAAGAAAGTACATAATTGTAATTAATCGATGAATTCTACTATTAACTAGGTGAATTTGAGTGATACTGAAAATAGTAGTTCTTAAAAATCACCTAAAAATAGTAGGTAGTTGATGAATTTTAGTAGTAATATTTTGAAAAATAATCGCTAAAAATTACTAGTTAAAAAATTATAGTCGATGATTTTTATCAACTATTATTTTTAGCGATTAATTTATTTACCGTTATTATTTTCCGACGAATAATTCTCACCGACCACTATTTTTAACTAATATTTTCAGCAAATGATTCTTTTGCCGACTACTATTCTTAGCGAATGATTTTTTATTTACTACAATTTTTAGCAAATGATTTTTTTTACTAGGTATTATGTTTTTAGTCATGAATAATGAAATTAATAATTTATTTATCGAATTCGCTTTTCTTCTCATTTAGAAAGATTTATATACATATGTATGTATGTTGAGTGTAATATATTGTAATGTAAAATTTGATTTATAATAAAATTAAGAAAATTTGAGTTATACTCTTTAAATTAAAATTGGGGTTAAAAAATAATCTCAGGGGTTCGTGAATTCTTAACTCTACAGCAGGTGTAGAGAATAGAATACGAAAGCTTATTGTACGTTGAAAAATACCCAAGTAAAAAAAAAATTTAAGTTACATAAAAAAAATTATTACGGGTGAGAAAGATGTTTTACAAAAAAATAATTTTATTTACTTCAATAAATCTATAAAAAAAATTGTTTACACAGTTCAGAAATTGCGTGCAATCACCACTACTAAAATGATTACCTTTTGAAATTTTTAAAAAATTGTTTTAGTTTTAGTTGGGACTGTATCAAAAAAAAATTTTACTTTAAATTTTTAATTTTAATTAAAATAAATAGATTCCAACCTTTTTAATTGATCTTCTTAAAAAAAATATTAAAAAAAAATTTACTAAAAAAAATTTAATCTTAAATTTTTCAAATATTATTTTCGACTTAGAAAATTACTTTGAATTTTAATTTTCATAAAAAAAAATATTTTTCTCAAACTTGTCGAACTTAAAATTAATTAAAATTAAATTACCTTATCTTACGTGTGTGCGTGTGTGTGTGTGTGTGTCTGTGAAATTTCGAAAGCTTTCTATCTTCGCGCGCCTGGACGGACGGATGATGGATGGAGAGACGTCTTTTTCGTAGGGGTAATTAAATTTATCGGTTATTTGGGCCCAACGGTGCACCGTGGCACTCGATATGTTAGCAACAAATCTCGCGTCAACCCGGCGATTATCAATAAAAACAAAACCAGTCGTTGTATTATACATATACGAAAATAAACGCTCTGTACGACGATCAATTCAAGAGGAGGCTCGTTTGTTGCTATCACATGGCTTTTTATAGATGATTCGCAATTGTCTCGAAATCTCTTCAGAAATACATTTCGATAGTTTTATGTCAATAACGGTCTTCGATAGATTAATTTCTACAAATCCGGTCAAAAATTGTGTTATACAGGGTCACCGTAAAGTTGTGGATTTTAATTACCACCTACTTTTTCTTCTTAAAATGCCCCTAACTGGCTGGTTTTTTTCTTCAGAGTGTAATTTAATTGTGTGCTTTTGTTACAATATTTGTGTGTATTTGTGTACAAAATAAATGATATAAAATGTATTAATTACCATAATTAACATATGATTGAGATTATTGTGGTGTATTTAACATCTTTCTGTCCTTGTCGTTGGTTGGACTTATAATAAGACCTCTGCTGACCAACACCCCCTTTCTACGTCAGATGGCTACTGAGGCAAAACATGACATCGACTCGTACATATGCGAAGAACTACAGATGATGCTAACTTGAAGAGTTGCGCATCCTCTATCATTGGATAGTGTTGAATTAAATTAAATGAATGAATTTTAAAACAAATACTTCGGATGTGTGCAATCATGTTAATGTCACGTAATTTTATAAAATTGAATTAAATTGAATAACAAAAATACACAGATCAGATAGTTGGTTGTAGTTTCCTAAATATAAAACTAATTTAGTACTTTTTTATTTTTCTAGATTACCCACAGCTGGTGATCATCTGTCAAGTGAAAAATTGAATTGTAAACATTGTGTCAATTTGGAATAACATTACAATATATGAATACAAACATTGATAAATCTTTAAATTGTATACACCTTCAACAAAACACATTAGTTTTATCTTTATATGAATTAATGTCTTTAGGGCTGCGTGTTAGCTTAAAACAATATGTGTACACGTTGTATAATTCGCACATATTCATGCATTTATATTTATACGTGTAAATATGTGAAATACTGTATTTTGTAAAGATCAGGATTATAAAACTCATTAAACATGTGACCGCATATATTTCTGTGTGTACCTAGTTCATGAATGATTCCGAACCCTGATATAATTAAGTGCTGTTCCATTGAAGGTAATTTAATTAATGAAAACTAGGCCAATCGAAGTAAAGTAGTGTTTCACCTTAGCGTGCAATTTTGTCTTATTATCTGCGGGCAATACCTCGTTCCAGAATAACTAAATTTTATGCATAGTGTTGCTAACCGCGCAGCCTTAGAATTTGTATTCTTGGCTATATGTATGTATTGCATGTTTGTTATTTGAATACTTACTGGTTGTACATGGTCAGAACTGAATCAGCAAATAGAAAATTATACACGGAAAATAGTACAATAACGTAAAAATTTCCAGGATTGTTTGTGTATTTTTACTGATATTAAGTTTTTATTTAAGTGACACCTTTAATTTAATTTTTCATATTTTACAAAAATCCATCATATTTACGTATCTATTAGGATGCTCGGGACAAAATATATTTTATATTGTATAACTTCTTATTATTAATGCATAAATAAAAAGGTCTTGAGTCTAAAATTAAATCTATAAGTCTATGAAAGCGATTTTAGTGATATAGTTTTTACCAGCTTCTTAATTTTACATATCAGGAAGACGTGTGATACATCGAGCGCAAACTTAAAATTGTTCGCTTGTGGAATATATAAACTACAAATGTATACAACGCATGCAACGGAGACACGAAATTCACTTACTTGGCGTTATATCAAGTCGAATTCGTAAACTCCTATATTCTAATTTATGCAAGGTGTATTTTTAAGAGGAACAGGTAAATGAAATTGCAAGGTCATATTGTTTATTAATGCCGATACGATTGATAGACATGCTCGGGTAGCGCGGAGCGGGACGTGCCAATATCCACTACCTTACTCTTGCCGTCTGAGGGTATCGTAACTGTCTCAGTTCTTTTTGCTTTGAGTATACACTCCATCTAAGCTGTAAAAGCTTTTGGCGAGTTATCAAACTTGTATTTTTCGGATTATTTTACTTTTTCTATTGATCAATTATGGTCTTTTCTGTTTGTATGAATCATTTCATCTGTTTCGCTGTTGACAGTACATACTCTTTAGAATTAATCGTGGTATTGTCTGCTAGAACCTAAAAAAACATTTTCTTGAAATTCCAGGCAGTCAGCTCCACTATTTTTTTTTTCAACTGATACATCTTTTTTACTTGATGATGATGTGATTGTTGTTGTAGACGCGTTTCTCATCTCCTTGGATAATTCACTTGAAAAATGGATATTTTTTTCGACGTTTGAGAAACAAGCAAATCACAGATCTAAATGCGACAGAGCAAATTTCTTTGTATGAATATGATGTGGAACCCATGTATTATTGGAATTGAACCAAGGCTTTTCACATGATCATGAATGGTCGAATTCAATAAATTTAAATTCTCAGCGGTCTCACAAAGTTATCATTCAGTGGTTTGCATCAACCAATGCCTTTATTTTGCCTTCATCCACAACTGGCTATTGAAATTATTTTCCGAGCAACCTAACATAATCGCAAAAACGAGGCAAATTGTTTAGTGAAACACCGATTTTTTATAGTTTATTTTTAAATATTCAAGGTAATATATTTCAAATTATGTTATAGAAAGTATATTTGTTCTAACCCCACATATTTATAAAAATTTAAATATATTGAAAGAGTCTATAACTGAAAGTCCCAGCAAAGAGAAAAGTCTCTGAACAAAACTGAATCTACAGGTTACGGATATTCTCTTGTTAATAAATAAAATCTACGTAATAGTTTAAGTGTGACTATAAGATGCTCGTATTACTTCCCCTAATTAACTCATTTGAATAATTTTATGATAATGGTTTAATATTTACAGTTTATATTGAAAATTTAGAGTCCTACTTGGTTTAGATTTCTAAATCTCGGTTACACACACATATACCCATTCTAGGGAGTTAGTTAGTCAGCTTTAGTCAAAGTAGTTACAGATTTATTCCAGTGAACTTCAACTGACAGTTCGGTTAGCAACTTTATCCATTATGGATATTTTAATGGGCAAGAGATTAGCTGCGTTTCATCAGACAATTCACACCCATATGTAGCGTAGTTCTTGAGTCTGGTAGTATGAAGAAAGAAACTTTTTCTGACCATTCTTAGTATCCAACCCATCGTCTCCTCCAGGAAATACCTACTAATTTATCTCCTAGAATAGATTTTATCCATAGTCAATGATGGCGGTATAGATCGAACATAATTGACAATAATATCAAAATAAGCTAACTGAAACTAAGTACGCAACAATCATCAGTAAAGTTTTTTCGTTTCTTCATTATTCTATAACTTTTTGGTAACGAGTATAGCTATAGCGGCTTTCTAAGCTGTATTGTTTGTCAAGACTATCCACTGTACCTTTTTCTGTATAAATTGTGTATGTAAGTGAGTTTATATTGCCTTTAATTATTTTCCAATAGCAAATAGTAATTCAACCGGCGTACCGATCTAGCGAGGCGTTGCCACAAGCGCTACCGACAAGGTTTGAACGAAATGTGTTGTTATTTATGTATGTTCAGATCTGTGTGTGTTCAGTGTATTTTGGCTGACCAGCTTTCCAATATTATCTTCATTTCTATCAACTTTTCTGACGGATCATTACATTGAGGGTTTCTTAATCAGATCGAGTAACGCTTTTTCAGCAATAAGTTGGTGGTTATGGCCGTTTAGAGTCCACTGCACCCAAATTGCTCTTGTATAGAATTCTATGTAGTGGTTAGTGTATGCAGTTAATTATATATTTCCTAACATCTTTTCTAGTTCTAGTTTCTAGTTCCAGCCCTTGGTGTGCCCATTAGTCCCCCAACATTTGCATCCTTTTTGAATCCATCCATGTCTTCTCAAATATCTGCATTCGAGTCTTTTTTTCTGGTGTGCAGCAAATTATTAAATTACATGCACCTGCATCTATTGCATAGTGGTTATCTTCTATAGTACAAATCTTACCTATAATATATGTCTTTGCAAAATACTGGCAGTATTTAAAATATTTTTAAAATACATTTTCTGACTCATGGTTTTCTATATATTTTCTGGAATCTACAAGTTATTTTCTTAGAGCACAAATACTCGTATTTATTTTCTCTGTTTGTTAATGGTAATAAAGCAATATAACGTGTCGGTTCGACGACTAATGCATTTTCATTAAAGAAGAAATTTGTTAGAATTCAATCAACGTTAATCTTATAAGCTTGTAGTAATATTGTAAAAACATTGCAGTTGCGCGGACTGAATCATGTAAAAGTTTTTAACGAGTTCTACACGATATAGTATGCATATAACGACAATTAATCGTGCACTTGCTTTTTATGCAGACATTTTCTACTATTATTGGTAACAATAGCGACATAAAAAAAGTTAAAAGACAAACTTTTGAATTATGTTTTAACATCAACGTCAGAAAATTATATCAAACATAGACATTCTGAAAGACACAATGGAAAATGTGTTTAAATAAACAATGAGCTCTCAAAACTACAAATAAAATATTAAAAGATCTTTCAGGATAAAATATTGATACTGTCGCACTTCACGAAACAGAGAAAAGAAAATGGTAATCATATAGAAGGTAGTATTTTTGCAGTCTTGCAGAAACATAAAGATGTGAAAAGTTGAGAATATTAATGGTTATGGCGGGATGTGGGTTACGAATTGAATGGAATTTTGAGAAGTAATTAGAAAAAGACATTTTGTTACATTCTTATTTACGACTAATCTTGGATCTGTCTGTTACCTACAAGTTCTAGACGTGTTCTTTACATTGTGTTACTGTTATAAAATTGTTTGTGCTTTTTAATAGAGTTATAGGTATAACGCGCCATGCATTTACCGAAGCCTCTCTATACTTCCAAATTCTGCAATAAATGTAAACGAATAGAGCAGTAACAGAAATTATTTTCATATTGTTCGTTATCTTTCAAACTCACACATTATATAAGAAGACATACGTTAAGGTAATCGGCATTGAAGTTGTTCCTAAATGGAGTGAGTGATGTCGACAATTTTGGTATTAGTTATCGATACTTTCCGATATATTGATACCGTGATGATATCAACATATCGGGAAGTATCGATAGTAACATTTAGAAACAACTTCAATGCTCGAAACCTTAGTCACCTTAAAATATGTCTTCTCGTACAATATATGAGAAGGAGAGAGCAGGATATTCTGAAAATGATTCCTTGGTATTGGCATCAGTTTATTGTCATCGATACTCAAGTATTGATTCCTAAGTTAGGTCTAGGTTTCAACATTAAGGCAGTAGTTGGCGAATTCTACGATACATTAAATGATATACAGTACCTACACTTAGTTTAACAGTGACATATATAACATAATTTATTGTTTTGAAAGGTCAGATTTTGTGTGTAGAGAAATCTATGTACATATGTAGGTACGCAGTGTACGCACCTATACTTGGATTTTATACTTTATACAAATAAAAGCACCTAATGCGCCTACGTGTAAAGATAAAGCAATTTTTCTCGAACGCAATTCTACATAAGTATTGTAATCAGTACAATCACTTTGAACTTTGATATAGTCGCGGAATAAAGATACCCGTAAACGACTTTAGCTTTTACAAATAGCGCAAACTCGCAAATTTACGTCAACGGAAACATATATTGAGCGCGAGACATGGAAAGGGCGAAGGAAATACGAACAATTTAAAGTTAATGACAGTTTGATAATTTCCATGACAACTGGAATGCCAAATATTTGACGCTACCTATTATTTTGCAAAGTGACAAGCCGATGAAATTTTTCACAGAAGCTGAACCTGAAATATTGCCGAATTAAACAGTATAATTCGGCACTATGTCTGTTACGAGAGTTACTTGATTTCCACAAACTACGGCGAAAATATCTGAAGTTTGTAACTCTAACAATTGATTTTTTTAATGCTATTGCTTAGGAGTATTTGTCGAAAAATAATTGCAGATTACTTTATTACCGCGATATTCATGTGTTACACTGGATATGTATGCATGTACTAATTCACATGAGTTTGTTTTAGTAATTAGCAAATTAAGTGTCTCACAGTTGATTACTTATTCTCATCAGCAAGTTACATTTTCATAAATAAAGGAAGGATGTTATTTTCTTAAACTATGATGTTCTACATATTCATCTGCAATTTGTACTCATATTTGTACTTTTTCGTCGAAAAGAAGCTCTTATTTTTTCGAACAATAATTCTAATAGCTGCGTCATTTCATTCACATTATTAATTGCCATTGAATATACCAACTGTTTTGAATATCTCCAAATGCAAAAGTCAGGTGAGTTTAGATTAGACGAGCTAGATTACTATGACACAGGACGTCTTCATCCTATCCATTTGTTATTGTACGAATCATTTAAAAAACGTCTTACGATGTAGCAAAATGGGGTCTCATAGTATAAAAACAATTATTGATTTACATTATTAATGAGAAACACAATAAAGCGGAGAAAATGTTAATTAAAAAGTGTAGATGATTTTCGCTATTAAAACGATGTGGTAAAAATATTGGTCGAATCAACCACTTTCTAAAATTACCTAGCCAAATGTTCGCAGAATACCTGTGCTGACATCTTGACTCCATAGCAACGTGAGCGTTTTCATTCGCCCAAATGTGGTTGTTGTGGAAATTGATTATTGCGTTGTTTGTAAGAATAACCTATAATACTTACGGTCCAATTGTTTTATTGGATTCCGCTGCTAGAGAAATACTACTTGTGTAAGGATTTTTGACAATAAAAGAGTGAGTTTGTTTTAATACATATACTGTCATAAAGAAATAAAACTAAAACATAAATTCCGGTTCTTTGTACATGAAAGACACAAAATATAATATAAAATAATATTTAAAAATAATCTGTTTCATGCGTATTAAACGGTATTTTAAATGCGTACTTTGTGTACTTCTTATATTTAAAGAGCCAAAAGGATGTATTTAGTGCCTTAAGCACATTGTATTTGTATTTGTTTGAAGAGCCAAAAGGATGTATCAGAGCGATTCCTGGACTAGGGAGACAGTGGATAATAATCAGTTCAATAGTTTATCACTACCGCGTAAAACACGATACAACTCAAAACTGCGTCCAGGAATATCTAATTTCTCGTAAATGTTTCATATGCGTCTATCTGCGCTTCTTACTATATGCTCCATCCACTGATCCCTTATAATAGTGACGAATCGACGAATCACAGTTCCTGTGCCGAATGCAAAGAATCCAGCGAGTACACACGCGCATGCGCACCGCGATCCATGCAGGCATATCCATGGGCGACTATAGTACTAACAGACCGCGCAATGTCAAATAGTACGTCAGCTCTCTATATTACGAGTGTAAAGTAGGGCGTGCGCTTCTTTTCGTCGCTTCGATGCAGTTTCGAAGATAGGTCCGACGCGATGTAATTACGAGGATATGTCCGACCTAGTTTCGTTTTAGAACTATATGCTATCGGTGGCTCTTATTTCTATTAATTCGTTTATCATGATTTTACTTATTTATATTATAATTATATTACATTAAGCGTGAGGTTTATACATATTAATTTGACAAAATGCTGAATATATAGCAAATATATGTAAAATGCTTGTTTTAAATGTTATTGAGTCCTTAACAATACTAGTGGTATATTAAAACTTTAATTTTCGATAAGTTTTCCTGAAAGAGTGTGTACCCGTTGGATGTGATAAGGATACAGCAGCTGTTGTCGTAAAATCCTCCAGATTAAAGAAGCATTAATGTTTTACTACGATGCTATTATTCTGGTGCTGATTTTCGGAGTTTCTTTTACTTTTCTTAGGACATTTCTTCAGTATCTGGAGTTAAGTGATCCATTTTTACTTAATCATTGATGTAGTTTCCAAAACAATCCATCAGATGGCATTACACGATTGGAAAATGCTTCAGCGTATGGTCGCTGTGTTTCATAAGCATTCCCATTAGCACAACAGTACATAAAGTGCATATAATTTATTTCTGAATTTGTGTAAAAAGGCATTTTCTTCTAGTAAGAAAAAATAAACAGAAACTGATAGCACTTCGCCGAAATTACTGACATTTGTTACAACAGTTAATACTGCTAAATAAAATTTGTTATTTAGAATAAATAATTAATTCCATCTTTGGAAGACTTACTTGATTTGCGGATCTATGTTTATCAACACTTTCAATACAATCCTATACAATGCAATCCATTACCATATGATACGTGCTACCATGTAGTACGATACGATATAAGTCTAGACCATAATGGAAATATGCAACTATACGAATATAGTAATAAAAATGACGACAACACTATTATAGGTCGCGACTCTCTTCAAAGGTATCAGAGGCGTTATGATGCCCGATAATTAACGAAACCGAGACGCATACACTCATTTTCAATTATTGTATACAGGAGCTTGTTAAAATGCTTTGCATCTATATGGTGTAGGAAACATTTAAATTCAATTCAACATTACTACTTATTAGCATGTTTGTTTGAGCGGATACTTTTAACGTCAAATAAAGTCAGTATGAAAACAACTTTATTGTTCACATTCAAAGAAGAAGAAGCTGCATAAAAAAATTATGCGGTTTACTGCGCATAAGTAAAAGTGTATAAATATGTAGGTCAGGAAAGCTACTACAGTGATTCAAAGTGCGAATGTTATTTAAAATGGCATTTGTTTTCTGAATTTAATGATACTCTCTTGGGTTGGCATGATAATGAATTGAAGTCTTTCTTATCGTCTAAGAGAAAAATCTAAATTAACATCGTTTTGTCTACTTTGTGAGCATATTTCTGGGTGGTGTTTTGAAGCAATTAGTAGTTTCTGAAACATTACAAACTATATAATCACTAGACTATAATTTATGACGTTTCTAATAATTGAAAACCTTTTTTTCTCTTTTTAAAACTAATTATCATAAAATAATTATAATCAAATAATTAGACAAATCTAACATGCATATTTATGTCGATTTAAAATTATCACATTCCATAATTTTGTTAATATTCTATTAATCACATCAAGAACACCGGAAATGTAATTACCACTAACGTTGTGTGTAGGTACATTCGGTTGTTAGTTAACTAATCGCGGAAAGAACTATTGTGGTGTAGGTGAACTGTAGACTAGACAAGCTAATTAATTCTAATTACGTACGTGGCAAACATTATTTACATCTTGAATTACCAGTCATATGATTGATGCTAGAGACGATTACACTTTGGAAAGATAATTCTAGGAATGTTGCAATGACAATAATGTTTGTATGTAGGTACAGCTAAGAGCACCTTAACCGACACTTGTATATATTGAATACAAAATTGGTCAACTGTAAATTAATGATCTCGGAAACAAACAATTGTCCCTTTGATACCTGCTATGAGATGAAACATACAGTATATCCATGCACATACATCGATAATAATACATGTAAATTTGTATATAATTATGTTCCCAAAAAAGAATTTTAAGAAATTCTAAGAAATGAAATGAAATTTTGCTACTTCAACAGAATAGTTATTTGTCATGGCCGCAAAATACCATTTTAGCGTACCGAAAGAAAAGTTATCGCCGACGCCGGATAATCTTGAGGTCGCTAAAAAGGTATGCGGCCATAGCATACCTACACACTATTTTTCGTGCAATCGTCAAAATTATTTAACTAAGTAATTGCAAATAAATATATTATTGCTTTAAAATGAACAGCAATTCAATTTAATTAACAAAGTTTCAGCGTTGTTATGGAAATGACATATTTGTATATAATATAAAATATGTTGACAGTTGTTGACAAAACGCAAATTGCACCCTTCCCGAGTTAAAAAGTATTATAAATGCGACGCTTTCCGATTGAATACCTGAAAAATCTAAACGGTATTACGAAAATGTTACAGTTTAAAGATCGGTGTGACAAACGGAATGTTAAGATGATGTCTGAGTTCGATAGAAAATAACCTTGTTATTGACGTATTTTGGAAATGTCAAATTTGAAAGTGACGTTTGGTTTGGCGGCCGCTGCTATGGGTAACGGCCGCGAAATTGATTTTATTATAAATTATAATGCAACCGTAACAAAAATTACCTAAATACAATCCGTACGCAAGGGTATACCGCAACCGGGTACCTGCGAAAATACAGCGGACCATTTATGTATTCTCCCAATCTAGGAGATCTGTTTTACTCCTACATTATGTCGATAAGGTCGACGTTTGCTTAGAGGGGTCTCGTTTTAGATGCTCTCCACTACATACTACTGTACTGTACTTCATGATTGCTAGAATAATAACTTGCTTTGATTGCATTAATGCAGACCATTATTTACTTCTGGTCCTAACAGTACAATTTGGTATCGTCCTCGAGTGTCGCCGACGCAATGGTATCACTACTCTTTGTTGGCAGCGTTTCCGTTTTTTCTTTTAGAATCTCTGGACGGATGATGGTCATCGTTGCACCAGTGTCCAGTAACATATCTCGTGATTGACCATTGACTAATCCGTTTACAAAAAGACTATTGGTGTGGCACTTCATAGATGTGACAGTTACAGATGTTTGGGTGAGGGAGATGGAGGGGGGAGGGGTGGGAGAAGCCGCCAGCAACATCGGTCAACGATTGCTTCTTCACGTTATTCCGTTTTAGTTGCGCTTGCTTGGGTGCCCTTCGTGGTTAAGGACAGTAGTTCCTCAAATGTCCAATCTTGCCACATTTCCAGTAACGCATGCCTTCCTGGATTTCAGCGCTTCCAGTACTTTAGCAGCAAATTCCTCTACAGGGCATGCCTGCTTTTCGTCCGTATGATTCTCCACTGTTTGCACTCGAGCATGGCTTCGAACGGATTGCTTGACGGCTTCGAATTCAAGCGCTTGGCATAATGCTTCGGTTAATGTTTTTGGACGGGCCAGTTTCACTACTTACTGCGTTTCCGTATCCCGAAGTCCGTCTAGGAATTTATCCAAAGCCAAAGTCTAACTTACTTCGTTTGGAACTATCGGATATGGGCTCCTGATCAAACGAAATACATCAGCTTCGTACTCTTGTAGACTTTCCATGGGCCTCTGCTAGCGGTTTTTTAATTGTGAGCGATAAACCTGTTCCATGTGATTGTGTCCGAAACGCATCTCCAACTGCTTCATACGTTCTCGGTAGTTTTGTCGCTCTATCAAGGGTATCGCTTGAAGCACCAACAAGGCGTCGCCACATAGTGTTAGTGATAGACTGGATGCTAGTGGCAGTTTCGCTCCAACCATTAACCAGGGCAGCTGTTTCAAATAGTGTCAAGAAGTCCTCCAAAGGTGTTTTGCCATCAAATGTTGGTAGCTTGGTTTGACCATGGGGTATGGGTGCTATTCTATCTTCCTCCCTTCGTATGACAGCTGCTTCCGCCTGGATGAAACTGTCACTGTCCGTTATATTTATTTGACCCAATCCTGTTTCAATTCCCTTTATACACTCCCCCAGTTCTTTCGAGCGTTGTTCTGTTACCTGAATTTTCTAGTAACTTTTGGTCTATTTCTTCCTTCTAGGCTCTGGCATTTTATAGCATTTCTTCTTTCAGTCTCCTAGAATTTTCAAACATTTCTTCTTTCAAGCATCTAGAATTTTCTACCACTTCCTTCAAGCTTCTAGCATTTTCTACCACTTCCTTCAAGCTTCTAGAATTTTCTGCCATATCTTCTTCCAATACTCTCTTTAATTCATTCCCAGGTAGCACACAACGTTGGTGTAACGTTGGCTGACTGTCCGAGTTGTATTGGGCACGCGTTGGGCAACAATGTTGGCAGTATGTGAAAGTGTGAACATTTTACAACGTTGGTTTTATATCTTTAGGCGACATTGGCGTAGGATAAACTTTCAATACCTATCCGTTCTATTGGTGATACGTCGGCAGCTGACGTTGGCGTCTTATCGAGAGGATACATAGGAGTAACTACGGGAAGTGATATTGGGTATTAATCTTGTATGTGATATCTATACGATAAGACATATAAGATGCAAAACATATATGATGGTACATAGGTACACTGATCCGATGTTTTAATTAGTTTGCTGAATAAATTACAGCGATATTATACCAACTCAAAATTTGAGTTAATTATCTGTATATAATATATTTTCATATGAAATATACTTGATTTAAGATATAAACTACCAAATTACAATTAGATCGTAGATAATGTAGTAGAAAACTTCTGTTTGAATTTTACATATCTATGTATGCAAGATGTTGATAATAGTTAAGAACATATACAAGTAATGATTTGAAAACTGTTATAAAATCTACGCTTATGTTGAAATATTCAGCGTTCAAAACAAACATGCTCATAATTGTGTAACATAGTATATCTCGATATGATCTGGACATATTCATATAATCAGGACATATATCGTAGATGTTTTATTTCATGTGACAATATATAAGGAAAACTTACTACAAATTTTATGTTTTTTTATGTTTATGTTGTTAACAATAGTTAAAATCGAATCATATACCCATATAACACCATCTGCACATACAAAAAATAAAGAAAGTAATTACGATATTTTATTTATTAGTGAAACTAAAATTCAAGATTAGCAAAAATGATACAGCACATTACGTCATATGTGGTATCTTATTACAGAACAAAATTTATTATCTCTTTACATGTTATATATATGTTATGGTATATAACAACTGAAATATCTTATTGAACTAAAAATATTAAAACATTATAAAACACTGACCTAATCGCGGAGATGTTCACAGCTCAGCTGATTCCTAATTTTTATCAGCAGCAGTAGGCAAAGATGTACGACCAACAATAGCCTTTTCCAAATTACGCTCAGCTTTACCTTCATCTCGATCATGTGCAGTAGCTAGCCACGGAGCAATAGTGTTATAAATGTCGTAATCCATTGCAATATCAAACCGTTGGCGCACAGCAACTGTGAACAAATGAAAAAATATTAACATACAAAAAAAGTATCTATCTTTAGTTTACATAAGGTATTAGAAGTATACACCATGTCCACAGTTCTGGTAAGGTGTTTACCATTGCAAACTTATTATTAAAGCTATGAAGTTGGTTAAATTAACAATGGCGAAGTATATCTAATTTTTTCTATAAATTAGATATACTTCCAACATATTACATTTTACAAGAAGAGTAAATAAATGGCACAGCAATAATTATTAAGGATGAATCAATAATCACAAAGAATGATTCATTTGGCAAGTAACTAGGAAAACCTGTATGTGATTATTTATTCTACAATATTTGATCATTGCCTACTTGCACATTTACACAATTTTCAGAAAGTACTTGCCTATTTTTAATTTCACAGTAGTAAGTAATAAATATTTTGTTCAAACTATTGGTTTCTTTAAAAATATACAGTATTCCATTAAAAAAGACAATGTGAACGCTTTTTTTCTGTTTTTCATTCAGAGTAAAAAGTATTACTAACTTGTTAAGTAATCAACTTCATAGCTTGTGAACATTTTACTTTGGACACTATGTATATTTCATTCCATTACAGATCTTGAAATGAAGTTGTGGGGTTTGCTATGTATACAGTGTGATTACGTATCATTTTTTGGAAATTTTCTGATTTTTGATTTAATCATTTTGACTATAGTTATTCTTTGACTTCGCCTCATAACTAGCGCTTTTCATTAAAATATCGCAGACATATTTTGAGTAGCATCTAAATATTAGGTTTAATATAAAATTTTAATTAAATAGAAAATTGTCTTGGCTAAATATGTAATAAAAAATAAGTTATTTTAGTTGATTATTTCTTAATTAGGAGGAATTTCAAAAAATACAATATAATAATCATGACTATCCACAATAATTTTTTTAGATAAATATCTCAAGAATAATGCACAAAAATTAAATCTTACCTACAATCGCCTGAAAGATGTTCGCTTTATCTAAGGCTTACTTCGATAATTGTATAGCTTTTACGTCTCTCAATATTATCTTTAAAATAGTCTTCAATACAACCAGTACGGTTCAAATTATTCACCTCAGCTAACGCGACTACCTGTAAATACCAAGGCATAAATAAAAAATAAACAGTACCTACATACCTATACTGTCAAAAAAAACGAAAGTAAAATAAATGTTAAGTAGAGCGGATTCTATTAACCAGAAAATAATAAATAAATAATATTTTAAACTTCATGCGTAACTATAGAAGAATTTATGGTAATTATTAAAGCTCTAGTATCAGTTTGTAAAAAATTAGAAAAAGGCAATTACCTATAGCATACGATCAGTTGTCACAAATGATTATGTGTAAGATATCATACGCAACTCTGGCCTAACATCGGAAATAGAACATAAAGCATCTGTAAATATATTTTGTAAGAAAGAAACCATTGCAATTATCAACTAGTATTTTACTTATAATCAGCGGTAAGGATGACTGGCATTAGTATACAAGATACAAATAAGTTTTACGTTATCGGATCTGACATATCTTCCAGGTTATTGGTATCCAATGCTTTCTTAGTTAATTCCTACAAACTGCCGGATATTTTCTAAACTCCTCGCCAGGTTGTGGTAGTTCGCAACTTTCAATCACAGCATGTATGAAAAATACATATTATATTACTTATGTAAAGTACTTACTTATGTAAACTATGGAAAGTACTTACCCGTCCATTGTTCTTATACCATCTTTCACAACAGGGTCTATTTTAAATATTGTACAACGTAGACTGTAACACTAAGAACGGTATACTCTTAACTATATAATAACTGTCTCTCATGACTAGCAGCTGGGCTAATGACACGAATAAATCAAATAAACAACACAAGCTTGCATATGGCGATGTACATTGACTGAATTCGATCAAAATGTCGCTTGCCGATTGATGCGCATGCGCACAGCACATCTTAAATAATTTTGTAAATATAAATTCTACTAAAATATACGTTTTATTTGTTAGTTGTGTTGGTTGTTAAGGTTGTCGTGATTTAACTGCATTATTACGTATAATAAGATTTTTACAACTATTTTATTTACATTTGTTACATTTGAATTCATATGCCTCACAATGTATGGGTAATATGAACAATAATAATATTTCGTAAGTTCATGATTTTTGAGATAAAAAGGAATAAAAAACAAATGGTGCATTTTGAAAAGGAAAAAAAAATGTCACATGGTACGACTTGAACCCGCGATCTCGTGAATGTTACGTAAGAACGTTACCCACTTAGCCACGGGATCAGCTTTGACTCCGCCCTCAATTCGATTATCGTCTGAAAACTTTTATGCGACATTCAGCCAACAAACCGATATAAAACCAACGAACATGGAACGTTGCAATGATAAGTTGAACCAACGTATTTTGCCGATATTTGACTAACATTGGATATTTATCGTTTTTAGACTGTGACTTTGCGCCAACCATGTTGTTGTTGGCCCGAGCTATCGCCGACACTTAGCCAACGGACTGTGCTACCTGGGTTCGTGCCACCATCCATCTCGAATTCGTAATTATCTGGATCCTCACTATTTTCTTTCATTACTTTCGACAGCCGCTCTTGAAGTTCATTCTTCTTCCCGCTGGTGTCTTGGTCTCTCTCTTCAAGTTCCCGTTTGAGATCCACTACTTTTAGGTCCTTTAATTTTTTTCCATCTCGTAGCCATTTTTACAATTGTAAAGTCCACAAATATCGCCAAACCCCATACTTGACACCAATTGTAACATTTTCGGAGTTTAAATAATTTTGCAGGCGATATTTCGTAAAAACACCGATTTATTTCTAATAATAATAACGCGGTAACAATATAACACTAACAATTTACTAATACTAAGAGATTATTTATGTCGATACATTATTTATTTGTACACGTCAACGTTCGGTAATAGACTGTCCGTCGGTGCAGCCTCGACCCCCTTTTATACGTCATGGTGTTTCCCGAAGATTCCATTCTCAAACAATTTAGAGTTTTTCTATACTTCTCTAAATTTCGATGTTTTCTCGAATGAGTCATAGGCGTACGGCCGTAACAGTATCATATTTAAAACTGCACCACTAATTTAACTACCATTTCAAGTTATTCTTGATATTGATGTTAACTGAGTAATATTTTATAGTGGCGTGATGTAATAATTATTGCTTTATGGCTCTACATGGAAGTCACGGAAAATAAGAAGTGCGATAAGAGCTGAGTAGACTATTCCAACTGCTGACAAACATTTTGCGCGTGCATTGTCAGTGCATGGTGATAATTGATAATAAACTTCTGACCTTATTTAAAGATCATATAATAATTTGCTACTGGTGTTTTTAAACTAAAATATGATGGCCTAATGGGATAATAATATGATGTATCCGTAAATTTAATTGACTAAAGGCGATATTTGAAAGTGTCTATATATCCGTCATAAAAAAGTTGTATGAAATTTACATAGACTGTACTCACTTGTGATTATACGTTCTCCCCTCCCTAGATAACTTATGATCAGTTTAATAGAGAGGGTATTATTGAAGACAGAGGACATTATTGAAGTAAAATTTCTATTTAGTGTTAAGAATTGACGACAAGGGGCGATATATCAAAATTTTAAATGGGTGGGAGGGTCGAATGACATCTCACTTTAAAAGGCTCACTGACTATGGTATCAGGCTAAAATGTCATAAAAATGTATCCACTCGTATGAACATAGTAATAGAACAAAATTTTATTTCATTATACATTTTGTGTTTGCAGTTATCTGCTCAATATAAATTTAAATGTCTTATGCCCGATTTCTCATACGTTAAACAGCAGTTATCTGTTTGGTATCTGACGATTTAACAAAGACAGTCCTTGTTAAATCGTCAGACACCATACAGATAACTGCTGTTTAACATATCAGCAACCGGGCATTAGACAGATATGAATTGTAAAACGTGTATCTTTTATTGAGCCTATATATTACCTTATGAATGTCATAAAATAGAAATTGTGCCAAATTTTATCGACTAAAAAAAATACAATAGAAGTAATATTTTACTATTTTTCATACAATTAGATGCTCTAAATGCGTTCGTTAAATCGTTTGGCACGAAAACATCCTAACGAAACGCTACGTGCCGTACTTTCCTAAAGATCTCCACGTCAATATTTCTGCAATCATGTCCTGCTTTTAAACGTAACTCTTGAAGAGAATGAGTAAAATTTTTTTTAATTTGTACATCCATTAATTTTTTTAAATATGGTTGCTTATAATAGCCCGTACCTACCAATTTTTTACAAAAATTAAAATAATACAAAAACGGCTAGTTTTAGAGGCAATATTTATTGTGCAAAGTGATCTTAAAATTGACTTGCCGACATAAATCAATAAAAAAAGTTAGATAATTCTATTTGAAATATGAAAGTTGATCATATCTGGTGTAATTGAAACAAGTAGAAATCTAAAATTATATTTTAAAGAAAAAGCACATAGCACGGAATGTTTATTAGTTCCCTGTATTCTTTTAACCGAAACTCTTGTGATATACCTATGTATGTATATTAAATCCGTTATTAGAAAACCACTTATCTATTGTAGCTCGCGATATTGTAGATTGAATAGTAGCGTAATATATGTTTGATGAGATTTTGTAAAAAATCTGTACTGCTGCCTACTTTAGAAATTACGAACTTGTGTAGTAAATACGACAATTCTCACTTTTCATGCAGTGTGCAACACAAAAATAGTATCGGTTGTACTGGAGTTGTTTATCACTATTACATTATACGCTTTCTGAAATTAGATTAGATATGTACGAGTCAAACGTTTGCTACTGCCATATACATTTATGCATATACCGAACATGTAGAGCGACTAAGGCCTGCTAGAAAAGAGATAGATCTAGAGTGGAGCAGTTGTAAAACATATACGGAATTAACGCATTGGCAAGCGTGCTATTCCGTATATATTATGTTTTACAACCGCCCCACTCTAGATCTATCTCTTTTCTAGCTGGCCTTGTATAGTCGCTCTAAATGTTCTGTATACAATATTATTATACACAATAATATAAATCAAGGGTAATGTATTACTTAAATATATGCACATTAAGGGCAAATATACTGTTATTGACTTCATAAATATAGTTTATGTCTGAAATTTTGATGTAGTTTATTGGATATTTCCCGGTTGATTTTAAAGTAAGAAGCTTTCTGTAGTTATAAATGTAATAAAGATAATCAATTAAACGCAGCCAATCTAGGAATCGTTACTTACAAAATTCTATTCTGAGTAATGTACATTAAGAAAATTATATTCTACAAAACGGACAAAATGTATGTTCTGCTTAAAGTAAAAGTGCAATAAGTGCGGGGAAAATGCTAAAATTGCAATATGTCTTTAAAGAAATACTTACACTAAATTCTTGCTGTCGATTTTGTGCAATAAATTGTACTGGGAAAATAATCATTATTCCGATTACATTTCTCTGAGGTAGTATACCAATCCGGAAATAGAACAAGATTATTTACATATGTTTGTTTGGAACATGCACCAGCCAAAAATCTAGCTAGAAATAATCCTAGTAGTAGACTTTATTTTATTGAGTTGAATTATAAATATCAATCACAGAATGTAATTACACACTATAAGAATGCATTAAACGTTGATGTGCAATGACATATGACGGAATATAATGGTGCTTGAACCAGGAGTATGCGTAGACAGTTTGTAAATATTACATTTATTATATTCAAATTGATTAGAGGAAAGGTCACATATATTATTTATGTGTCAATTTGCAAACTGGTTAGAATGTATTCCATTGGGCTTTGTTTTTTTTTCTTATACTTATTTTTATATAGTTATTGTACTTTCGAATTCAGGAGTTTTTAACTGTATTATTTTTGTTTTAAGTAGAAACGTTATTTGGCTCATTGTTAGCATTGATAAACATTTCAAGAATAATGTTAAGACTGTATACAATACAAATCTTGCACCTATGGTCGGGGCATAACCACGAACAAAATTAGCTCGATAACTTAAAAACCATTGGAATACTGCTCTTCGAGACTTTTTTGTAGAAAATTTCATGCTCTACAAAAAAGTCCTAAAAGATTTTTATTGTTTGTCGTTAAGCCTGCGTCTGCAAAAAAGGGAAAACTGGGATTATTTTTGCGAAATTTTCCCTTTTTTTGGGAATGTAGCTTTAACCGTATATCAAGAAAACTTCTAAGACCTTTTATACAGTGCATGAAATTTTTCACAAAAAAGTCGAGGAGAGTACTATTTTAATTGACAAATAAATATAGTTCTTTCTTGTATGATTGTATTTTAATTTATACAATGAACAAGTTTCGGCTTTAAGCATTGAATTGTTAAAGTGCTGAAGATGGCTTAAAGCCGAAAATTGTTAACTGTACAAATTAAAATACAATCAGAAGAACAATATTTATTTGTCATCACAACACCTTGTAAAAATGGATTGCAACTCGACTATTTTAATTGCTGTGGTTGTGGACAAAATTTGAGGAATAATAAGTTTACTACTTACTAATATAGGTAAATATAAATACTAATTCACATTCATTCATTGTTCGTGGAACAGTTTACTACACCTACTACTACTCACCTAAACAATTTTGTTGCAAACGTGTAAATAGGAATCTCTGAAGTCTGTTTTACATTATGATATTTTGTTTGACAACAACTTGGACAAACTTTGTTTGAGATTAGTTGTAATTGATAGTAATGATGTAATGAATAGGTCGATTTGATTCTAACCTCAATTCTAAATGATACCCAGAACATGTCAAAGCAAACATATAGGTACACCTAACTTAATATTTTTCAAATTTATTAGAATTGTCAAGTTGGCCAAATTGTATACACATGCGTAGTGAAATATTTTTGGTCAAACTTTAATGAAAAATAGGTTAGAACTAATTTTGTTTGATGCTCGTACTATCAAATTTTATGTTTTATATTATGCAATTTTGTTTGATATAAAAATGTCAAAGTTGTCGAACAAAATACGATAATCTAAAACATGAAAATAATCTCTTTATTGATACAAACTTTAGGATGAACATTATCATCTGCTCTAATACAGATGTAGTTTTGCGTTATCCATTTTGTACGCTGGCATGATCGTATAAAACTACATATACCTATGCATAATGCAGCCGTACATCAAAATTTGAACATAATTAAGTCTATAAGAACTTAAGTAACAACATTATTTATGTACAAATTACATATTAATGCTGTTATAAAATTAAATGTATTTTAACTATTTCAATTAAAGTCAAATTACGTACTTTAGTTAATGAATTTAGAAGTTACATATAATCTGTTAGCCTTAAACTTGAAAGTCCCGAACTTGAGTGCTGGTAATACCGCTAAAACTTCACAACTTGAGGGCCTATTCCAAGATAAATGTAATTAATAAACAATGTGTTGTACAACGTCAAATATGAAGTGTATAATTAACTGAAATACAAATTATGAATAAAAAGCCTAAGTAATTCTTTTAGACGATTAATTATATAGTTGATTATAATCACGTGATTTTCAATTCACTCAATATAAAAATGTTGTTTATATATATGTATATGTATGTATTTTACACAATGTGTATCACTTACATATATTGCATGCCGTGTATTGTGAACATTATTTAATGCATTTGAAAAATTTCTTTATCATATTTTTATTGAATATTGGCATGTTGTACTTTGTTTTATTCTTTTCCAATTCATACATATGTATATTTTCTTGGTGTTTTTAATGGATGAAGTTAATAAAACGATACCTAAATATAGAACTTTTGTTATGAAAGGCGGAGAAAGATGATAGATTTTATCGAGAGAGAATAGGAACCTTATATTACTAAAAAACTTAACTATGCAAAAAGTTAGTAAAACTATATAAGGAGGGCTTATTTATAAACTAGTGGCTAGTTATATAAATTAGTGGGTTAGTGCATCTTCTGTGTATATTCCATCACTAAAAAACTTACAGTGTCTGCCGATGATCATTTTCACCTCAATTCGAATACCAACATTGGTTGCATTTAGCAAAAGAAGACGGTTGCCAACATAATTATAGGATGTGTATGCTACATTCAAATTGGTGCTGTAACTTCGTTGCTGACAATAGTAAATTACTAGCAAGTTACGTTTAGGAACTCGATTTTATTTCTGTGTTTTGTGACATATACAATAAGCAATTTGTTAAATTTATCCATTTAATCGCGATGGCTTACTACAGCATGAAGTACGAACGTTCACATAAATGTCAAATATTCTGTTTTTAGATATAACCATAGGTATGACTATAGATATAGGCTATATCTGTATATCGAATGCTAATAGGTTATAAAATCTGCGATCATTTGAAGGTCGCCATTGTGACATCATTACGTCGCAATTCTGGCGGGTTTTTGAAATTGTATCTACTTATTTACCCAGATACATAAAAAAGTAGTTATACTTATAATATGAAATTAAGTTTCAGCTGAAAGACTTATATCAGTGGCTTTGTAAATTGGCCCAATAAATAAATCAAATAGAAGTTCATAGCGACATAAACGGTAAATAAATAGTGTATAATCGCAACAAAGTTGTGATTTGCAAAAATCGGGGTAAATTTAAAGTTTGTTTTCGATTGACTGATAATTGGCTGTCCACTAAGTAGAATAACATCTTCATGAACACTAATAAAACATTTAATGCTTCTAATTGCGCTTTTTTTATCCGTTTCTTTGGTGGTGTCTCTATATCTCTGATGGTATCAAACAGTGTCTTTTTGCTAATCCCAACTTTATTTGCTGCCTGATTAAGCCTTTGCCCACTTTGTTACATGCCTGCACTTTGCACTTTTTGAGGAACCTGTGAGAGCAGCATCAGCCATAATTTACGTATTAACGTTTATCAAAACCGTAATGTGTATAAACAAGAAAATTTAAGGAAAACAGTTCAAATGGTACCTTCAATAAGTGAATATTATCATTCAGAAGCTTTAGAAAAACTAATTTTGTATAAAGAATCAAAATGAAATTAATAAAAAAAAACAATAAATCACAATAATCGCAAAAGAATACAAACAACGCTCGCATAATATAACCTTTTTGATGTTTATGACTTATATGCAATTTTGATAAATTGTTCTTGTGTAAATGTGCACTAGATTTTAACCAATTACAGACCTTTATTTTAGATCCTATCTTTCCTAACACTTCTTTCTTATTTGGAATGAGGTATAGTAGCAATTATTCATAATACGAGATCTGGGTGTTCTGTTTGACCAACGACTTCAGTTCACCGATCACATATCTGCAATGTGTTCTTCTGCATCACGCTCGCTTGGTTTTGTTATCAGGTCTTGCCGCTCGTTCTCAAACTTAAGTACCCTAAAAATGTTATTCTTCACCCTGGTGCGTCCAAAGCTTGAATTTGCTTCTATAATCTGGTACCCATGTTTCCTTTTTCAAAACCTGCTATTGGAAAGAGTCCAGAGAAGGTTCCTAAAGTATCTTTCGTTTAAAGCATCGGGTATCTATCCTCCACGAGGCTGTGACTACGGAGAATTACTAGAACAACATAATTTTACGTCACTAATGGACCGCAGAGAACTAAATAGTGCTAACTTTTTATTAAAATTGATACGCAACGAAATCGATGCCCCGCATCTGCTCTCCAATATAAATATTCTTGTTCCCAAATATGGTACTCGTTCGTCTGACACCTTCGCCGTTGCCACAGCAAGAACTAATGTATTCTCCAGGGCGCCTCTTACCCATATGGCGAGGAACGTAAATAAGTATTATCCCGATCCGTTCCATTTACCTCTTCCCACATTACCCCATTAAGATGTCTGTTTTAGTATAGTACATATATTATAGTGTTTTAGTATAGTATTTAGTATACATATAGATTTAGAGCATTGCATCATATTATTATTTAATATTGTCCTTTTAGTGGATGTATGTCTGTTGGGCAATAAAGACGTTATTATTATTATTATTATTATTATTATTATTATTTTTAATATACATATTGCAGTGTTCGTAATTTAATTATAATTTTTAAATAAATAAAGACAATTAATTTTCCTAGATTTATTCCAAAAGACTTCGATACTGTATGTGTGGATGAAATCATCCTTTCGTAGTACTTTTCACCTGCGTTTTTTCTTCCCTTCAAATAAGGTTCTTCTTCTTTTTTCTCATTCCTTCCGTACCATTATTTTTTTTGTTAACTTTCTTCTATATTATTTATATATTCACTTACGGTTTACTTCTTCGACATGCATTCACGCCATTGGGTCAACAAAGAATTGAAGCTAGTGGTAAATTTCTAGCTAAACTTATACACACTACAACATTGATTCACCTTCCGTCCTACAACATATTGACTTCGCGATTCCACAATTCAATGCTAGAACCACAAACACTTTCTATACACCTAGAGTGCGCTCTAATGTTATGACTAGAGGTCCGTTGGTCCATATGTGTCAAAAAGCAAATAAATTGTACACTGATATATTCTTAAATTTTTACCGATTAATTGCTTGTTAGTTGTTTGTTACTCATAATTTTTTTTCTCATTTTTGTACCGTAATTTTGTAAGTGATAAACTGTATTGTAGTATGTACTATGCACTATTTGTTAATCTTTTTCATATAATTTTACCCTGTAAATGGAATTTTCTGTTCTCCTCACTTTTTTTCAGATATTGTTTCGCTCATTCTCCACTTTCTTTTCTGACGTTTCTTTTTGCTTATCTGTCTGTCACCAGATCTTCCTTTTTCTTCATTTCATAACCTCCGTAGTGTATATTTCATGTTGGTTAACAATTAATTTTGAAATCCTTTGTCCTAAATTGAAACTCACACTGTCTTTTTTATTTAAAAAGTTTAAAAACTTTAAGAACACATTTACAATATTTAAGACAAAAAAATCTCAGAACATCTATAAAATGTACTCATATACTGTATGCTGTTGCATGATTTCACAAAGCACTTTATTATTGTAACAATAACAAAAGGCAAATAAGTCTGATCCATTCGAGTAGGAGAAAACATTAACCAAAATAATTCACACGAGACTTTACAAGTACGTAAACAATAACGTCAAATCTCAAATAAACAAACGAAAATGTACAGATCAAATTAATGAACCATCGTTAACACAGTGAAAACATCAAAATAAAACTAGAAAAGTAACTAGTGGTGTCACAATGGCGGCCTACATGTTGTCCCAATTCAGCAAGCTGCGCACACGGCACATAAACATTCTATATAGTTTTATATCTATGGTTGTAATATAATAGTCTTATCCCAGAGTTTTTTGTAGAAAATTTTATGCTCTACAATGAAAGTGTTACAAATTGTTTGGTATCTTGTTCTGTACAGTTCGGTAAGCGAAAAAGAAGAAAAAATATAACGAAAACCGAAAAATGTTCCTTTATATTTTTTCATAAAATATAATTATTAATTATTTTATCTTTCTCGTAGTGCCTAAATTTCATTTGATATTGTATTGAACATCTTTGAAAAATATAGTTAACTATAAAGTGGTAAAATCAGAAACAACCTTTGGCATGTTGTTAAGTTATCTACTTCGCTAACCACTAGTGTTTTAATTTTAACAAGTTTTAGAGAACTGAAAGAAACTTCTCAGTAACCGACCTAACCACTCAAATTAGTTGCTAATTAACCATTATGAGTTACAGAATCAACCTGATTGAATAATACATCGACACTTGTTGGAAACAGTCAGCCACATTATGTAACTTATTATGCTACATTTGCGAGGTTAGATTATAATTGCTAATTTTAAGTATATTTTACATTTAAAGCAGCAATGCGCGACTAGAAGAAAATTATTCTCAATTGTTGTCGATGTAGCAGTAATGCAGGATGATTGCATAGTACAAAGGTCTTGATATGTATATTTTATTTCGTTTTATTTTTATTACTCACCTACCTAACCATTAAAACTCAAGTGCACATGAATAATTATTGAATATTATTAATAAAAGCAATTTATTTAGAATATTTATTTCTCGAGCTAAAAATAATTTTGCGAGGTCATTCACACAATTCTTCTCTTTATTATATTATACAGATTTGCAAATAAAATATCATATATTTTTTTTTAAATCATCAACATTATCAGTTTGTTTAGAAAAGTTATTAATAGAGCATACCTACTAATATCCTTATTAAATGTACATCTTTTGTCCTTAAATCTCGCTTACATTTTGTAAGAACGTATGTAGATATGTATATATATGTATGTTGTACCTACCTACCTACCTACCTAATATGTATACATTAGTTGCTAGAGCACAGATTCCATTACTATTATTAGTTTTTACCCTCTTGTCTTTTTTGTATTCAGTAGATAATACCCTACCTATATGCAACTACTTGGTATGCCTAGTTGGTTTACGTATACTTTTAAAATTTTCATGTTATAATAGAAACTTATAAAAGCACGCTTTTTACTCATACTAATAGCTTTGTTTAGTTCCATTGGAAAACTGAAGTAAATACGCCAGGAACGTTTTAAATTTGAAACAAACAGGTGTTATTTTAATGTGAGCAAGAACACTTTATGCTTTATTCATGATTCGTTACGAATAGGGAAAACATAAAAAAGCGAGGTAAAAATTAGGGGATGCGGATGTTCAAAATCTCGATACGATGCGAATATTTATGCTTCCAAAATCCCTTTTTATAGCTTTTTTATGCGTTGGGATATTGAATCTTCGGGTAAAAATTCAATATTAAACATTGTTTCTAACCAGAAGCTAGAAGTCTACGAAAATGTAATCTAAATTACTAAATTAATGCATCTCTGGATTACGATCAATAAGCATAAAGTAATATTTGTAACTAGTATCAGAATTTTTAGAACTGTATAGTGAAGTATATTTTAATAATTAATGTAGGATGTAGGAGTGCAGAATGCTTAAGTTTATTTCAGCTTGGAAGATTTGTTTCAATAAAAACGAAAGAGATTATTATTTCATTTGTAGTATCTTTTGTATGAATCGAATTTAAAACCAAGCAAATCCCGGCAAAATGTGCGTACTTCAATGGTTAACCGAATCTTGATCGAATTTTATGAAAATTTGGCCTAAATGTATACACAGTTAGCATCTGAAGTATGGATTATGTTGTATTTATATACTATTAAGATTTGCAAACTAACTTTTATTTAAGTACAAATACAAATATGTACGTTATACATCTTGGCATCTATGTGGTACCAACTATTACTACTTACTGTGTAGTGTTGCCAACTATGACAGATTAAATTCAGTAAAAGCGAAAGAAACACTTTTTACGAAATATCTTCGAACAAGTCGATTTCAATTAATAGAAATATACATTACATACGTGATCGTTGACTTTCAACTATCTTTTGTTTCTTTAAATATTGACGCCATCTTTTTTTTTAGTGGCAACGATCAATGTTTTTCCTCGATTATGTGAGATCTTTTCATTCTCGAATAAATGGTATAAAATGTTGCAACCTTACATTAGAAAATTTTCAAGAAAATGACAATGGAATGTTAAAAAAGGCCAGGAGAAAACGTTTTATGCATTCCAAGCTTTGAACTTTGGCAGCTTGGTTGTGTGGGTCTCTCAATAACAAATCTACCCACTAAAAAGTGTATCTAGATTTCTATTTTGTAACAATTATGCTCTATTAATGCGTATTGGGGAATTAGTTTGGTAATGTACAAAACTATAATATATGTGCATTTTTTATTATTCTTTAGTCTGTTTCTACTACATTGCTGATATTGTATTGGAGTTGTAATGTAATATTTAGTTGTAATTGCTGTTCTGAATGTGGCTTTTTTAAATAGAAATTCTAATTAGTGTTGTACAACCGATACAAAACATCATCAAACAATTGTCTAGTAAAGATTTACGCTACAATTAAAAGTGTTAATGTATCAAATGCGGAAGCAATTATCGCATTGTCTTTGCAAACACTTCAATCTTGTTTGTTATTAGGAAGCCAAGGAGGTTCTCTGCGATCCGGAGAAGAGGAATAATTACGATAAATGGCGAAATAGTGGTATTTCAATCAGTTATAGACAGTGGCTGGGGATGAAGGAGCATGTACACCAGGTAAAATTGTTTCTTTTTCTTATTGTTGCAGAATTATTAATTAATTAATTTAAGTACTTGTTTGTTTTTCATTAAAATAACATAATTAACACAATAATTTTAAATGTATTTCCATTCTTAACCTTTAAAAAACATTAATTTAACGATAGCGCCGAAAGTATGCCCGTTTTCCTATGTTTATTTGTAAACAAAACATATTATTAAAATATATTTGCATTTAAAAGCACGTATATTTGGACAGGGTCTGAGAGGATATCTTTCAGCGTACATACACTCGTGATACCAATAAAGACTTAAAACATTATCCAAGAATAAACACCATGTCAACCATGTTTGTTGTTCAATGGTTCAATGTTTGTTGAATTCGAGGCATTTTCGCAATGTTTATCAGATAACTCTCTTAGGCTCTTAGACTTTTTTCGACATAATGTATGATAAAGGAGCTACGGTTCGAGCCATCTTAGGTGCTATACTCTGTATAACTTTGGATTTGTAGGCACTGAAGTCCGATTTGATAATAATTTAATTTTGTGTTACCGGAAATAATGATAACTCTGGTTTAGTATTATATTAAACAAAAAAGAAAAAACCAAACAATACGACTCAAATGAAAGTGATAGTGAAGAGGAAATATCAAATAATAAAATATTTAAAACTTTAGATTAAATGAAAAAAGCCATAGAATTCATGAACACCAAATTCGAGGAAATATAGCAAGAAAATAGAGAAATAAGGAAGATGTTAAAAGAAAGTAACAAAGATAATCAAAAACTAAAAGACTAAGTAAATAACTTAGAAAGAATGTTAGATGGTTTGGAGAGAGAAAAGATAAAGAATAACTTGATAATAAATGGAGTAGAAAAACAGAATGAAAGGGAAAATGTAAGAGAAATAGCGGAAAAAATAAGTAGAAAGCTGGAAGAAGATAAAATAGAATCCATAGCGAAATGTTATCGGAAAAAAGAAGATAATCACACTTTAAAACACATGAAGCGAAAGTCGCCATCCTTAAGGCAAGAAAACATCACGGCATGATCTCATCAAAAGACTGTCAGCTTAAAGGGAAAAATAACATATACATAAATGAAGAACTAACCACAAAGAATAATAACCTGTTTTTTCATGCAAGAAAATTGATAAAGAAACATAAACTGAAATATGTTTGGACAAGAGAAGGTAACAAATACGTGAGGAAAACAGAGAACAGTGACAAAGTAAGAATACGAACCGATGAAAACCTAAAAAGAACAGCAGAAACAGAGAAACAATAAAGCAAGAACAACAAACAATGATAGAATAGCAATGTGTAGTATGTATATGCAGAATATACGTAGTATAAAAAACAAATTTACCGAAATACAAACTCTGCCTACGATCGAAAATTCACCAGACATATTAGCCTTTACAGAAATATGGTTAAACCAATAAGAAGAGTGTTTCTATCAACTCGGGTATACAGCAACTTTCAATTCCAGAGTCACAAGAGGAGGCGGAATATACATAAAGCAAGATATAAATGACAAAATACTGACGAATAAAACAATAAAGAATGTTGAAATAGGAACTATCTCATTAAAGGAACAAAATATAATAATAACACTAATATACAAACCTCCCTAAGTGGACTTCAAAACATTAGAAAACGCTATAAAAAATAATGTAATTAATAGAAAGAACAAACATATTATCATAGGAGACTTTAACATAAATATAGCTAAAAAGGATAGCAAAACTACAGAATACATTAACATGTTTAAAAAAAACAAAAAATATAGAATAGAAGAACAAAAGAATACCGTACTAGAAGAAATAACAACGAAAATGATAGCATGTAATCACAAACATGAAAACTCAAATAAAATTGAAAATAGTGCCAAATAATATATCAGACCATCAGAATTGCTCTACAGAATACAAAAAAACCACCCCAATACAAATATTACGAATATACCACATTAGATTATTACTACATAGAAAAGAACATAAACGAAATCAAAGAAAACGAAATCGACAGTCTTCAGAAATTATCAACTACACTTCAAAATATAATAGAATCACACCAGAAAACCCAGACAATTAAAAGAAGAAAATACTGCCCATGGATAAATAAGAACATCAGGAAGAGAAATGATTTATATAAAAATCATATTAAGCACCCCAAAAACGAAAAAATCTACGCCAGATACAAAGATCAGAAAAACGCACAAAACATGTTATAGAAAACACTAAGAAAGAATATTACATAAAACAATTTAAGAAATGTAAATCAGAACCGAAAAAGACATGGAACTTAATCTACAAAGAAGTAAGCCAAAATCAAAATAATAACAAAAATATAAGCGAAATACAAAAAGAAAATGGAGTGATAACAACTGTGCCCGAAGAAATAGCAGAAGAAATCAATAAATACTTCGCAAATATTGGTGAATCCTTGGCAGAAGAACAAATGTCAAAGAACACAAAAACCCCAATAACAACAAAGATGAAGAAACAAGTACCAGAATTAAAATTTAAAATGGTAACTCTGAGAGAAGTGACAACAATAATAAATCAATTAAAAACAACACAGCACCAGGATTTGATAAAATAACAACATCAATAGTTAAAAAGAACAAAGACGTACTATCACCAATTTTGACCAAATTAATCAACAACGTTATATGTACATGATGGAGAATTCCCCGAATATCTAAAAAAAAAACTACTATTGTGCCGATATACAAAAAAGGCAACAAGCTGAACGTTGAAAATTATCGTCCTATCTCCTTGCTATCTACACTAAACAAAATTTTGGAGAAAAGCTTACAAATTCAGTTGTCTGATCATCTAACAAGGAATAAAGTTGTGAACCCGAACCAATATGCTTTCCAGAAGAACTCCGGTATAACATCTGCAACAACAGACTTTATAAATGAAGTTAAAGAAAAAGTGGAAAAAGGGAACATAGTAACAGCGCTATACATAGACTTGAAGAAAGCATTCGATACAATATCTAAAACCAAACTTATTGAAAAATAGCAGAACATAGGTATAAAAAATACATAGCAAAAAATAATTGAAACTTATGTAATGAATCGCCCACAAAAAACAAAAACAAACAAAGTGGAAAGTGATGTACGTTCTGCCAAATATGGAATACCACAGCGCGGGAACTTACCACCATGACTATACATATTGTATACCAATGATATATTTGAATTATCACTCCATGGCAAAATATACGGATACGCAGACGATACCTGTATTATACAGTATCAAAAAACCCCACATAATAGAAAAAACACATTAATAATGATATGAAGCAAATAGAAGAATGGTGCTTTAATAATTTAATAACAAGAAACGACGATAAGACAAGGATGCGTACAAATACAAACAGCAGATGCGATAAGGGACTACAACAAATTAACAACAAAAATAAAAAGCACGGGCCACCATAACTTTCACAAGGAAATCAAGAGAAGGATATTGAAGATATAAATGAAATAGAGAAGAAACCTGAGAGACATCCAGAAACGAAAAGAAGAAAAGCAGCACACAGGAGCCCTCAATACCGCTCATGCAGGAAACTGGCAAAACCAGGATCTTGCAGTGAGGTTGAGGACCGAAGAGGACATGTTGTGTACAGTATATACATATGTATATGTGTATATGTATCTATGTGTACGTACATGTTTTTTTTTCTGGAATAAATGTTTACTACTAAAATTAAAAAAAAATAGTAATGTCTTTTTAGAGTTAAAAAGCAGAAAAGTCAATCTCTGTTATTATACTAGCGAAATCCTTAAAGCATCTGCAACTACACAGGAAGGAAAGCAAATAGGGTTCTTTTCCATCCGTTTATTGATCAGATTATTAATAACCTCAATTTTAATTAGAACTGAATATAGTTTACTCCTCAAAAAACAAACTGTTAGAATGCAAGAATTAAAATCAATGTGGCCTAAAACTTTTGAAAGGCTTCCGGATAAGTGGATTACATGAGGTGAATTGAGAAATCGAAAACTACACTTGTTTCTCCTATATTTCCCATTGATCCAATCGGAATTCAATTGACCCAATCGGAAATTGTATTTGCGTAATCCTCGAAGCTGTAAAGTTACTAATAAAATAGATTACTTTCGAACATCTCAAGAAAATTTAATTTGTATTTCCCGTCGAATAATTTATTGTAATATTAAATCAGTAGAGTTTTCTCGATTTTATTTTTCTTCGCGCATATTTTTCGCAAGGATATTTCTAAATGTTAACTTGTTTGGAGATTACAAGTATCAAATGGTAAAATAACATCTGCTTTTATTAAAGAGTACCTCGGGCGAAGAAAGACGAAACAAAAGTAATATTTTCGCTAAAAATATATATGTATTGCTAGCTTAATAGTCGGAGTGACTTTCTGTTAGAAGCACGTTGGGGATTTTTTATGAATGAAATGTCTTCGTAGGAAATAAGAATGACAAGTCCCAACCATATTGTTTCGTTTTTTTACTAATAGAAGCGTAGCAGGAAAAAAACACGAAAATAAGGAATTCAATACAGAAATTTAATGTTGAGGATTGCTGTTAGATAATGGACAATTATATTCAAATAAGAATATGATTGTAAGAATTACTGAAATATATATTTAAGCTACTTCATAATGTTATGCGACGATTACATACATTGAAGTTTAATCAGTTTAACAGAATATTACTTAGAAAATTTAATTAGATTGAATTAATGAGAGAAAACGCAAAATTTCTCGTTTTAAAATAACGTTGGATTAAATTTGTCAGGTTTTAATTTCCTCCTACCCTTGGTTCTTTATTGGTTAAAGCTTTAAATTAATATGCTTCCTTCTTCATTTGCAAGATTAATAATTAAAACTTAACAAATTCTACCGTACGTTGAAAATCAAAACAGGTTTTTCGTCAATGCAAATTCCTCACACACTAAACATATACATACATATAAGTAAATATATATGAAGCAATAATTTCAACATAGCAATATTGTAGTTAACGGGTCCGATGGCCGCAGTGGTTAGGCAACTGACTATCGTTGTGGGAGGACGATAGGCGCCGGGGTTCAATTCTCTGGAGGGACTGTGACATTTTTTCAGAGAGTTTAATCCCGGATCGACTTGCCATTCGCTGTTGGGAGCAAAGTGATTAACAGCGCGGCATCATAAAAGGCGATATGATGCTGTCACAAAGCCAATTGAACACAACTTACACACACAAAACTACACCGCGAGAGTTGCATTGATAGCCAGACAAGCGATACAGCTTACGGAGTCACTGCAACTAAGCACCCACCACACATTAAAAAAAAACAATAATCAGGAGCGCTTCTAAAAACAAAAAAGTACTACTACTGCTATAAAAAGTGTGCATTTTTGCTGATAGTCGAAGTGAAATGACAACAGTGCATTATATTGTGTTAGAGGCGTTTATGATACTAATGTCCGGTTTCTCAAATGTCAAACAGCAGTTATCTGTATGGTAACTGTCTTTGTTAAATCGCCAGATACTGAGCAGATAACTGCTGCTTGACGTCTCAGAGACCGGGCATAAGTATGGTTGCTGGTTGCCAAACGATACTTTTGGCGTAGAGAACGAGTTACATTTCGATTTTTTACTTGCATTATTGTTTAGGACACTATGCTTTACTAGGCATAACCAGGCCGTCATCAATTTAACAAGTATGGTAGACTCGGTCTTCCAAGTTCCGACAAAGAATGGAGTCCGTTACGCCTGCTAATGCCGGCGTTCATGTTTTAGTATTATAACTATGAAAATATAGTTTTCTGAAAAAAATAGATAAACACTTCTCGCAGTTTTTCAATATTTATTGGCGAATTTTATTCATATATTGACTTCTACAATATCTTCTAAATGTATACATTAGGCGTTCTTAAGACCACTATCCACCCACATATTAGTCCATCGTATTGGTTTGTTCAAACCGTGTGTTGTCCGTTGATCTATTCATGTAAATCGTAACGAAAGATCGGTTACAAATTAATGTTTTGGAGTTCGGTCGTAAGTTCATTCATATCACAGACCAATTTACAACTTTGGGAATAGCTCACCTAACTTGGACTTGATATTGGTGACAGTTTACCTGATTTGGATCTGGTATTGGGAACAGGTTACCTGATTTGGACCTAATATTGGGAACGGTTCACCTGATTTGGACATGATATTGGGAACAGTTTACCTGATTTGGACGTCATATTAGAAGGAGCTCATGTTCATTGCTTCTATAGCATATTTCGTTTGTTGAAATATTACATTTGTCTAACAGACAAAGGAAAATATAGGTAAAAATGAAAACAACAATTTATTTTTCTCGTAAATTGCATTAGTCTTGAACTTATCCGAACCATTTTCTTAGATAATTATACTGTTTAGAATTTAATAATATCGCTAAATGTAAACTTATAGTGTCTTTTGCAGTTTACGAAACTCCCATAATGCCCTGTGAATTTGAAACAGCGAGTGCAGCAACAGCAACTAGAAAATAAGTCACTTTTTATTTTTCTTTATAAGTAAGTATTTTTGAAAAAAAATTATAGCAAGCAAAAATATCTTTATTTCAACGTTTCAAGTGACAATAAGGCTTGATATTGAAAAATTGAAATGACAATGAACAGACAAGAGAATAATTCAATAAACATACATAGTATATTGTATGCATACGTAGTTGACCCGGTTGCTGTTGCACATTTTACAATTATCTTGCTGTTTTCATTTTCGATTGGAATGTATTGATAAAAGATAAAATTGTCATACTCTAATTTATTGTAACGAGACAATAGGCAGTATGGTGCATTGATTAGAAGCCTAACATACATAAGTTAATTTAACGGGTCGATGGCCGCAGTGGTTAGGCGGCTGACTATCGTTGTGAGAGGACGCTGTCACAAAGCCATTTAAACACAACTTACACACACCAAACTACGCCGCAAGAGTTGCAGTGATAGCCAGACAAGTAATACAGCTTACGGAGTCACTGCAAATAAGCACCCACCACACATTTAAAAAAAATACAAGTTATAAAATAAATTCTTATTTATCGTTAACTGATAGAAGTAGTATCTCTTAAAACAGCACCTATTACTGCAATATGCCGTCTGGTGAATTAACTTTTTGTGAGAATTTAAAAGATAAGTATTCAAGGTAATTATAATGGAAAACATTACAACCGTAACAAAAAACAAATGTGATCATTATAATCATTAAATTCAAGCGAAATATGTTAAACTGATATCGTATATCTGCTAAATTCTTAAAATCCCGACATTTTTAATAGAAATATCACATTTGAAGTAAGTATATAGGGAAATATTTATAAAAAGAATCAAATTAAGTCACGAACCAAAGATCAAACATGTATCGATTTTTAATATTAATATATATTAATATAATACGAAACAAACAAAATTGTTAGCGTGTTGGAAGAAGATACATCGTTCTTCAGTTATACCAAGGAAGGAATAGAAGGAATACAGATATAAATGTATACAAAAGAAGATACTGGAACAATGGTTACTAATTCAATAGGTTTCATAATTTTCGCGAAATATTTAATTTATTATATATGTCGGTTATTGCATGAAACGATTCCTTAAATTAGTCGAAACCATAATTATTTTTGCAGAAATAGTGTATTTTGTTTTAAAGTGTGACGACAGAGCTTCAGTACAAAACTGTATTCGTTTAAATGCTGCTGTTTAAATGCATTATTTAAATTGCTTTTTGCTCTTTATGTGTGTTCTCAGTATGGTGATACAATATCTAATATGCAATTTATGTGGACTTTGTAGAGGACAGTAAACTTCTCAACTGGAAATGAGGGCTCCAATAGGGATGGTACAAAGAGCACCCAGCTCAAGTGCCTGGACAATAGGTGTTCAACCCTAACTGAATGAATGAATGAATGAATGAATGCAATTTATATAGTATACAAAGTACATAAAAGGATCTAAAATTTTCTTGTAAATGCTTATGTACTAAATAATGGTTTAGCAGATTTGGTTCTTTATATATAAAAGATTGTTAGTAGTGACAATTTCAATCTACGATACTCTTATATTTTTCGAAATTGATAGGTTCGCTTAAAAATTATAGGACAAAATTACTTCCTAATTGGTTTTTTTTAGCTAGTCAAGTAGCACTTTAGCACATACATACATACACCACACATATTTTTCTAAACTTTCATCATTAAGGCTACTATTATTGGAGACTTTGTCAATTTGTTGTAATAAGTAAAATATAGCTAAATATAATACATAGTACTTTTTCGCGGCCGCTTTATTGTTTTGTGTTAACCGATATTTCCTCTTAAGCGGTTTCGTGTTAAACGTATTTCACTGTATCTTGCGTTTCAATTTCTTGAACAGTGAACTTATTTTGTGTACTAACAGTTAGGATAATTTCTGTATACATATGCATACCATAACGTTATATAAAGTTAGGCTTTATAAATCCAAAATCTCTATCACAAGCCAAAGAAAGAATAACCATATATGAAAAAATTTTGTTGTATCTGACCAAAACAGTCTGTTTCTGTAAGAGCCATGTACATACACATATGAACAAAAGCCTACATACGGGCAGCAAAATGTAAACATGTAAGCGACATGTTTACATTTTGCTGGCCGTATGTAGACTTTCGTTTATATGTGTATGTACATGAGGGCTAAGGTGTTGTTTTTATTTTGCGCAGGACAGTTGTCCGAAAACAAATGCAATTGTTTGAAATTTTGTGGTAAATATTTTTTTTTGTAAAGCTGATTAAAAATAGACACACTTCATCAGCGCGCTTCGCAGCAACATTTTGGTGATAAACGTAGAAGTACACTCTGATGATATTCAAGTCAAAAACAGATACGTTTAGTTAAATCGGATAAAATAGGTCTTGTGCAGGATTTAAATGTAATTGCACATTTTGCATGTAATCGACACACAATGCAGGTAGGTTTTTTCTTGTATTGCAGTCCTCTGAGGCCTTCTTCATCGTACATACACGTTGTTTTCGTATTTAATATATTTATACTCCCTTCTAGAATAATGACATTCTTTTTCAGAAAAAGAAGAAATCTAGTTTCTAATCAAACGCACGATTTTATTGTTAAAGGCATTATGTGTTCTCTACTGTAAGTCGTTCTATACTAACAGCATGCACATAAACAAACATGCTCTGACAGACTGTAATCGTTTGGCTGTCAATACATGCAAAGTACAAGAGCATGAATTGTTGCGACCATTTCCATTAGGATTACATTAGTGTGGCTGTTTAATTTCATAGGGTTGTATAAGTTCTTGAACCTATTATGTCATATTTGCCTTTTGACTTTATCTTTTTTTTTGAAAATCGATAGTTTTGAATCCAGAAGTATTTTTGTGCCAGAGTTTATCGCACATATTTACAGCAAAAATGTTTGATGCCAAATGCATACGGGGGAGGGCTAATAACTAATTTAGATACAGTTTGATTGTTTCAGACATAAACGATCTAATTACTAAATCATTGTCTTGTCCTGAAATAAAACTTGAACCATGTTTATTGGATTTTGATATCGCGTATTCATTGCACACTACATTCTAGTTTTACAATTTATTTTATATTGCACGCATATTTTAGCAGGATTTGGGTTTATTGAATACTATTTATAATATTCCAAACGCATACATGTATGTAACATACCTATCAAAACCATTTAAATTTATGACAAGTAAGAACAAACGCGATTACAAAACAATCTATACTAAAAACGTGTTTGGATATAATTCAATTTTCGGCTTCAATTAAAAATACTAATCTTTTTTCTAAATTTTGCATTTTGTACGAGTACTAAAATTCATTTTTTTTAATTGTAGTCTATGCACTGGTCAACTCCTAAAACCAAAGATCGTATGTTACCGGAATCTGGCGGTTCTTCAGGACCTTCATCCCTAGGTGCAGGAGGGATGAGTGCAGCTCACAGAAGAGCATCCGAGGGTGGTGCAAATTTGCATTATGGAGGACGCGGTGTATCTGGATGGGGCAGCGACGCTCCTAGCGAAGTCGTCAGCAAATTCAGAAACTACGAAATATAAACTGCATATGAAGATATGAACCTATACTTAAATGTAATGATTTGTTTTCTGCGTTAAGGAAATCAGTGTCTGTGTGTTTATGTACCCGAAGTTTCCGTTTACGTAGCGATGACGTTAATATTACATATAACATCAACCTACCCAGCACCACTATGTATCGTATTATTATTAAACTTGTATTCCAACAAAAATGCATATAAAAAGTGAAGCATGATATGTGTCTTTAAACATTTAGGTACTAAGGTAATTTCATTTTGTTTAAGCTATTTATTAAGCAATCAATTCTTATTACAACTTTTTGCTTAATTGGGTACGTAACCCACTTTTATCTGATCAATCGAATATAATAATAGTTAGATATTAGATAAAGAATTTTGAATATGACGTATTGCTAAGCTAACGAAAATTAATGGAGTAATTTGTGTTTCACATTTTTGCTTTGCAATTGACGACACGGCTTTTGAGACGTTTCATCTATGCTAAATAAAAAGAATTTCTTCCATTTTTTTCTACGATTTTTAGGTCTTTCTTCAATTAATCGGAAAACTTACTAATAAATATTTGAGGGATAGCAGTATAGAATTTACTGTCACAAGTAGAGCCTGAAAATGTTCGTATGATTAAAATACAATTTGCGAAAAGACATTGTAATATGTTTTATATTCAGTTACATATTTTGAATTCAACCATTACATAAATGTGTTTTCATATTTACGTATTTATGGAAGTAAATATTACATTGTAATTTCTACTGGAAACGCAATATGAGCGTATACGTAAAATGCAGGTAAATATAATTTTCTTCGGAAGTCTACTAAACTTTGTAACAAATTTTACTCAACATGAAATTGATGAACATCAAACTATTTCTCTCTGCCACCAGTTTTAAATTAAAAATTATGTAGAATGCAATATACCCACATATTAATGTAGCTTTATTCTGTGTGTACAACGTGATATAGCTTCAGGATACATCAATTCTAAATCCTCCAGACCGGAAATATCGATTAAAATAAGAATATTCATATCACATTTTGTGATGCATCAACCGAAATATGAATTTTTGGTATATCAAGCTTTTTGTTATTCACGTTGTAGTCTGAGCCACCTTAACATATTCTAATCGTGTGTCTCTACTTAAGTCCTATTGATACAAGCTTAGAGGTAGAATATAATATGGTTGTTAAGTCGCTTTAAACATTTAGTAAAGAATTATATACGATTGCCAATGAACACGTTAATTACGCACTAGTTTGTATAGTGAGCTACTATTAATTGAACATAGCTGTTGAAAAGCAGTAGTGAATATTATTTATCTTTCCATAAAAATATATGTTTCAACTAGTGGTATTTGGAAGATCAAATTATTGTTAGAGAATTAAATATAATACACACAGAGAACCTTGCAGAGTTAATGCAAATTGTAGTTTTCGAAACAATGGCTTCTGCAAGAAAACTGTCAGAAGAAGCTTCCTGGAGCAAGTTAGCTCAGATTAAAGAAGAAACTATAGTCATAGAATAAAATTAAAAATTATGAATACCAATACCAATGTTGTTGTATCTCATTGCCAAGTTCTCATAAAAATTACGATTTTTAGGTATTCTATTCAATCATCATTTATTTTCGAGTATTAACTTGGAGAAGTTCAACAATATAAAATTTATATTTAGTAGCATTTCCATATTTTTCTGCAGTATTTGCTTATATAAAGAATACATATTTAATGGCGAGGAAAATTACACTGACGTCGGATTTGTCCTTATAAATGTTAAATATATTAAGTGTACTATAAATAAAGATAATATCATGTCCAGTAATATACCTTCCATGCGTAAAATACGACTATTGGCTTATTTTTCCACTTAAAAGTTAACGAGACGAAACAATACATTAGGACTTCGCTCTCTCCACGTAAAAATCATATCTAACACCACAAATTTAAATAACGGGTTAGTATTTCGTGTTATTTCAAAGTTGGAGCATGAAGGAGTTCGTTTTATATATTAAGCTTGGTTTTAATTGCATAAAACTACTTATATAGTATATATCAGTAAAAATTGTGTTTAAACAAAAATAAATTTGAAGAAATAAGTCTCGGGTATTTTCCTAAGCTGTATACGAATACCACTTTGCTAACCAAACCGAGGAGGTGCCCCTAAGTAGATATCCAAAATTGCATAAAGTTTCGATTGATCAGATTGCAAATGGAGCAGTATATTACCTTGGCACCATTTTATTTTTATTTGTAATTTAACTCTCTTCTGTACTATAATCCTTCTTAATATATTTTTAGATGTTTATTTGTAGTAATAATAACAACTTAGTCCTAAATGTGATATTTTGATCTTGAATTTGATAAGTATACTTTCAAGGAGCAACCATGAACAGTAACAATCTTTATTAGAAAGAAAATTTGATGAAACCATGATTATTCTATTTAAACAATATTAATATTATAATAGTAGTAGTAGTAGTAGTAGTAGCACAGTTTTATTGTCAATGGAAATATTTGGTTATTATTCAGAATACTGTTGACTACTTACAAAGTATAGGAGAAACTAAAAGGACATCATTTATTAATAGAGTAGCCCATTTTCTCGTGTCGATTAGAGTCCATAGTAGAAATATGGATAGTGCAAAGCGAGAATTGCACACAGGCCAAGATCTACTACAATCCTCGCTTTGCATTATTCCTAGTCCCACTGCCAATAACAGCCACCTTCACAAATGAAGCACTTCGTTTATTAGAACTACTGCATTTGTGAATGATATGTAAGAATATGTACTTTCATACTTTAATTTCAGTTTATTTCAGCTACAAGAAACAATACAAACAATGTTGAATTTAATTTTTTTCTAAAAACGCATCCACAATTTAAAAAAACACTAAAGTAAATCAGTGATAGAAATTCAATTCACTGGTTTATTTATTTGTGGATTTTAATGTATTTTGCACCGACACATACAATATTTTCAAAACACTTTTTTTTTGGTCTAACGAAAAATTTACTTACCTCTTCTATAGCAAGAATGTTACAGGTTCACTTTGTTCAATTTGAAAATTTTAAATGACACCATATAAAGCTATGATATGATAGCTAATTAAAACAGTTCGAGATCAAATCATTACCTATATTATTTTTCTAATATATTATTATATATTACTATTATATTATTTGAGTTCGTTACACCTTTTGGCGCTCACAAAGTACGGTTGTTGACATTTTGAAGCTTTATTATTTATTAATTTCACATAGGAAGTATATATAAAATAAGTTGTATTAGTTGAATGTCTGATTGCGGAAGAGGAAATAGGCAGCTTAGGTACGTGTTGTGGCAAGTTGAATGTTAAATTCGTTCAAGTTACTATCAATGAATATAAAGGAAGATTATCTTCATACTTAAATTGCAAATTAAAACTGTTTATTTTTCTGTTATTATTAGTAAATAACACTGGCATTGTTACGTGCATGTTCTCCATAACGAAAAAGTTTTACAAAAGTTACCGCTTGTAATTTTAACATTCTTAAATTCGCGATCGTGTTTATAGAAAAGAAGACTGTGTTAACATATTGTGTAACAATATTTTAAGAAACTATATAGCTAAACGATTTACGGTTTTAGTCCTTTTTTTCCTATTTTTTCCTAATACATATTCAGCAAATTTAGTCCATCAACAGTCTATATTATATGTGATAGTAATATAATTCATAAATACTTATAATATATTTTAGTTTTATAAGTTATACGATAACCTAAATGTACTGAAAAAGGTTCCGAGAAAGAATAGTTATGTGCTTAGCTATTTGTAGTTAAGTTTTTCTTTATTATGATGTTAGTTAATTCTATACTACATCATTTCGACCAAGTACTTAAACTGATAGATTTTATTGTCAAAAATTTGTATAATAATTACGTACCTTTTCTTCTGTCAGGGTATTTGCACAAAACTATTCCACCTGATACTTGTATTTTGATAAATGTTTACCATACCATACCATACATACATACATGAATATTATATTTACGTCTACCATATACATATAATAAATATACAAATATTATATATATGTTATGAATGATATATTAAAGGTTTATAAATGTTTACAGAAATAAAATTTAACTTCCACGATTCTTCGAGTGTTTATACATAAATTGCCCTTACTTTTAGAATTAAGAAACAAAGGGATTCAAATCGATATACTTATATTCTGATTTAATTAATCTAGTCTTTGCAAAATTAATTAGAAATATGATCTATTTCAAGTTTACTAACTGACCAATTTTCTGTCAATAGAGTCGGCAAAGAGGGTTAAGTTTCAGTGCAGTACGAAAAGCAAGGGGAAGAAGGGTGAAGCGCGTGGTACGGAAACTCGGGCGTCCGTATCAAAGCACACTTGTTTAGTACTGTTCTACTGCTCATTGTGCGTGCTTATCAGCACACACATACTTACTTGGAAAATGTCACATGTAAGTACGTTTCAGAAACTTCGAAGAAACTAGAAAGTGTAATAGCGAGTTTGCCGGATTTAGAATACAAAGGGAATAGAATTAAATGTGTAAGATGCGACAATTATTTGACCTGTACCTGCAAGTGGAAGCCACCTAAAAAGTATAAAACACTGTTCTGCAATCTGTGGCAAACGACACAGTGAACAATTAACATTTAATATACTTGCTTGTTTTATTCTGTGTAATTTACCGTTCACTTTACTAGATCAAGAAGAATTTATCTTTTTCTGGAGCAAGTATTCGAATTATACATTAGTAAGTCGGAACTCGATAAGAAATGTTATGCCATCTGCTCGTGACTATGTTGAAAGAAGAATTAAAACAGAATTGGAAGATAAAAAATTGTGGTTACGTGTGAACAAAACAACCGATCGGCAAAAAACATTTTGTGGTGAATGCGATGATACGTATAATGGAAGAATTTGAACCGGCAACCTCTGTTGCAAAATGTTCTCAATGAAATTTTAAAAGTGGTGTTGAGTGCATTGAACAAATTTCAAGTTTCAACAAAGCAACTTTTAATGTTTGTGAGTAACGGTGCTGCTAACGTGCTTTTCTTAGCCAGACCTCTTTAAAGAAGAGAGTGGCAATATGTTACATGTAATGTGGTCGGCAAGTAAATGCTTTAATAGCTCAGATGAAGGTAATGTTTCTAAAGTCCTTGAAACGAACAAAAAATTTTACGAACCGTGTCAAAAGTACCTAAACCACCACATCCGATTACTTTACGGTGGAAAAAATGGTTAGAGGAATGCTAACATTTGGATGATATAACGAAGATAGTTTACTAACTCGATCCGAGACACGCCGAAGCTATCAAAAAAAGCCAAAAAATGTTTCAAGATAGTAAAAAGTGATTGAACTATTCGCAAGAACTACTATGGACTAGCGGAGTGAATTGAAAAATTACAAAAAGGTTCTATGTCGTGTGTGGATTCTGTTCAAATTGTAGATGATATTCACTGACAACTATGTGCGGCGGAAAGCGAAAAAAATGAATGTGTTATAATAAAAATTTGACAAGAATTCAGATTTTCTTTTACTAAAACAAATTTGTAAAGGTATGTCGAAAGATCCATTAAGTTGTCACAAGGAATTCAAATATTTACAAATGTAATATCAGTCGATGAGGAACTGTCATTTTTAACATTAAAAATTATTTATTACCATCCAGTTTATGCTTTCTTGAAAGCTTCTTAACAAAAGTCTTTCAGCACGTTATGTCATATATTTTTATCATCACTTACGATAGAGCAAAGTGAATTATTGGAATATAAAGACCTAATATAGTAATGGAGAAAATAGGAAAGAAAACGTTAAAGATTATGAGAAAGAAAATTGTGATATATACATACCTAATATATATATACATATATATACATACACGTATAAACAGTCATTAACGAGCCCGTAACACTTATAGGTCACTATAAAGCCAAAAATTACGCTGTTGAGTCTTACCTCGGGCTCCACAACGTATCACGCTATATATCATATTCAATAGACTGAGAATAATCATTAGAGTGGGATAAAAAAATATGATGGGCTCCATATCGAACCAGTTATGCCATCAGAATACACAAAATAGTTCTGCAAGAACTCATTTAGTACTACTACTAACTACATTAGTACAGTATATAAGCTGGCAACACTGCCGGGCTCTGTACGATGCGTAGCATATATCTTAATATAGAAGTGGGCCTCATGCAGTAGCACTCTATATATCTGGGGGTCAGAAAACTTTTCCTTGTTGCTGATCCCTTTACTAATACTAAATCAAGATGGAAAATGCAATAGCATATACTCATGCACCTTTGCTATAAATGCCGGGATTGACAGCGACCTGTTCATATAACGGGCTCATCAACATACTGTTTATAGGTATATATATACCGGTAAAATCTCTACTGAAGCAACGATAGAGGCGTGTCTACGTCCCCACTATAACTGCCTGCAGTCTTAGCGAACTTATTTGCACAGCTCGTTTAGCTCGGCTATTACTAGTTAGTCAGAAATAAAATTATTGATGTGTCTGATAACATCATTCCAGAAATTTTAAGTGCAGTTCGAAATAATTTTTATCATCGCCTAGGATATTGTTTGGCTCAATATGGAAATACTTTCGAGCCCTTTATTTAAATAATCTGTATGAAATAGTCAATGTATTTCCATATAATATAAAGGAAGTTATGAATTTTTTACTTTACGAAATAGAGGCGAAAATCGCGTGCGACTCGCGTTACAGAGGGTTCGCTTCTATTGTAAAAACTAATTAATTCTACTTTAGTTTTGCGGTAAAATGATAACAAAAGAATATCTATGGATATCGGTATATTCATTAATTTAATTAATTTGCGCTTTCCTGAAATTTATTCTGTGTTGTGTGCATGTAAATAGATATTTTTGTTACTTTTATAAGTGTACAGTTTCAATAAATGAATTACAAACATTAGGCCATAGGATAGCCAATACGCAGTCGACATCGCAGGATAATATATCGCCTGCTATGGAGGCAACTCTCTATACAGAATTCTATGAACATAGTACCTTGTTGAGTGCCTATTGAATTACCGTGTTTCAAAGTCGTACATTACGTATGCCTTCATATACATACATACATACAGGCTGGTAAATTTAAAATGTAATACTAATATCTTTGAAACAATTAGTGTTATGAAGAAAAGTATTAGACAAAAGTTTAACTATATGAAGGGGTTCATCCGATGGCGCCTCTGTTGTCACTATAAAGAAAGATACAAAGGTCATAGCAATGTCAACTCTTTTTTTTCAAATAGCATATGGTATTTTTTATCAAATTCTGCAAGATCAATAAATTGTGAATACAAAAATCGTAAACCACATATGACCTCAAATTAATATTAGTCGAGATACAGTGGTGCCTCGCACAAAGAACGCCTCGCACAGCGAACGCTGCACACAACGAACTTCCTGTTCGTTCATTTCATGATTCATACAACGAACTTCGCTTCACACAACGAAGTCGCCCGAGCCGATGTATTGCATCCTCCCGCGCAGGCACTGCAGGCAGTCGTTAGTCACTGCGCTTAACTTACGCACGTATCGCGGCAATCGTTCTTCATTATGAATTAAATCACGCACGTATCACGGCAGTCGTCCTTTTAAGTTAAACTCAATATTTTTTATATCATGGCTTCTAAAAAAAGCAGGAAGGTGATTTCTGTTGAAATGAAACAGGAAATAATTAGAAGGAGTGAATGTGGGGTAAAACAGTGTGACCTCGTCAAAGAGTTTGGCCTCAGCAAGACCACCATTTTCACCATTTTGACAAATAAGGATGCCATCAAATCAGCCAAAGTAGCCAAAGGAGTATCAAAACTATTTCATGAAAAACATAGGTCTTCAATCCACGAGGAAATGGAGAGGCTATTAGCGATTTGGATTAAGGACAGGCAGGTGAAAGGTGACGTAACAACCCAAGATATTTTCTGTCACAAAGCCAAGAAAATTTATGACGATCTAAAGAAAAACGTCCCTGGAAGTAGCAGCAATCAAGATAATGAAGAAGAATTCAAAGCCAGCAGAGGGTGGTTTTTTAGATTTAAGAAAAGGTGTGGAATCCACAGCGTTACTATGCATGGTGAGGCTGGCAGTGCTGACAAGAAAGAAGCAGAAAAGTTCTCTATTACCTTTCAAAAATGTATTAAGGATGAAGGATACTGCCCACAACAAGTGTTCAATGCCGATGAAACGGGTCTTTTCTGGAAAAGAATGCCGAGCAGAACCTTCATTACAAAAGAGGAGAAGAAATTGCCGGGACACAAAGCCATGAAGGACAGACTTACCCTTATGTTTTCGTCTAATGCCAGCGGAGACCTCAAGATCAAACCTCTATTGGTTTATCACTCTGAAAATCCAAGAATTTTCAAGAAAAATAACGTTATCAAGTCCAAACTGCCCGTCCATTGGAAGTCCAATCAAAAAGCCTGGGTGACCCAAGTTATCTTCAACGAATGGATTCTGGAAACCTTTGCTCCTGCCGTGAAGAAATTCTTGCTGGAAAAAGAACTGCCGCTCAAAGCCCTTCTGATACTTGACAATGCCCCTTCTCACCCAAAAGACCTACAGGAAATATTGCAGGAAAATTATCCTTTTATCAAGGTGCAGTATTTGCCACCAAACACCACATCCATTCTTCAGCCAATGGATCAGTAAGTTATTGCGAACTTTAAAAAACTCTACACTAGAGCCCTCTTTAATAAGGTGTTTGAAGAATGCGAGTTTGGTGGAGAAAATATGACTGTCCGAAAGTTTTGGAAGGAGAAATTTGATATCCTTATGGCAATACGACTTATACAGAAGGCCTGGGAAGAAGTGTCACAAAGGACCCTCATTTCTGCTTGGAAGATGCTTGTGCCTTCGTGGACCCAGGAAGAAGCAGTAGTTGATGCCACAGAAGTGGTGAAGGACATCATCACAGTGGCCCAAAGGTTGGAATTAGAGGTAGAGGAAGAGGATGTAGAGGAGCTTATTGAGGAACACGAAGAAAAGCTGACAACTGAAGAGCTCCAAGCACTTCTGGTCCAGCAACAGGGAGCGTTGCTCAAAGGGAAGCGTTATCTGATAACGAGGAGCAACAATCAAACAATCAACCAATCCCAACTGCTGACATCAAGAACATCCTGGTCAAATGGAAAGCAGTTCAGGAGTTTACCAATGCCCACTATCCGGATTCAGCTGAAGCAAACAGGATCAACGATCTTTACTCCGATACTCTTGTCCGTTATTTCCGGCAGATGTTGGAGAAAAGAGAAAAACAAACGACTTTGGACAGGTTTTTCATGAAACCATCGGCCAAAAAGCAGAAAATGGATGAAGATGTGCAAGATTCGGTAGACTCTACCATTGATAAATTGATATATCATTCAATGTAATATTTTTCGACCCGATTTTGGGCTCTCGTTTTAACTACCCACGCGTGAACGAGCGCCCAGCGGATCCATCAATGCGCAAGACAAGGAAATCAAAGAGTGGGATAAATTGCATGAGGCGGAGTCTTAAAGCATTGATAAACTTAAAGTGCAAAATATGCTATTTTGATGATTTATTCATTCGTATTTTAAATATAGATACCAGGTTTTGTATTTTCTTACAGTTAGTATTTCATTGCATATGTGTTGAAAGCATTATGAAATTATCTACTTTACTTCACTTGTTACATGTTCGAATTCCGATCTAAGTACATAATATATGAATAAAAAATCTTGACACATAATATATAAAATATATAAAATAGTGTATATTTTATAGTCATTTAGGTAGAGAAAAAAAAATTTGACCCGTTTAGGAGGGCGTTGGAACTTGGAAATTTTGGAAATCGGTATTGTTGATTGATTTTAGCTTTATATTTGCATTTCTAGCATCTTTGCAATTTGTAAAAACATACAGGGTGTCTCAGCGAGACCGTTGATTAGTAGTTTATGGAGTTCTGGCCAAAATATAAATTTGAAAATTCAGAATCGTACATAATCGATTGTGTTCTCTTCATTGAAAATATTTTTAGATTTCTAGCGCTTCCAGTTATACCGGAAGTGGTAATCTACTTTGTTATTTTTAATGGAACACCGTAGATATTTCTACATAAATTTAGCTTTTGTCATTAGAGGTAAATGTGGATAATTTTCATTAAACATTCTGCAAGTTCTACTAAGAATTTTGTCGCATTTTCCGCACTCAGAAAAATTCATGCATTGATTTAACAAAACGTTTTTTATTTTATTTTATTTGAACCAAATACATATTCAGTGGTTCCAACAAATATTCAGTTATTCAATCAACATGCAAGTTGTGTTAATATTTTAATGTTGCTGCAACATAAAAATTACGTTGTAATTGTCTTAACAACTAAATGGAACGTTTACTTCAAGCTAATTTTACTTTTGAACTAACAGAAATAACGCAACATTAATTTTTATGTTCGTTCAAACAAAAAAACCTCTTCGCCGTATTTAAACAAAAATTGTTCTTGGATTTACCATTTTTTTGTTGAATCAATGCATGAATTTTTCTGAATGTGTGAATAGAAAATAAACTAAGAATTTCTTGATATGTGTAAACATTATTTTCCTTATTGTTATCCATTTTAACTCTTTATAACAATAATGTAAAACCACTTAATATGCTACTTAATTATTAACATGGATCAAACGACGAAGTATGACTATTTGACTTTAGACTTTGACAATAAAAATAATATTAAATAAAAACTTTGAGAACGCTTAGTTTCCATGGCACCCTGAACAAATATCGATGAGTTGTGAGTGCATTTTTTCAAAAAAACCTAATTATCTCGTAAACTATCAATTTCAGGTATAGAACATGTGGAATGTAAAAGATGTAAAATGAGATGCCGAATACGACCAAGTAATAAAATATGTGGAGTGCTATTTGAAACAATTAGGTTATGGTTCCTCAAAATTTCTAAAAGTTAACGTGTCACGGTAAAGGAACCACGCAATATAGACAGGTGTTCTCGGCGCTAAAATCTACTCCAACATGTTGTTTAAGCATATTATGAATTTTAAATAGATATCCGAAAAATTCGAGTGTTCTCTGATTTTTTTAATAAATGTCCGCTATAGTAATTTTTTTTAGAAAAAAATTGAACTACAAAAACATCCAAACGTCGGAATCACATTAAAAAAAACTAAATGCATTTATGAAGCCTAAAAGTAGGCGAATCCAAATATGTACAAATATACAGGGTGTTCCATAAAAAATAACACAGTAGTCGGCGACTTCCGGTATAACCGGAGGCGCTAGAAATCTAAAAATATTTTAAGTGAAGAGAACACAATAGATTATATACGATTCTGAATTTTCAAATTTATATTTTGGCCAGAACCCCATAAACTTCTAATGAACGGTCTCGCTGAGACATCCTGTATATGTACCTAATAATCACATCAATTTTCTGATCGATCACACTATTAACGTTACGTTATTTAAAAATTGCAAATTTTTATCGAAACAATGTGTACAAACAAAAAGTATCAAACTAAATATACTATGAAATCATTCTCAGCGTTTTTTTTTTACTTTTCGAGCGACTTATATATTATTTGTATATGTATATAAGAAAAAATTAAATACGTGTTTTCTTTGTATGTTGTTAGTAAACAGTCCTATTCATTCGGAAATAATTCTGCAGGTGGTCGTGTTTAGGGCGTTGACGTATTTCGTCGGCAATTACTACTACATGTTTAACCGCAAATGAATATTCAGGCAGGCGAGGCATAAGAAACATTTCTTGATAAAATACCTTTTTTCAGATTATGCAACCAAACACACGATGGTCGAAAACCTGCCATAAGAGTGATATATCAATTTATCAATGACTCTACTTTGTCTTAAAATTAAAAAAATTATGTTTTTAGATGTATCTAAATAAAAATAATAACAAAAAATTTATCTTTTTTTATGTCATCTTAGCATATTTTATGCTACAGAACGAATTATTTTTTTTAACATGTATTGTTATGGGAAAACGCGGTTCACATAACGAACTTTTCGCATAACAAACTTGCTCCTGGAACGAATTAAGTTCGTTGTGTGAGGCACCACTGTATTTCGAAAAAATGAGGACATAATAAAAGTCAGTGCAGCAAATGTTTTTTATTTGTTTGTTAAATGTAAAAGTGGAAAATAAATGTTAATAGTAGCTACAAATTGTTTACATAAGGCAAAAAGTGGAAGAAAGCAGACGGCTATCGAATTAGATGTTCGAACTGGCACTCACCAGCCCCAATGCACTTTTATATTCGCGCAGAAAAATCTCTATGCACACGCAGTAACATGTCTTGAGAAATGTCTGCACATGCATGTCTTATTTTCTGCTGCATGTTTTGTGGTGATGTTTGTTCCGTGTCATATACAACAACTCGATACTGTACACTTAAAATAAATATAGCGATCCTTCTGCGCGAATACAAAAGTGCATTTGAACATTTAATTCGATAGCCGTCTGTTTTCTTTCACTGTTTACCTTATGTAAACAATTTGTAGCAACTATTAACATTTATTTCCTACTTTTACACTTAACAAACAAATAAAAACATTTGCTGCATTGGCTTTTATTATGTCCTCATTTTTTCGAAATATCTCGATTAATATTAATTTGAAGTCATGTGTGGAATACTATTTTTCTATTCACAACTTATTGCTGTTTTAGGATTTGATAAAAAAAGACCATATGCTATTTGAAAAAAAAGAGTTAGCCTTGCTATGACCTTTGTGTCTTTCTTTATAGTGACAACAGTAGCGCCATCGAACAAGCCCTTCATATAGTTAAACTTTTGTCTAATACTTTTCTTCATAGCACTAATTGTTTCGAAGATATTGCAGTGTTGCACCTTAAATGGACCAGCCTGTATCTTACAGGTACATTTTACTTAGTAGGTACATGCTCCAATATCTAACCTATATGTCCATCCAATTAAAGTAGTACATTAGTGAAGTTGAGTTTGTTTTAAAATATTTAATTGCACGTTATACATTTCACTACTTGATCAATATATACAGGGTGAGGCATTAGTGCGTCAAAACTCAATATATCCATTAATATTAAAGATATCACAAAACGTTATATACAAAAATCATAGACAGTCTTAAGCTACATATTTTAAAATTATTTTCCTACATACAGGGTGTTTCATAGAACCAGGGTGAACCAAACATACATTTTCTTAAATGGGATACACTATATATTATTTCAAATTTAGAGCATATCGTCCTCATTCCTTCGACATAAGGTTTCATTGAGTTATACCGAGTGTTTCAGAAATTATGGTCAATTTTGTCTGAAAATCATTGCGTGTTCAACGTCCTGTGTATTCCACACGAAACAACGTGAAATCCTTTTTGTACCGGAAAGACTTTTTGATTGCTACAGTTTTATAGCAAAGTGGTATTTTTCCAATATTACGAAAACTGTGTCCAGGGCGATTCAAAACACAAATGCATTATTTTCTCATCTTATTTAAATGGAATACTCTGTATTTTATATTAAGAAAGGGAAGGACACCGTATGCACTTTCATTTTTGTTAACCACTCCCTATATCTAAAATCGATAATTTCTGAGATATTTAATATTTTCTTAATGAAAGGTGAGCTTTTTCAAAATAATTGTAAGATGTCAAATTAGCCGTGAAACAGTAACAGTAAAAATCTATTAAATCATCAATGGAGATAAACTTATTAAATACAACACAACTACAAAATGTTGAACTTATACCTTTAATTAATATTTAATTATTTAAGTCAATCAAAGCAACTATTTTTATAAAACTAAAACTAGCAACTCTTTATTATCTAATATTTGCAAATAAATTTAAGGACGGTCAACAAAAATGCTAATATATGAAATGAAACAATTTTCTGTATAAAATGGTAATGTATATAATATAGTAAATTGCTTTTAGTTGAACTGCATATGAACTACAATGTGTTACTTATATATGTTGTACGGTGTATGCAATTGGTAATAGTTTTGAAAAAAGTGTAACTAATGATTTCGTGAAGTAGAAAATGCACATTGTTATGTTGTTGGAGGCTGCTTTAGAATGACCATATAGTTTGAAAAATACGGATTAGCATTTGCGGAAGTACTGCTTATCCTTCCACATTATTAATCGCCATTACCAATATTGATAATCGAAACCATTAGGGTAAAAAGTAAACAGAAAATAACTATCTAGTATTGATAAACCGTAAGTGTTATAGTTTTTAATAGAGCTATTGTTCTTTGTATTTCAAATGCAAGCAACTTATAGAGATACCTACAAAAACGGTATGTTGCTCCCTATAAATTGGTGGGCATGATTTGGTAAAAGAAGTTTCCGTTATACATATGTATATCTAATTTCACACATTTTTCTTCAATAAAGAACAGTTCATGAAAGTAAAGTTATATTACTATACTCGTATATCACAGCCGAGACTACATGTAAATAAAATGAAATTTACCTACCAATGCATTTTTCAAGTTCACAAGATATGTATGATGCATTGAATATATTCATGAATAGAACTAGTTAGGTACTTAATATTATCATAATATTTTCTCGGAATTCTGAAATTCTTATGTTACTTTTTATATAAATAAATTATCAAATCCTTACCTTCTTAGTGTAAAATATATATTCGTCACAATATATAGAGATGTTTGATTAGGGTAATTTTGACATACATATTTTTATCTTTTCTGATTTCTTAAATGACAATTGTTTAACAATGAAGTGAATGGTGTTAATAATAGTGGAATAGTAGCAGGTCAGTTTAATCAAGAAAAATAAATCATGCAGAGTTTTACACTCAATCGTATCTAATTATAATAAATTTAAATTGTTTCTACTTGTCTACTTCAATTTGTGTATTCGAAGTTGAAAATAAGAATAATATGAAGAGATATATAAAATGTTCAGTAAAGAGAAAGGTACTACCGAACTAGATGAAAAAGAATATTAGAAAAAAAAACCGAAAATGATAACTATAAATAGAATGGTATTGGCTGAAGGCATTAAATAATTAGGTTATTGATTGCATAATATCAAACGAACGGCACAATACAGGCGATATAAAAAAATAAAAATAAAAAACATTGTACCTACCTGGGGAAATAATGTACTACAGAGGTCTTTGTAATGAGTATTTTAATACATTAAAAGGTTATAGCATTAAAGAAAAAAGTCAATGGTTTGTTGTTTCCGACACCAGTAAAGCCGTTTATTGCTTTTGTAAACTTTTTTCAAACGCCGGTTCAATTAATTACTAGATTTTAAAATTGGAAAAGCATTGCGATAACTTTGAAGTTGGACGAGCTGACTAAAGAGCATTTTAAACAGACGCTTGCTAAAACTCAAATAATTGATTTACTGTACTAAAGTAGATGAAATCGGAGAAAAGGTACTGGAGAGAAGTTCTTAAAAATATTATCTAAACAATAATACTAGGTATATTATGCAACGAGCACGACATGAAGCTTATTTTGCACGAGTATGCATGATTTGATACGAGTGCAAAATAAGCATTTCGTGCAAGTAATATATCTACTATACATTTTATACGACAACCTGCTGCTACGTTAATAATAGAATTGTGTAGGATCTGTCAGTAAATCTGTACGGTCCGTCAAATTGTGACGTTTGTTACATCAGCATACATCAATTGTCATATTCTCATATATCCAGCAAACGAGTTTTCTAAAGAACAAGTGCGCAAATATGTAGTATATTATGACACTAGTGCATAATCAAGCTTTTAAAGCACGAGTAACGAGTTTAAAGCCACGACGCGAAGCTAATTATGCACGAGTGTCATACGATATTTTTTAGTATAAATGTAACAATAATTTTAATTAGAAGAAATCAAATCAATAATTTCAATACATGACATCGTACCTATATGTCATTTGATTATTTCCTGACATTTAATTTAAAATTATCAAATTCTGGACTATTAAACGCTTGCTGATTGGCTGTTACCAAATATATCAATTTCTTTTCATTTCCTTTTATTTTCATAGAACACAACCTGTGCATAGATTAAGGTTAGCCCGATTATGTCACGCTTAATCAAGTTCCAGTTTTAATTGGTTTATGATGTATGCAAATAGTTATTTTTAGTATGCATGCATCATAAACCAATTAAAACACACTCATAAGCGTGCATAATCGGGCCTTTATCGCACGGCGTGCGTATAAAGGTTGCTTGGTAACAGCCAATCCCAAGCGTTTAATAGTCCAGTGAAATGTCAGGAAATGTCAAATGACATATAGGTACATGTCATGTATCGAAATTATTGATTTGATTTCTTCTAATTAGAATTATTGTTGCATTTATACTAAAAAATATCGTATGACACTCGTCCATAATTAGCTTTTAAAGCACTCGTAACGTTAAAGCCACTCCGCTTCGCGTCGTGGCTTAATATACTATTATGAACCAAGTGTGTGAAATCATATTTCGCGAATGAGTGGGCAGTTTAAAGCGCGAGCCGGAGGCGAGCGCTTTATGGACACGAATTGGCGAAATGTTTCACGCACAAAGTTTGTACAATATTTTTTGTACGAGAACTATAATAATAATACATAATATTGTTAAATACGTTATCGTCTATGACCATATTATCAAGGTTAGGGATTTATGATTTTAAAATGTCACTAAATTAATCAAGTTCCAGGAAGTACCAACTTTACTTTTACGCACTCGTGTTTAAAGTGACTTTTTACGCACGCAAATCGAATCGTGAAATGACAGGTTTTGATAAGCGAGTACAAAAAAATATTATGTTTTCAACGAATCGTTATTGTTGCAATTAAAGTAAATTTGCGATTACTCTCGTACAACAACTGTGACAGGTTTGCACCATCCACTATTAAAACAAAAATTACTATAAAATTGAAGTTAAATTGATGCAAAAATAGAACATGAGCTAATTCTTCAATTTCTACAACTAGGCCAAGTTCTTGAAATTGATCTATTTATTGATAAATGCACGATAAATGTAAAGCTACCAGTTAGCAACTTCAATAAATTGACAGATGTAAAACCAGCTTTATGAAACGTGTACTTTATACTATTTTTTTCTATTTCGGTTATTAAAAGTTTAAAAAAGATTAAAATGAGAGACATGTTTTGTATATGCAACCAAAACGGGTGTCGTAAAGTGAATTTTATAGCACCGGAATAGAAAAAAAATTGTTATCGCGTATTAGTTTAGTATTGAGAAGACATTACGCGTCAAATAATTTTTCAAGAAAAGAAAATTGTCTGGTATATTTAGATAAGTGCAATAGGTTTATGTCATTGAAATTAGAAAGATACAACAATTTGACAAACAGACAATATCCGTTACAATGCACAATAATTGTGGTTTAAGAACAACAAAATATTTTTTCTTCAAACGTCAATAAAACTGACATTTCTCGACTGAGTAGTCCACAGATCACTAACATCTATAGATACCCGACGCCCGTGCATTAGGTTTAAACCGAATACTGGAGCGCCTCTGGTGTTTCAAGGAAAGAAGTAATTTAATTTAGCGGTAAATTCAAACGGACGTCAGTAATAACTTGTGAATGATTTATAATAGTTATTTGTGTATTTAGCGAAAAGTGACACATTATTGCGCGAGAGCAATAATGTCCCTTTTTGCCTGTAATACATACAACATTTTTTCTAAAATCACTTAGGGTCATATTTATAGTCCGTGCTTGAGGTTGTGTCGTTGCTTGAGCACGCGATTTTGACGTAAATGTCATTATAAATCTGTCAAAATCGCGTGCTCAAGCACCGACAGAACCTCAAGCACGGACTATAAATATGACCCTTAATCAAGTGAAACTGTTTAAATCATAAACTTTATTGTACAATATTTATAACAAATGGTCAATAGAATATACTACAATAATTCACTTATCGCCATTATTTGTAACCTGAAACCTGAAAGTGACGGTTTTGATGCCTTGGCTTTCTTGGGAAAATAGGCAGCAAATACGGTTTCCAAACATTTACATATTTTCTTCGCATTACACCATTCTATGAAGTGGTCGCTTCTCATTGTTTTTGATTTTTCTGACAAAAAATTCAAACTTACGGCGCTTGCAGCACTTCTGATCTCAGGAAGTGTACTCAGAATATCACTATCACTATTTTCTATAATTTTCTTCAAATATATTTTAAGTTAACGCGCAAATTGCGTGAAATTATTGTGCTTTGCGATATGTCAATTTGAATGTTACATACTGGTTGCTATTGACAACACGCAATTTTCAGACTTGATCGCTCTAGAGCGATAAAGTGACAGTCAGTGACGGTCACATGACGGTCTTCTGTACCTAAACATCAACTTTTCGTTGCCAATGATAAGCAAAAAAGCATTATTTGTCAAGTGATTGCAGAAAAATATTATTATATTTATTATTTCATGATTTGGTATTATGAGTAAATATAGTCGCTTAAATGATCACAATTAAACCTCGAATGGCTCCATCTATTGTTTGAAGGGGCAAACCACCCAGCTGGTACAATCTGGTGCCATTTAACTGAAACGTCTATAAGTGTAAGTGGTCTGTGGAGTAGTCGGTCGCAAAGTGTCACTTTTCCCCCGCCGGAGGTTTACTTTTCACTTTTCCGCCGCCGGCGCCTGCCGGAGGGAAAAATATTATTATAGCAACATACAAACACATACATAATTTCAATGTTAATAGTGTCCACTTGACAGTTTTGTGATGAGTTACTATAGAAACAGCTCGTACCTAATGATCGGTCTAAACGTCAAACATCCTACCAAACCCGCTTATCTTCAATAGATATTTCAGTAGATATTTTTGCATAAATTTGCCGACGTTTGAAGAAAAAATAGCATATTTTATGTAGAGGAAAAGTTACTTTTCATGGCTTGCTCTCTATTAACAGCCTCACTTCGTTCGGCCGCTAAACACGAGCGCGCCATGTGAAGTATCACTTTTCCTCCGTATAAAATAATATACTATATCACATCAAATATTTCTATCCATCGTTTGTATTGACTGACTGGCGGTTGCGATGTAACCTAGCAAACAAAATATCGTCACCAGGACATCAAATTTCGTAGTTTGAAGACCAAAAGACGTTCATCAAAGACGTCCTCAAGAAGAATGCATGACATACTTATGTGACATCTTCACCACGTCATTGTAAGACGTCTATACACGTCTGTGAGGTCGTCTATACACGAATGTGATTGCTGGACCCCAAAGGGGCACCCAGCTGCCGACCGACCGTTAGGTATGCGGCGTCACGGAAAATGCACACACTCCTCAGGTCAAAGAGGTACGAAACCAGTTGCCCGCACCAGACCGACACCTCGCGGAGAGGCCCGGCGAACCGGTGGGCTCCTCTCCCCCGTGCTACCCATGTTAGGCAAGTTTTCTTGTCAACGTTGGACGGGTCACCGTTGGAGACGCTTTAGCGAACTCCTACCTCACATCTAATCCCACGGGGCCTAGGCCTCCTTGCGGATGGCTATTATCGGTCAAGCGTGGGAAACGGAATCTGGCCGTGAGGTACAACCAGAATTAAGCCTGAACTACGGGGACGGCCGGGCAAAAGCCCTACCCCAAAATGCCAACCGCGCCAACTCTTTCGCCCCTCCGGCGATCAAGTATCCGCGGAAGATACAGTGAAACCGTAGCGTCCCAGAATCACCGAGTTGTTTTAGGATGAAACCAAAGGTTTACCCAACCAGACAACTCCTCGGCGAACCGACTTTTGTCCTCCCCTACTATCTTCGCCAACTTCTCTCGCCACGCCCGTTTCCCTGAGTGTGGCCACCAAGGATGGGGTAGTGCAGCTGCAGAGTTCTCTAGGTAAGCGCCGTTGGGTGCCTCACTTACCCACCGTATATTCCGACGATTAGCGGCCGGTCACCGGAGCGTATACCCATGCCTACGCCCAAGCTTCCTCCCCTATATACGAAGTCTACTCCCGCCACGCCCGTTGCCCTGGATCTATGAGACCAGGGGTTGGGTAGTGCAGCCGCAGAGTTATAAGGGTCGACGCTATAGGGTGAACGCCGACCCGAAGGTCGTCTATACAGTATGGAATATTTTAAGTGCGTTATAATATCCATGGCATGCAGTGGCGGTATGAATCTCGCTACTATTCTCCGACTATCACCTCCTGTTCGAGGCGGTTTACCAAATGTACGCATAAGTAGGCCGATTTATGGTGTTTCTACAAAACAGTTTCACCGGAATTACCGTTAAGTATATTAATATTTCACAATGAAAATCTATTCTGCCACTGTATAGTAATTTATTTTTATGAATAAGTTTTTATAAAATGGTCCCACCTTAGATATTAATCGTCAAATGTACTAATTATCATAAGTAATATAACAAGTGACCAAGATTTTATCGATAAAATTGATTATCAAAGAAAAATCTTGGTCACGCGTTGTATTTAAAAAGACTATATCACGAACAAAATTTGTTGCAATGTAGATAGTTTGCTATTAGTAACTTCCGCAGTTATCGGTTATTTTCGTAATTTACTCTCTTAATTGTGTTCATTTTGCCATATATTTGGCTGATAACTCAGAAGAAGAGGAAACAAAAAAAAACAAGATTTGCTTTTGTGTAGTAATTGCGAGCATTGTGAGTGAAAATGAGTCGTTTTGACAGTACTACATCTATAAGTGGGAAACTTTGTTCAGCAATTTACGCTATAAGGAGAATAAAAAACGTTTCAACGCATAATGCTGCAAAGTTAACATACTACGCGGGTTTTCACAGTGTCGCATCGTATGGAATTGTGTTGTGGGGTATGTCTCCAGAAATGGAAAAAGTGCTTTTACTTCAAAAACGAGCAGTGCGAACCTTGTGTGAAGTGGGGTATAGAGAAAGTTGTCGGCCAATATTTAAACGGGAGAAAATACTCACCATTATCAATGTATACATTCTATCTTGTACAAAGTACGTACACGCGCACAAAACTCACTTTAAAATAAACTCACAGGTGCATGATCATGACACCAGAAACAAAAGTGCATTAGTTACTACGTTTCATAGACTAAACGTGACACAGCAGTCGCTTGACTTTTGGGGATCTAAGCTCTACAACCAACTTCCGAAAGAACTTAAGAGCCTCGGTGTGAATAGTTTCGGCAAAAGAATAAAGGACATTTTATTGGAAAATCCCTTTTATAGCATCGAGGAGTATCTGTTGCATGAATTTTAATTTTATTTTATTCTTCATAATTGTACATGTTATATATGTGTATCTATCCATATACATATGTATGTCTATGTCTCAAAATTGCTTGTATAATCAATTTGTATGTTACTCGTTCATGTATATTGACATGTTTATATACTTTTGACGTGTCTGGTTTTTAAGACGAATAAAGCTGAAACTGAAACTGAAACTGAAACTGTATTGATAAAAACACGAGTGATTTTATCACTTATTAAAATTCACACGTGATTTTTTCGCTATAAAACGAATGTCATTGGCTGTTCCTAAGGAATTCCAACTGTGTGATTGGTTGACAGATATGTGAGTGATATAGTCTGCAGTAATACCATAAGAGTTTTGAATTTATTATTATTTAACGACTTCGACTCGTGTCAATTTGACAATTAAACCACTCCAGCCCTACGGGCTGTCGTGATTTAAATGATTATCAAATTGACACTCGTCTTCGTCGCTATGCAACAAGCATTCGTGAAATTATCGATCTAACCCCGCGGGGCCTAGGCCTCCTTGCGGATGGCGACTATCGGCCAAGCGTGGGAAACGCAATCTGGCCGTGAGGTACAACCAGCCCGCCCGTGAATTAGCCGAAGCCCTATCCCAAAATGCCAACCGCGCCAACTCTTTCGCCCCTCCGGCGATCAAGTATCCGCGACAGCTACAGTGAAACTGTAGGGTCCCAGAGCCACCGAGTTGTTTTAGGACGAAACCGAAGGTTTCCCCAAAGAGACAACCAGCGGGCGGACAACTCCTCGGCGAACTGACTTTTGTCCTCCCCTACTATCCTCGCCAAATTCTCTCGCCACGTCCGTTTCCCTGAGTGTGGCCACCAAGGATGGGGTAGTGCAGCTGCAGAGTTCTCAAGGTTATAGTTGGTTATAGACAGGGGTGCAAGCTCTAAAATTGGTGGCGCAAGCTGGCGCTAGCTGGCTGTAAGCTATCTGCCCTATTTTAAAGTTTCTCCCGTGATAAGGGGAGGGGAGGGGGGCTAGCTTGGAAACATAAATATTAAATATATAGGGGTTGGAGAGGGGTGTAAACTCTAAAATTGGTGGCGCAAGTTGGCGCAAGGTAGATGCAATCTATCTACCCTATTTTGAAGTTTCTCCCGTGATGAGGGGGGGGCTAGCTTGGAAACATAAATATTAAATATGTAGGGGTTGGAGAGGGGTGCAAGCTCTAAAATTGGTATTGGTTTGAAGTTTCTTCCGTGATGTGGGGAGGCTAGCGTCAAGTTAGCTCCCCCCTCCTCCCCTGCTATTTTTTTAAAGTCAATGCTCAACTAAAGGGGTGCAAGCTGTTATATATGTGGCGCAAGGTGGTGCAAGCTTGGTGCAAACTTTTTGGATAGATATTAGCCCGGCGCAAGATTGAGAGGGGGCCAACTTGACGGAGCCTACGATACCCCCGCACGGCAAGAGCAAAACAGTAAATATTAGCGTACTTAATGCATGACTTAAATTGAATTTAAGGTGCAACTTAGAGAACTTGGAGTAGAAGTGTAGAAGTGTGAGGCAATGTTTTTTATTGTTCGATATGACAGAAAATTTGCTCGAAAAAAACATTGTGCATCTTAAAAAACCCAATAATTTATATTTGGAATTACTCTATACTTATAGAAACAAAAAAGCCTAAAATTGACAGGAGACTAAATTAAACTACCAAATAACAAGAACAGACGAGTCAATAATAGAATAAGCAACATTCAACATATTGATATATATGACTTAAATATTTCAGTACTGTTAAGGGACACACCAAAATTCAAATATAATGATACAATTTCTCATATAATTACTCATGCAAAAAAATTACGAGGGTAGATGATATAGCGAAATTATTGTTTATTAAGTCTAATGACGATATTGATAGTCATTAGAATTGTAAAGCGTACATTTCTATATTTTTGCAACATTCTTCAAGCATATGAATTCAGTACATATAAATCTGCTTAGTTCACTATACAGTTTATTACTTTATTCTTTAATATTACAATGAATCTAAAAGCATTGCTTCATGAATGAAAAATGATTACATAACATTAGCACATATGTTTAATCAAAGTGTAAAATGCATTAACATTTCTACACTAGATTTTGCTTTTTGTTGATTAAGCGATCAAATGGCAAAAGCAATTAGGACAACGGTAAGGTAATATTGAAAAGATAAATTACGAGTGGTTATCACCAAAAATGAAAAAACGAAAGGAAATGCTTGAATTGATTTTAGATAAATATACGAAATTTCGTTAAATTACCAAAGAAGTGCAAGTAATATTGTAATATATGAATATAAATAAAAGATTCTAACGATGGTTCTGCTTTCAATAATTATTGTTGGTATATAATTAAAGATTAAGGGTTATTTTAGCGATAAACTAAGCTGATCAGCAATCGGCTTATCAGAACAATTCTGTTCCTAAACTGTAGTAATTGTTTCTCGTGCTTCTATCGCGGATATTGGCGTAAAGTTCACACATTTAATATATCATCTGAACTAACAATCATTTGAGGAAAGAAAGATCTAATATATTGACTTCATATGTTTTAAAAATTATTAGAAATCCTATTGGATATGTAAATCTTCTTTTATTCCACACATATTCGGATACCTTTTGTTACTTACATCTTATGAACTCATAATGTTTTGCTGTAATTCATTCTATCTTTAACGTTTTTCAATTCGCCAACATGTGATACTTACATTTTTTATATCTAATTAAATTACCTGATTCTGACTCTTCATATTATACCTTAAATATTTCTGTTTATTGCCTTAATGAAAATGCACATCTATATATCTTACTTTAAAATTCGAATATCAGTCTAATTGAATCTTTATTTCCCGAAAATGGCAGCATGAAATAAATGCAAGTCGTTATTATACAAGAATACAATATGTTCATAGTTTTTTATTTATTTTCTTTTTCTTCTTATTAGTTTTATATAATTTTTTGCCTAATATCTATTTTACGTATTTTTCTATTTTGATGATCAGAATACTATTACATATTATACGTAACTGTTATTATGAAATAATTACATTGTTCTTGTTCTCTTTTGTTTATTTTTTACTGTTACCTTCAACTTAATTTGTCGTATTTTTAGAAATCCATCATATTTATCCTATAGGACGCTAACTATAAAATATATTTTATGTTAGTTAGATAATTTCTTTTTAATGAACCAGTACAAAGTTCTTAAGTGTAAAATTAAACCTCTCTGCTAAGTCCATCAATGTGATTGTAATATTTTTCTCTTTTTATTAAATTTATATAGTTGAAAGTCGTATAACCCATTTATAACAAACTTCAAATTAATATCATATATTATCAATTGGAATATACAAATTCCAAATGCATACAACGCACGAACGGCATTATACCAAATTCGTAAATTCCTATATTTTAATTTATGCAAGATATTTTATCAGGAGAAGCAGGTAAATAAAATTGCAAGGTCGTATTGTATATTAATGCCAGTGGGACGGATAGACATGTTCGAGTAGCGCGGGGCGGGGCATGCAAGTCTCTACTATCTTACTCTTGCCATGCGGGGGTATCGTAACTGTCCCAGTTCTTTTTTATTTGAGTGTACATACATACATGCAGCACCCAGTTGTTCAACGGCGTCATAGCGTGATAAGAAACTGACATCAACTGAACAATACGCTAATGCCTAACCAAGTAGAGAACTGCGCCAAATCGAGAACCGGTCGCCTCGACATTTTTTCCACACCCCACTGTTCTCCTTTCCCTAAAGCACTTATTCACTTTAAGGGAAGGGGAGAAGCGGAGTGTGGAGAAAGTATCGAGGCGGCTTGCTGTCGATTCGGCACAGTTCTACCCCAAGTCTAACGTACGCCGTGGTTCACAGTAGTACTAGGAAATGTGGTAAAGTACCCGATACCTTAGTAGGGAGCAGCAGTGTTGAACGGCAGTTAATTGATATACAGGATGGTCCATTTAAAGTGTAATACTGTAAGATCTTCGAAACCATTAGTGTTATAAAGAAAAGTGTTAGACAAAAGTTTAACTATATGAAGGGGCTTATTCGATGGTGGTACTGTTGTCACTATAAAGAAATACACAAAGGTCATAGCAAGGTCAACTCTTTTTTTTTTTCAAATAGCATATGGTATTTTTTTATCAAATTCTAAAAGAGCAATGAAGTCTGAATAAAAAAATAGTAAACCACATATGACCTCAAATTAATATATTTTTTTATGTGTGGTGGGTGCTTAGTTGCAGTGACTCCGTAAGCTGTATTACTTGTCTGGCTATCACTGCAACTCTTGCGGTGTAGTTTAGTGTGTGTAAGTTGTGTTTAATTAAAAATTAATCGGGATAATTCGAAAAAATGAGGACATAATAAAAGTCAGTGCAGCAATGTTTTTCCTTCGTTTGTTAAACGTAAAAATAGAAAATAAATGTTAATACTAGCTACAAATACAGATGGTATCGTATATAAGAGATTTTCTTTGCATTTTCTTGATATAACGACATTGGAAAATTGTAACGTCTGTACAGTCTGTAAACTTGGTAACTCAACGACACTGCTACGCAAGTCCTGTTCCCCGCAACAGTACTTCCCTGATCTGTTAATTCAATCTATAATGTAGCATGATGTTATAAAATTCCCTTTTTTCGTACCTAGAGTACTGGCGACATAACATTTTCACCTCCAGCGTTAAATTACCAGCTTTGCGGATGGTATATTTTACCGAATAATAAGGGTAAAGGGTAAGATTAAGTTTGTCTTTATTTATCTCATCAACTAGAAAAATTCTGCATGGGAAGTATATTAGATAAAAATGCTTACATTTCTGTACCGCTAAATGTACACTCGGTTGATTTAAAACCGACTCACCCGACAAGCGAGGTAGACCTAACGTCGCACACAGAAACTCTCAACATTTAACTGGATGTTTGTAGTAATAAAGCAATTTGCTTATGAGCAGGTAAAATAGCTACGTAATGCGAAATGAATGGGAAGATCGCTGCAGAAATATATTCTTTTTCAAATACTTTTAATATCTGCATTATTACGTAGTATAGCGTTTGCCAACACCCATTAGCATTAATGACATATAAACGCAAATAAAATAATTATTGTATTTGTTCTTATCCCTACTTAACCTTTCGCTGCTGTGATGAAATTTTAGTACATGATGATGTGTGCGGACTCTGACTCCGCATTAGTGATTTTTGATACAAAATCAGTTTAAATAATTTCCCTGTGTAAAATTATGATTATTTATTTATAAAATAGTTAATAATTATTATTATTTATTAATATCTAATAATACGCAAGTGGCTAATAATGTTCTCGCTTCTTGTTCTAACATTTTTTGACGGCGCGTGCTTTTGCCATTCAGTAATGTAGTCCTTCCCGATAAGAAACGGCTGTTTTGAGGTTGTGGACATAGTTTCTTGATCAGAAATTTCTTACTCACTTCCAGTATCATACTTACCTTGTATTTCTAACTCATCTGTTTCTCCGAATTCTCCTTCGTCATCATATTGCACATCTTCTTCGTCAATTTCACGTAAACACTCTTGCATTGACTTCGTTAAACTCTCATGCTCTTTCTCGTAAGAACTTATTGTGTTCGAGTTGTTTGCCAACAAAATTGTATCAATATATAACGTAAAATAATACTACAGCTCACTTCTTACAAGCTTCTTACAAAATTGTTGCGGACTGTCAGTCCGCGCCACAGCAGCGGAAGGTTAACTGAATTTAATAATATGCTACAAATCAATTTTAGAACCACAAGAAAAATTATTTATCAAAGCAGATAGACAGGAATCTATGTTCATCTTAAGTTTGTTTCGTTAAAAACACTGATTTTATTCTAGAATTAATAATACAAATAATAATTTATTTCAAATAATAAAGAAGGTAAATGAAAAGACGGTCAAACTGAAAACAAATTAATACACAGAAAAATCTTTTTAATTATTGGTTGGTTCTGAAGGACATTTTCTCCACCATCATGCGAACATTCATTCTCTAAAGTATATGTAATAGACTTTTATATCTTGCCCCCATACAATACATATTCTTACTCATGTAATTTCATAATTCCTAATGATCCCTTGCATATGAAACTGGATTTAATAGAAACATATATTGTATATACATATAAATAGTAACTTACCTACAGTTGACCATACTATTACTGCTTTGCATTCGGGCACCGCAATAAAGCATACCTATTTTTATCGGATTTTATGGCAGTTTGAGTCGATACTAAATCAACCGAGTGTACAGCACACTCATCATATTGAAAAACATGTTGTTGCAAATTGTATTCCATTTACCTTGCATTACCATAATATTAAATAGTTTGTAATAATACCAAATTTGCTAAATTCCGTTCACAGCAGAATTTTTTTAAATTATAGAAGAAATTCTTACCATTTGCACGTTTCTCAAGATATCTTCGGATAGGTAACAGATAGCGATACCCGGTTTTCGCTGATTTGTTAATAATTTAGCCTACATTTTAATCTGTAGTCAAAAATGTATGTTTCCATTTAATATTTTTGATGAAAAATAAAATTTCCGGAAACAATTAAACAGCGTCCTCTAGCATACAGCTCATTTATTAGATTGCTTCGAATTTGTAAGCATTAGATTACTGAAGTGGACTAAGAAGACTGACGAGACTAAGTTTGCAGAATTCAGTTCAACAGGATCAGAGTTATAAGCTTTCCTGGAAATAAAAGTTTGCCCTCCCCTTATTTGTCAAAATACAAAAAAATTATCCAGTACAAAATATGCAGAATTTTTAGAAAATTTCAATTTTCATATTTGTGATAGACCTTAAGTTGATAAATTTTATATAAAATAAAAATTTTAAATGTGAGTGTTCAGTTACACCATCTAGCGGTCATCCTACACATCCCTAAATAATTTCCAGATGTTTCTCGGGGCCACTTGTGATATTTTTTCCCGAAACTGTACTATAAACTGTTCCTGTGATATAGCCGAGCGCCATTCTTGCTTGGTTATCCGCTACATGGAACTATGCTGATGTTACAGTCTGCGCATTAGGTCTTAATTTCAATGAAAGACCTTAATAGATGCTATTATTTTCTATGTAAGTCAGCGTGGAATTTGCTACATGTTGGTATACGTCAGACGTGTAGGATATTAGGAATTACAGGGTGTTTTGATAATAAACTATGCGTTATCCGCTATCAGACATTTATCATGTTACGAATCTAACAAGTAGAAGAGAAAGAATCTTATATCAGATAGTTAGAGGGAAGTAACGGCTGTCACTACGTTAACTAAACGTAGATATATCGTAGAATTAGTGGGGTTGGCTGTTAACCCCACTAAGCTCCCTCCTCCCTCCCTCAACCCTCCCAATCTATATCTGTTTATGTCAGATGTTACAAATACATGATGCCATAGATTAATGTAATTTGAATAATTCACCATTGTTTAAATTTATTCTATATCATTTAATACCAACATTTTGTTGTATTAAATTTTTTATAAATTACAATATAATTTTACAAAATTTAAGACCTTGTAATAATTTCAGACAATAGTTGAGAAATTGCTAGTTATTTAAAAATTATTAATTAAAAATATTATTCACAATAAAAATCGTTTATTTTTTTATACATATTACACAGATATATAATGAATTTAAGAATGTATTCTAGTATTCTCTATAATTGTATGCGATGTATACAATTTCACTAACGTAATAATGCTTACTCTGCATTAGTTGTATGGTCAAAAAGTAATAATGAATAAAGCAGTGTTTCCTTAAAACATCGTAGTGGGCGATGGTTCTCTAAGTAATTCAGTAGGATCATTGATTTGACGTGGTCGATGGAAACGCAAGTATTTTCCCATAGTTTGACAAAGTAAACTAGTCTATTTGGAATTTACTCATTTAATTTATGATTATTGTACAATACTTTGTGAAGTGTGCGACAAACCTTGCCGTGCAGCTATGGCCACAAAAAGTATATTATATAATAAAATCTTTAATTGGGCGCTCACATCGTTTACTTATATCTAAACATGGCTCACGTGTACCACATGCAATGTAGGAGAGTTAGGGGATGCGGATGGGCAGCGTATGGCAGAAGAATAACAACCTTGAATTGCAAATTAGTATGCAGTCCTGTCATATATAAATATGCCACAATCAATAAGCTTACTTAACCGTCGCAATTTTTTTCTTGTAATTAAATTAAATGCAAAATTGCATGCGTACGCTACTTGTTTGTGTACGAAATTGGCCATTCTTTTGCCAAAAGTTTGAAAATGAAATTAAATGTTAACAACTATTGTTAGATGTAGAAGATATCATAGACTACTATGCTATTATGTTATAACATTGTGTTTTATATGATTATATTTGGTCTGATCACGTTTGTAATGGTTATATACATGTCCACTACGTTGTATCCAAGATTCTTTCAATCATGCTAACTTGTCGAACGGTTGTATATAAGATTTTTTTATCACTGTGAATATTTATGCAAATCAGGTGTGGAAGAGTATCTCACGTTGCAGAGTTGTCACGATCTTGCCCAATTGATGATAATTGCTACCGTTATTCCAGGAGGTAATGACAGCGGTCACTGTTTTGCCCTTATACAAGTTTGATACAATTATAATAATTATCAAGCGGCAGTAAACAATATCAGAAAGACCGCTAAGTTAACTGTCCCGTCTAATGCAAGCCTCACTAACTATAACATCAACTGCAATGAATGAAATACTGCTTTGATAATGGAATGTAATAATTAGCATAAAAATTATTATAAATATAAAAATAAAATGTCGTGATTAAATAAATGGTAATGGATTATTCCAACAATAACAAATAAATAATAAACATTTAAATCAATAAGTAGTTTTGAAACTACATAATAATACTACTCTATGTATTAAATTAACTACTGACTATTTATGTACAGTTTCACCAAAACTTTCATTACTCATGACTGAAATGGTGTGTAAAATCTTGTATTCCCTCCAACATGGTTATAAGATAATACCTTAGATATTATATCTAAATCCTCTTGTTTTCCAGTGTTTATTCCGGAATTATATAATAAATTAGTAAGCTGCTGTTTTACAATTGGAGGTTGAGCTGGAAGACCAACTGACGTTTGATAATTTTCTGGATTAGACCTAAGATATCGTACATTTAAAGGTACTGAAGGCTGTATACTGTATGTAATAGGCCTAGTATAAGGATTTAAATTATGATAGAAATGTGTGGCAGGTTCTTGCCTATAAATTCTGATATTTTGATGTTGCGGAAGATCTGTGTTAGACAAAAAATTAATATTCGGAAATGTTTGCTGGTGAGGTGGTACTAAAACAGATTGTATTTGGTCCAAACTGTTTTTAACATATGGTGTTTGTCTAAAATCGATGAAATTTTTTGTTGGTAAATGTTGGGCATTTAGTGGTAAATCATTAAGCACATTATTGTGATTTATTGGATTTAAAGAAACACTAGATTGAAATACTACTGTTGATCTTAACGGATTATTTGAGTTAAAATGATTTGATGGCGCTGCTACTTTATTCGCAGTCTCAAATTGGTTATGTGCTGTTGGCATTTCGTGTAAATTTTGATTAGCTAACATATGTGTGGTACTAACTTGATTGTGTACGGCAGGGGATGGTGCTGAAGTTTGACTTGCTAAATGATTAGCACTAGCAACTTGATTATAAATTGTTGGGGGTGTTCCTGATATATGGCTTGGATTGTAATTGGGCAAATGATTAGTGCTACTTATTTGATTATGAACTAGTGGAGAATTTGCTGTTAATTGATTTGAATTATGACTAGAAAAATGATTATCAGTTTCAATCTGACTTTGTTGAATGCTATTGTTAGGTATTATTGGAATAAAAGGCTGATCATTATGTTGTTTTCTATTCTTCTCTCTTTCTTCAAATAATTTTTGTTGTTGTTCCTGAATTAGTTGCTGTTGTCTATATAAAAACTGCTGTTGTTCTCTCTGTGTTCTTTGCAACTTATATAGTTCTTCTTCTAAAACCTTTTGTTTCTCTTGCAAAGCGATTTGTGCCTTTATTTGTTCGGATTTTAATTTCTCCTGTCTAGATATTTCTTGTTGAACATTGTGAACCAAATCATTGGCTTTCGATATGTGAGCATTTTGTTTATAAATAGGTTCTACACTCTTTGGTAGGCCTCTTTCGTCTTGATGTACAGTGAAAGCAGCTACTAATGGGGCTGAAAAGAATTGGACGTCTTCTACTTTTGCTTCGTTTTCTTCGGTTGTTGGTGTTTCTATTGTTGGAGAAGGCGATAGCAAATTTTCTACTTTCTCAGTTGTAGGGAGTGTATTCAGGTTATTAGTCCTGCGTTTTGGTATTCCACTAAAACTATTAGAAGCGCTGGCTATAAATTGTTCGCTGGAATTCGAGGGAATAAACGTTGTAATAGGTTTGTGCTGTAGTCCATTGCTTTTCTGTACCACAACAATTTGCTTTTTTCTTTTTCAGGCTGAGTTGAAGTTTCGGTATCGTGATTTTGATATAGTGATATAGCCGAAGCTGATGCTTTCTCCACTATACTGGTAGCAGTTAAACTTGATTTTCTATCTTTTCCCTCATTTTCCAATTCGGTAAGGGCCTTCAACAAAGCTTTTCTTAAATTGGAGTCCAAGTTTCTAGATTCAGAGATAATTTTATTTGATTCGTCGTCGTTACACATACAGCATAATATAAATCCTCCCAGAAGTAAAACGTGGATCTGTAATTAATAAAAATGTATGAAAGCAAGATATAAAACAGAAAACTTAGCGTAAAAGTAATATTGTTTCAATGTTAAATTATGCGCGCAGATTTAAGAATAAATTTTACGATTAATAAATTGTCCAGCTGCACTTAATATATTTTCGATACTAATTTTGAGGTATCGAAATCAGCTTTGTATATATACTAAACTATGCCAAAACAATTACAACCATATGTATAACATCTGGCATAGTTAGAAATGTTAGATGAAAAGACTGCAGTTTTGAAGTGAAAATTGTAGCAAAACAGTGTAAGAACTTTTGTTTTTAGACTGTTAAAAAACTTGTTTCGTTGTTCGTTGAGTGTATTTTGTGTAACTATAATGCAAACTAAGTTTAACAAGACTGTTCTCATTTAAATAAAGCATTTTAACTCTATTAATACCTATAACAAAAGAAGAAATAATGTAAAACAGTAGTTTAATTGTTGAAACTGTTGGTCTACGTTTTGCATGAAGGAATCAGGGAATACCTATTTATTTACAAACAAAATGTTGAAGAATAACTGTTAACATGCAGCAATAGCTAACTTGCTAAATAAATTACCTATTTTCGTCTTTTTTCATATTCACATTAATTGTTGTAAATTCATGTGTTATATTAACTTTTGAGTAAGATATTTTTCGATTAGCGTCTGTCATATTTCCGTTTCCTATTTTTCTATTCTTGTGCTTGTAGTAACTAAATAGGGACATACGTTCTCACCGACTAAATATCCTTGTAGACTACCGTATCTCCTTTATTACAATAAAAGTCAAAACATTTTGCAACTGTACTAGAATTAGAAAATTATTGTAAATAATAATTAATTAGTACCTACAATGAGTTTCATTTAATCCGGTATACAGGCCAACTGGTTTCTTTAGATGAAAGAATTTCATTGACTGTATACATGTACAATATAGTACATGTATTTAATGTGCGATACAATACAATTACAATGAGATCCATGACCTTAGTAGTGAAAGCAAAAGCTTCGCTTCTGCACGATCTTGGTACTATTAACACAGTTTGACATACTTATATACCTGTGTTTAGAATATGTGGATATTTATGTAAAATATAATTCACAGATGCCTAAGTAATGATAGATAAAATAGGAAAACTTTTGAAATATATTTTATATGTGTAGATTGTTTGAATTCTTGAACTGAGTTAAATTTTTATAAGTAAAAGTAAGTACTGTACCTTAGTTCAATGATTAGAACTCATAAATAAAAATGAAATGATAAATCAGGATTTCTTTCCACTTTCTATGCAGCTACAAGATTCTAATAGCTACTTGTATACAAAATGAAATATTTATTAAAATGGTGAAAATTAGATCTACTATTTTTCCACGTAGGGAATTTTGTTTTGTTGTTTATTTACTTCCCAACGAAGTAACTAAATTAATAAGCGTATGAGAACGTAATTATCTTATGGTTATAGACTCTGAATTACTTATAGTCTTTATTATGACATTACCACGTAAAACATTTTTTATCAATTGCAATTAGTTGTAATAAGGTTTTGAACGGTCTATAGCCGCAACGGTTAGGCGGCTAACTATGGTTGTTGTTGTGATAATTGGATTCCGATCGACCTACCATTTGCTGTTCAAAGCAAAGCACATAAAAACTACACAGTAAGAGCTGCAGTAGTTATACAACCGATAAAAAATCAATGCAACAAAGCACCCTCCACACATAAAAAAAGATGTTCATTCATTTGGCACAGGTTGATGAACCACCGTCAGAGTTTCTTCTTCCATGACATTTATTATAAAGATTTATGTCATTTTGTATAAATGGTATTTGTAACGTTGTAAGTCCAGTTAGATCTCATTATTTAGTAATTATTCAGTGACATAATATAGTTATATTAGATTAATGTGTTCCAACCTTTTGCGTTTGAGAGATTATATCTGCTATGTAAATAATAGAAACTTGTTTTTGATATTTTTCTGGTAACATTAATAAGCTCATTGGATTGTCTAGACATATTTTGCTATTTACAGGATGATTGGCAACTAGACCTGTGCTTTAGTATTTTAAGTAGAGCATCCTGTATATTTTTAGCTTTTACATTTAAAAATACAATAACATTGATATGTCTGTTTTCACTACGCATCGTTCTTGTAAACAGTCAGCCTAAAGTACAGAGCGGACTCCACTCTGACGTGGTACGAGTATGTTAGAATATACAGAGAACGTATACTTTTCCGCATTTATTTTGCAGAAAATTCTTATCTCTAATAATTTTATATATGTACTTGATAAGATACATCTAAGTGAATAAGATATTCACTGATAAAGCCTTACATTTCTGTATTTCATTCAAATGCTTTTAGTGTTACTAACGTTTTATTACACCCAATAATATGGTAAAATAGTAAATAATTTATTGTCGTAATTTCTAGTGCACTAGTGCATTATAGAATGGAATGTAACATGAATAAAAATAGGACAAGTTTTCATAACTACATATATTGAATATAATAAATTATGGAATGTATTTTGGATATTTCGAATTTAACATGATTGCTTAACCGGCTACAGTTATACCAGTCCTGTAACTGGTTTCGGGTAGTCGGGTTCAGGTTCTAGAATCGGTTTAGAGTAATCGTTTGGGAACTGAGTTTGGATATCCCACTTAAGCATTGGCTTCGTCGAGACTGGTTTCTCGAGAATCTTACTATTTTAAATCAGCAGACTATCTACAGTATGTGCACGTCAACGATATTATGTTTTGTTTGCTGTTGTCGTGGTAATAAAACGACAGTTACACTAAAACTATTATTATAGGATGGTACCTATGATGGTCAACTAAAAATGGCGCTCGGCCATATCGTAGTAACGGTCACTGACTAGGACTCGAGGAAGATCTGAAGATTATTTAGAGAATTATAGGATGACCGCTAGATGGCATAACTGAACACCAAAAATGTAAATTCTTGTTTTATACGAAATTTACCAGCTTAAGGTCGACCACAAATATAAAAATCAGAATTTTCCGAAAATTTCGCATATATTACACTGGACAAATTTTCTGAATTTTGTTAAATAAGGGGAAGGTAGAAGGAAAAACTTTGCTCTGAAGATACGCTTATGACTTGTGACTTCTGTTGAATGGAATTTTGCAAATTTTGTTTCGTTGAAAACAGCATTTGTCCTGAGGTCTAATGCTTACAAATTCGAACCAATCTAATAAAACTGACGTGCATGCTAGAGGGCGGTGTTTAAATTTTGTCGGAATTTTTGACTACAGATTAAAAAAATAAACTAAACTACCAACAAATCAGCGAAAACCATGTATCGCTATCTTCTACCTATCCTAAGATATCTTAAGAAACGTGTGAATGCATGCCGAATGGTAAGAATTTCTTCTATAAATTTAAATTATTCTAATTCCTCTTAACGGAATTTAGCAAATTTGGTTTTATTAGAAAGGATTTTCCTTGGTTTATATTTAGTGATTTAAACTATTTAATATTATTTTGTCCATCACCCCTAAAGGGCGTTAAGGAAATTTAAATACGTCAATTTTGAGATTTTTTAAAGAGCAGTTCATGGAAGTTTATATTTATGCACATACTATAAAATAATGAATTGAAAGCTTAAGATGTGAGAAAAAAGCACAATGGTATGAAATAGACTGGCGTGTTCTATCCACCTATTAGGGTCGAGAAAATTGCAAACATTTACGGAAAAATGTACAGCACACTCATCACATTGAAAAACATATTGTTGCGAATTGCTAGCGACATGGCTTCTATTTATATTTCCTTAATGCTCTTTAGCGGTGGCTGAAACAATAATATCAAACAATTTGAACCACTAGCAGTAAGTAGGCCTAAGAAAATCCATGATAGTCTATTTTCTTGGCCACTAAACATTTCACGTTTTCTTCTTTTTAAAAATAGTAAAATTTAAATTTTCTTAACACCATATAGCGGTGATTTACATTTAATTGAACAGTTTACTATTAAACAGTTTGAATCACTAAAAATAGGCAAAGGAAGATTCTTTCCAATAAGACTAAATTTGCTAACCTACATTCAAGGGAAGCAGAATAATTTGAATTTACAGAAGAAATTCTTACCGTTCACACACTTCTCAAGATATCTTCGGATACGTAAAAGATAGCGATAACCGATTTTCGTTGATTTGTTGGTAATTTAGTCTACTTTTCTAATCTGCAGTCAAAAATATATGTTTCCATTTAATATTTTCGGTAAAAGACAAAATCTACGAAGAAACTTAAACAACGCCCTCTAGCATGCACGTCACTTATTAGATTGATTCGAATTTGTAAGCATTAGATTGGAGGAGTAAAGTTGTTTTCAAAGAGACTAAGTTTGCGAAATTTGGTGCAAGAGAATCGGAGTTATAAGCGTTTCTTTAAAACAAAGTTTCCCGTGCTCTCCTACCCTTATTTGACAAAATACTAAAAAATTGTCCAGTGTAAAATATGCGGAATTTTCAGAAAATTCCGCTACATAACACGTTCAGACGTAATTACCTGTATATATTATTGTTCTTTTATTACTTTTCTGTTGCGCAATGGGATACATAGTAAATATATTAAGGATTTATTTACAATATAAGTGTATAACACAGGTACATCAAGGAATGCAATTACTCACATGAGTACGCAAGCAATTAAACTTTCGCTACATCACAATTAAAATTTATTTGTTTCATCTACGTTTCATTGCAATGCGTTTTGCTTTCTATACATCAGCGTGGGCTTGCATGAAAACAAATATTTGTCGATATCTTCACTGAATTTCTATTGACACTTGTCCCTTAAAAGATTTTCTTTGTTACATGACCAAAGCATGCATACAAATAGCGACACAAATACAACACAAAGACGATTGCTATTGCAAAAACATCCGTTCTTTCTAACTGACGAAGATAGGTATGCGGTAATTTGTTAATGGAACGCAGGATGGGATGCCATCGACTGAAGTTTGTTTCCGCTAATTTTACTAAATTGCTACTTTGTATGGACAGTTTTGGATAGTATTGTTATCTAAGCAGGTTATCGTATGTTTCGTTTGAGGAGTATTAGTCTATATGTCAGGTGATGAATACACTACATGAAAATACGTAACTATCGCGATTTATTCAGCAGAAATCCTACATCAAAATTGACATAAATATACAAGGACTGACTACAATGCTAAATAACATATACCAGCTGGCCGCGTGCGTCTGCACTATAGCGATAGCTGTAGTGTAAGCGAAACACACAGAGGTGTCCATATATTAGAACGGTAAGTAATCCAGTAGAACATTGCGTCTACTTCTTTACCGTTCTAATACACGGACACCTCTGTGTGTTTTGCTTGCACTACAGGTATCGCTAAAGTGCAGACGCACACGGCCACCTGGTATATACATATGTAATATGGTAATAGATATTTCAAAATTCTAGTTTTACATATACAGCTGTGTGCGAAATAATAACAGTGTATATTTCTTCACCAGAATCATATGACACGAAAGGAAAAATTCTATAGAGAAAAACTTGCATAGTAAGGCATAGTAGTATGTAATATTGCAACTGTATATTGTAACATATTTTTGAATAAGTTAATTTTTAAATAACGAGCACTAAAGTGTGTAGGTGGGAAAATGAACTTTTCTTGTGGCGAAAGTTGAGTTGAAGTTGTATCAGTGAAAGAAAGAATGTAGTGTGCTAATCCAATATTCAAAATTTGGTTTGATTATCTGCAACGGTTCCAAAGTTATGCGTTTTTTAAAACGACGAAATAATGTCATACGACTCTGGTGAAGAAATACACTGCAGTGCTATTATTATGTATGCACTGCTCGTCAAAAGTAATGCCTCAACCTAGAGACTCGAAATCAAACCTTTCTTCCTAGTAGGAATGGCTTGTTTTCAACAGCTGTTACAAATCCGAATCTAATTTACATATTTACGTAATTGATGGATTTTTTATTTACATTTCCAGGAAATTAGACGAATAAATTTGAAAGACACTGCAAACGATATATGTACCGAGTGTCCCAATAGTGCGGTGTCGGGCGATATCTCAATACCAGTTTGAGATACAAAAAAATTTTTGAAATAGAAGGTGTTTAATTTTTAAAAGGGCATAACCTAAAAATGCTTTCGTTTATACAGAGTGTCTCAGAAAAGCAGTACTGAATCGAAGTTTATTTTTTCAAATGGAATACCCTATATTTTATTACATTTTTAGAATCTACTATAAAGTCAACATACTTTTCATATACCATTGTCTATACCTAGTCCTAATAGTTTTTGAAATATTTGATATTTTCTCTAATAAATGTCATATACAGATACTATTTTTCTAAGTCATATCTTACTTATGTTTGATCCCAGAAACAAAATTTTTGGTATGCGAGTAGTCTATAATTGCAATAATTTTTACAAATTGCTAAAACTATTTTATTTAATACAGAGTGTTCAAAAAAGGGAAAGCAACATAACAAATTGCAGATTAAAAAATCTCCATTTCCTTAAATCGAATACCTAGTGTTTTTTCATGCTATTTTACTCCTAAAGGAAAGCGCTATATTTTTCCTTAAACATGTCATATACCTATCTGCAATAGAGTTCGAGATATTTTCGTTTTTAAATTCGCTTTATAAAAGACTGCATTTCAAGACAGCAATATGTTAAAACTAAGATGGCCATGGAAAACAAATAGAACTCATCATAACTCTAAACTGTCAAATAGCTTACTACAGTATTTGCTCCGATTAAAATGTATGTTTTTCTATGTTTTAAGGATGAATGTTGCTCTAAAAGAACTTACTAGTACGAAGACAATATTCTAATTTGAATTGTTTGCGCATAATATTTTATCTTATTCAGTGAAATACCTATAATATTATAGATATATAAGTTATATGTATACTGCTGTAAAACTAATAAAACGAAATGGAAAAAAAATAACAAATTTTTATTTAAAGCAAGAAATAATAAGAAAATTAAACAAAAATATTACTGCGCAATTGCCATATAAACTGGAGATAGCGAACTGTATAAAGACTGCAGCCTACTTCCAAGATACAAATTACTCCCCAATACAAAACAATATTATACAAAATATAATACAAAACAATACAATACAAAACTATACCTCAATGACACTCCCTAGAGAAGGTGTTCAATATGTCCACCATTTTGTTCTTGACAGACAGTAATTCTGTGAATAAAATTTTGATGCACCCTCTGAAGCATATTTTCATCAATCGATTCAAAAGCTCGTTGTATTCTAAATTTCATATCTTCCACTGTTGTTGGGGCAGTTTTGTATGCCTGCGTTTTGACATAACCCCATAAAAAAGTCTGGTTTCGTCAGATCCGGAGATCTTGCGGGCCATATCACTGGTCTTCCTCTACCGATCCATTTATTCTCAAAATGTGTGTTCAGATAATGCCTCACACATCTGTTAAAATGTGGAGGAGCTCCATCTAATTGTAACCACATTTGTGTGGTAATTTCTAAGGGTAAGCTGTCAACCATATCCTCAAATTGATTTCGTAAGAAATTCAAAAATGATTCTCCATCCACCGTGTTATCGAAAAAGTATGGTCCTATAACAAAACGTCCAAGAACTCCACCCCATACATTAAGAGACCACCTATGCTGATTATCCAGTGGAATTCTCATTCTAGGATGTGGCTTCGTCTGTGAATACAACGTTATTGAAGAAATTTGGCTCCTGATAATTCTTGCCTAATGCCCAATTACAGTAGTTGCGTCTGCTTATAAAATCTTGTTGGCTTAGTTCTTGTACCGGTTGTACATGGTATGGGTGAAATTTGTGTTTCCGAATAATTCTGTTCGCTGATGTTTTCGGTATTCCAATTTCGCTTTCTAACGTACGTGTTGACGTATGCGGATTTCCCACTACAGCTTCCAGTACTAGGTGTTCATTTTATTCAGTGGACACCCGTTTTTGTCTTTGCAATTTCTTTTCAAAACGTTCTTTTAACCTGGCAAATGCATAAGTATTAGGATGCCGTTCAGCATTTGGAAACCTTTGCAATTTCTTTTTTCAAAACGTTCTTTTAAACGCGTAAATGCGACTTGCAAGGAAACAATTCTGATCGCTCGATCCCAATGCGTAAACCATATTTATAAGTTCTGGTTGTGAAAAATTCATCATACGTTAGCATACATAAACACGTAATTGACTTATATAGAAAATACTGCTTTAAACAATCTGACAGTTTAGAGTGAAATGCAGTCTTTTATAAAGCAAATTTAAAAACGAAAATATCTCGAAATCTATTGCAGATAGGTACATATATGACATGCTTAAGGAACATTATAGCGCTTTCCTTTAGGAGAAAAACACTAGGTATCGCATTTAAGGAAATGGAGATTTTTTAATCTGAAATTTGTTATGTTGCTTTCCCTTTTTTGAACACTCTGTATTAAATAAAATAGTTTTAGCGATTTGTAAAAATTATTGCAAGTATAGACTACTCGCATACCAAAAATTTTGTTTCTGGGGTCAAACATAAGTAAGATAGGACTTAGAAAAATAGTATCTGCATATGACATCTATTAGAGAAAATATCAAATATTTCAAAAACTCTTAGGATTAGGTTTAGACAATGGTATACGAAAGGTATGTTGATTTTATAGTATATTCTAAAAATGTAATAAAATATAGGGTATTCTATTTGAGAAAATAAACTTCGATTCAGTACTGCTTTTCTGAGACACTCTGTATGAACGAAAGCATTTTTAGGTTATGCCCCTTTAAAAATTAAACATCTTCTATTTCAAAAATTTTTTTGTAGCTCAAACTGGTATTGAGATATCGCCCGACACCGCACTATTGGGACACCCTATATACTTAATATATTGAATTTGATCAAAGTCTTTAGATGTATTAGGTTTAAAATAAGATTTTTTAGTATTACAATTAAAATTATTAATTATTTTCTTTTCCATGTGACTTATTTATCGTTTTGCTGGTCATTATAGACGATTTTCGAAGACCACCAATAAGTTCATTCCTTCTTTTGCTACAAGATTATAAATATATGAAAAGGAACTGGAAACATGAACGAATATTTTTGAATGTAAAAGGAAGTATATAACGTTCAATACTTTGTGGGGTGCAAACACTTATATGTATTTCTGGTTATTTTCCGTTCCTGATAACATATACGTAATTGTAGTTGTGAAACTTCAAAGACGTCTCCACGAAAAACATAATAGAAACTTTCACCAGAAAGATAAGTGTGTGATGAACTCTCATACTTCTACACTAATGTAAGAGAAAAGCTAGAAGACGAATAAGTAATCATCCGAAAATTAGTCTAATTGAATCTTACGACCTTTATAATAATAGCTACTGGCATCATATGGATGGATATAATGTAAATAAATTTACGATACTTTAACAAAGGGAATACCTATAATAATTAATTTAATATTTATTAAAAGTAAATTTATTATCATTTAAAGTAACTCAATTCATAACATGTACCTACAGTTACTCGTTAGCTTCATGTCAGGTTCCGCAATTAACTTGAATTAAATACTTCTGTGATACTTTAACGGATGGAGAGAAAAAGGCTATTTAAAAAGTTAGTTGCGATGAATAACTACAATTTCAAATATATCTGTAAACAATAGAACGTATTCTAGTTTCTTTGATGCTTCGTATCACAATTTTATGATGAAATCTACTATTTAATCTTCAGGTCTTAAGGTTTATTTAACTCCACCACGCAACATAAACTAAGATAGTACATTTACAAATAAATTAGATAACAAACTTAGTGAGTAATACCAGTTTACGACGATTCTGTAAGACAATACAAGATAGCATTACACAAAAGGAATAATATAGTTATTTATGTTAGGCAGAATTGGGAATAATTACTATAATCAGTTATAAACTAGATGTCCTTTATATTCATTTCACCTTTTTACTTACAAGTTCGCGCAGTACGTTTGGAGTTGCTCGGTTTGTCATTTAAGTTTCTGATATTCTGTAATTTTCCATGAGTATTGTTGGATATAATTCACAAGCACGTATATTGCAAAAATTCTGAGATACAAATGTACTCTTCGGTGTAAGATAGTTATACCAAGATTCGATTTGAATCAGCGAATTTCACATTTGCGTGCTGCTATAGAGGCGATATAGAATTGTTGAAAGGAGGCGCTACTATTGAAGCAGTGGGGGCAGCGCGTTATTCGAATCGGCAGATGTTAGTGTATCTTCAGTGTGTCGATAGCACTATCCGAGCGAATTGAAAGTTGTCAGGCTGCATTTAGAGGGTACTTCCAAGATATCTCGAGGTGTTTGGAGAGCACGAGAGAGACAGATTTTGACGGACGAAGAAACGCACAGTTTTGGCCGAAAATCCTTTATATGACCGTGAAGCATGATAGCGACGTGTACTTCGAAACGGGTACTTTCCTAGCTAGTTCGTTTTTCGAATTTCAACCCGATTCAATATATTTGAGATATTATCGGCCGAAACATTAGCCGCTTTGCCCAGAGACTGGTATAGTGCTATTTTTACATCAAATCTCATTGTTATGTTTGCACGCGTGTGTTACATACATATGTGTAATCATTGTAAATATAGAAAAGGAATAGTGATAAAAACGTAGATACTGATAGTCTCTAACTGAAAAACACCAGATATATTTAAGTGACTTCATTAGCTACATGAAATTATAAATTAAAAAAAATGCAATTTCAGGGACGTTCAATGTATTTTACTATTTTGTTTTACTGACATTTGTCATATTTATTGAAACTGAATAAATATATTATTATATACAATATAGTATATAATAATATATACTTATATTCTTATTGCAAGCGCGACGCAAGACGACGTGTTCATCTGAATGGAATTTTTTATTATCTTTCCTAATATTCAACAACAATAGATTATTCATATTTTTTACTTATAAAAGTTCCAAATTAGATACATATGCGTAGAACAACGTTTTATGAACATACAGAGGCTTTGAATATAATTCTCCGTTGAGCTTTTTTGTTTTTATAAACTATTGTTATTATGTGTAGATAAAATAGCAAGTGTCACAAAATTTAGGAGGCATCTTGCCCGATACCAAATAGGTGTTACCGGAAGTATTATCAATAGCTTAACGTAACAACAGCTTAATAACAAAGTTTATATAGTATAGAAATTTACACTTACATACATACATATTTCTCTATATCTAATACTTATTATTTACACATACATATGTATATAAATATTATAATAGATAATAGATGTTACGAAACACTGTATTTAAATGATGTCATAATAGCTTAAAGAATAAAAGCAGCTGTTAGAACTCAAACAAAATCAGTTGTATTGGTCAGTGCAAATAGCGGAAGTTGGAATCAAGCGAAGAGCTGCTAAACTATATACATTATTATGAAAGTGCAAGAAAATTACTGGTAGTAGACAAAAAAAAAAGATTAGACGAGCCCCCGATGTTCCGGTGATACGTAAAGTCACTTTAGGATTGATTCCGAAATGCCTCCAGTGCTATTTTCGCAAAATAGCGTTAAATTGACTTAGGCTCCCGTGGATTCTGGAATAGAAGGGCAACATATTGTGAGTACTAGTGGAAAATTACCGTACAGAAAACCGTCAAACCGTCAGGAAACTACTTATCAGCAATACGACAACATCTTATCGTAAAAAACGTTGTGAAAGTAGTCTGCACTCTTGGATACACAAGAGGGTGACTGACTGGTCAGATATGCGTTATTATATACCATTTATACGGCAATAAAGTGGTAGGTATAATATTAAATCGAAAACATTGTAACTACTGCTACAGGATCATTGGAGAGAGAATTTGCTAGACTCTCGTGATGGGTAAGGCAACAGGACAGCAACAACAAACCTACATATTACTACATAAGTCATATTTCGTAGATATAATAGAAGGCTGATACTGGGGATGGCAACTGAAACAACAGTTGTGTAATTTTGCGAGAATGTCAGGCGAAACTGGAATTACTTGTTCAGGTAGTATTGTGAAGCATTTAATAATATTAGCAAACTGTGGAGGAGGCAACGCTTGAACAGGTAAGGAGATTATATGTTAAGGGGTGCCTGTGTAGGATAGGATTCTTTCAGGTGTTGTAACTAGTAAGGAGTACTGTAGACCCATGCCCACAGTGCGGGTACCATTTTTCTGAAAGCATAGTAATAGTTTTTGCTTTTTATGAAACCAATTTTTACGCAGTAGGTATTCATTTTTAACATTGTTCTCTTTCTGCACGGATTGTTTACTTTACAGACTTTTTATACGAATTCTTCATTTTAGGCGGTCTATGTTGCGCAGTTTCATTTGAAAATAGACCGAGGTGTCTTTATTCAGTAGTGTGCTTTATGGATAACATACTTTTAAGAACAGTTCTGTTTAGATTAGCCATATAGCTAACTAACACCGAAGTCAACACTAAATTCCTCACTCGGAACAAAGAAGCGTTGTAATAAATGTGCTAAGTATATCAAATAAAATGAATGAATGAATTCGAGCTTCCGAATCTCTATGAAAGCTCATACGCAGATAATATGTTATTAAAAACTAATAAGATGAATTATAATATTAAATTATACCTAATTAATTCGAAGAGTAGAGTTTATAGTTCTTTCTTGTATATCCTATTCGTTATTAATTCTCACGGCTTTCGCATACATTAAATATGATTTTTTATTTAAAAAATTTGAATCATTTACCTATTTTCACATGTATAATCTATTATTTTAACAATGTAAATAAACATTAAATTATGACACTTATCTAATGTTTGTTTTGTTCTACTTCTAACCGGGTACACAACAATAGAAAGTCAAGGCCTTAGTACGAACTGGTGAGATTTTCGTTTTCTACAAAATTCATTTAAAATTAATATGACAATTTAAGATACAGTTTTGGGGATCGTTGAATCAAATTCACATAATTGGTGAGAATGGCATATTAAAAGTATCATACAAACGTAAAGGAATTTTAAAACAAACTTTTGCAGTTGATTATGGTTGAATATAAACTATGAAGTGAAAATATTTTTGTATAAATATCACTTCCGGTTAACCGGAAGTGGGCATTAACAAAATAAGTGGCAAATAACTACGTAAAACAAATAATTTAAGCACCCTTGCTTGTAAATTGACATATCTGAGCATTTTAGATACGGAGGTTAATTAAATCATTATAACTTATTCACCTTCCACTTTAGGTATAGGAACGCCTAATACACACCTGGAAGAGGTAACAAACAAAGCCACGAGGGGCTTTTGGGCTTGCACGGGAATGTTTGGCAAAACGTGGGGGCTGAAACCGATCATGGTACATTGGTTGTACACGAAAGTTATAGTACTCTCTATAACTTACGCAGCGTTGGTCTGGTGGCACAAGGCTAGTTTGGGCTATGCGGTCAACGCACGCAAAATCCAGAGGATTGCCTGTTTAGGCATCACTGGAGCCATGTCCTCGGCGTCGACTGCGGCGATGGAGGTGATCCTTGGGCTTCCTCCGCTGCAGCTTGTTTTGTGGTCGCAGGCAGTCTTAGGGGCCCACAGAGCAAAATGTAGTGGATGCAGTGGTTTCTCCCATAGAACAGGAGATCATACCAGTATCTTCACCTACATAGACAGTACCACTGTCCATGAGGGCGGACAAGATTTCGTCCACTTTCAGCTTCAGTGGGAAATACAATGTAAACATCTCCAATAGAGAGATTGCCGAAACTCTCGTCCACAAACCGAGACGGGAAGTATCTCGCTGGTTTGTGGACGCTTCTAAAACGCCTAACGGCACGGGAATTGGAATTTGGAAAGATGGTGACACCGAGGGTGAAGCTTTCAGCCTAGGAAGCTCCGCCTCCATCTTCCAAGCCGAAGTAATCGCAATCCAGACCTGCGCGGAAGGCATTTTAAATTGCCTGCAGGTTACTGGAGCAGTGGAAATTCTTTCTGACAGTCAGGCTGCCCTTAGAGCACCACAGACTGTCAGATTTGATTCTGAGGTAGTGGTACACTGCCATAATACCCTCATAAAACTGGCGGAACGTCTCAACACAACACTGAGATAGGTGCCAGGTCACTCTGGAATCAGAGGTAATGAAATGGCTGACAAATTAGCTAGAGGCGCCAGTGAGAGACCACTCGTGGGTCCAGAACCTACATGTGGGAACTCCTATGGCAGTATCAAAACCTCTGTCAGATCTGAACTCGCCGTTAGGCATTGCTCCCACTGGAACGCACTTGCCGGCATGAGACACTGTAAAACTCTCGGGATTCCTCCGTACGAGGAAAAACTGCGCAACGCAGTTTCTATGAGCAGGGTCAGGCTGAGGTTACTCAAAGAAATCTTAACCGGTCACTGCGCACTGAACAAACACCTGCATCGCATGGGCCTAGTAAACTCGCCCATATGCAGAAACTGTGGGAATGCGGAGAAAACTCCAGTCCATCTTCTTGGCGACTACTCGACAGTGGACAGGGAGAGGCGGGGTCGGGCGTCTGGATGATCCTGGACTACAAAAACTAACTCTCGACCAGGTTGCGGACTTTTCTGTCCGAGTACAACCTGGCTAAGAGGAGTAAAACAGCACGGGGGCACAATATTTGTAATTTATTTTATAGCATGTTATTTAAAAAATCGAAGTTGATGCCCACTTCCGGTTAACCGGGAGCGATATTTATTCAAAAATATGTTGACGTAATAGTTCATATTCAATCATATCCAACTGTATAATGTTGTTTTAAAATTGCGTTCCGTTTGTATAATACTCTTAATAGGCCATTCTCATCAATCACCCTGTATAGTATCGCCAACACTTTGTAAGACGAAAGAGTTACCACTATTTGTAATTGAATCAAGTCAATCATTGAGGAAGAAAGTACCATCAAGATTATTGTTGTGCAAATTGTTAGAATAAGAACTGGTAAGGAAGGTATACATACGTAACTCTATAACTTTGGGGAAAGTTAGTTCGAGCATAGGCATAGATTAAACATGTAGTCATTTCAATAGAATGATCGTTTGAGAAAGTAGTTTCAAACAAAAGTCAGTATCATAATTTAGAGCATTGAAACCTATATAAAACAATATAAAAGGTAAGAATTTACTACACTTTTCGCGTAGGAGGAAAATAGTGTCCATCGTATTAGTCTATCACCTTGGTCTACTTGAACTTACACGTAGACACCAGCGAATGGTAGATCGATCGGAATCCAATTATCCGATAAAATGTCACCGTCCTTCTAGAGAATTCAACTTCGGCTCCTATAGTTCCGCCATAACGATAGGCAGACGCCTAACTACTGCGGCTATCGAACCATTTTCGGTCTTTTGTTCCTTTTATTTGTTATTAGATACATATTATGCAATTGATAATGTTGGATTGTCTGTTTTCTTCTTTATGTTAGTTAATAATCGACATATATCTAGATAATTGAAAATTTATCTGCTCTCTTTTCATTTGATAAGAAGCTGCTTTGAGAATGCAGTTGCAAATCAATTATTGTGATATACATTTTAGAGAAAGTTATATTTTAGTGCTGTCATAACTATTTAATGTTTCGAAGAATAATTGAAGAAACAATTTAGATCCATAAAACAAGTTGCGTTTAATGAGTCAATTGTGGCATTTGATTTTTTAACAAGAAACAATGTTTCTTTTATTTTATGAATACTGTGCTTCAATTGAAAATCGGTCAAACTTGACAACAACAAGATTTTGTAACCGTTGAGAACTCGTTTAAATGTCTTTACTATATGTACAGTGACAACACGTTTGATTTGTTTAGGGGTTTCTAATTTCGCACAATACTTTTGGAATTCGTTTAACAATTCAACAAACCGTTGCAACAACGTACGACTTTTTATAAAAGTTACTACCTCATTAATTTACGAAAGCAATTTTATATTATAACTACATTAACGTTTTATGATGTTTTAAAAAAGTTAGAAGTATTATAAGTATATGTATGTTGTTCCATTTTTGTTTATACGCAATAAATTTCACGTTGATAACATTTTAATTCCAAAGGTTTATTGTTTTTCTATAATTGATGGATCGCTGGGTATTACTAAATTTGCCTTTCCACTGCCGCTTGCACTGAAACAATTAAGTATTCTCCCAATATCCCGGTCTGTTCATAGACCAGGATACTGCGAATTGCTCTTATTATGATTTCCTTTTGTTGTAAGCGCAGCTGTAGCAGCTTCCTAAGCTGTACTGCTTGTCAAGATTATCACTGCAGTGTTTGCTGTGTAAACTGTCTGTGTAACTGTGTTTCCATAGCTTTGTTACAACATTATCGCTCCGTAAATAATGTTGCATATTTAATTACGTCCCAACAACGAATAGCAGCCGGCATACTGCTCCAGCGAGTATTGTCACAACCGCCGTCGACAAGATTGTAGGTAAAGATTGGAAGACATGCTGTGTGAAGTGACAATGCTGTGGACATACTAAATCCGCATTTCAAATTGTTATAATTAGATTAATATTGAAGTATAAAATATATTTTTACGACATAAAAAAGTCAGAAAATGACAGCATATTCAAAATTTCTCTTTGGTGGGGCATGTTGCAGGCTGCCCTAAAAAAAAACCCGGTAACTCGGTTAATATGAACATTTGTAGCACAACATGGTACAAAACAAGTGCAAAATGTATCTCAACGCAGAGTATCACGCAGTAATGTACCACGAAAGATTGCAGATATACCGCGAACGATTAAATAATATGGCTAGAAGTATGTGAACGATTAAAAAATATGGCTAGAACTATGTGAAGAATACCAATGTTGGGAAACAAAGATCCGAAAACATTTCCACAGTGCCGGAAAATTAGATATCCTTGCCCTTTGGGTTGTAAGGTAGTGTATTAAACAGATTATTGATATATGTCGCAGCCTAAGTCGAATAAATAAGATTCATCGATTTTAAATCAGATGTTTATTTTTACTTCTAATTCGATAAGTTAACGTCAAATTTTTAATAATAATATTATGGATTTCTGGATAAAACAATATCCAGTTATGTAAAAAATAATTAGTAAATAATAATAAGTTCTACAACTTTATCAGTAGAAAAGTTTCTACTACAATAGTCAATAGTTAACAAACGGTTTCTGGGAATGGATCATGTCACATTGACAAAGAGAATTCATTGAAATTGAAATATGTATATATGAGAAAGGTAAGCAATAACTCGATGATTAAACCACGTTGGAGGCGAAGCTATCTTGGAGTATATGGTCTATAGTATATATAGGCCGTTCTATGACATGATTGCCACATCGTAAGGACATGGTGCTAAACCAATTTCAAGTTAAACATGTCTAATAAACATATGCCATACTTACAACATATCGTAACTGGGATACGAGAATTTAACGTTTTAGATAACTCTATTAATGCAGGTATTGAGTAGAACTGTGGATTTCGTTGTTATTAAAAAGACAGGCTAGCCTGCCATTCATCATTTATTATTTATTATCCATTGTGATAGTAAACGTCAATTTTTCGTGATACATGAAAATAGTCTTACAAGTACGTTAATTTATTCGAATGAAGATTGCACCGATATTCGCTGTGTTTATTAATTGTATAATGAAAATATACGAGTGGTAGTCGATGAATATTGTCGACGATTTCTTACTCGTAGAGCGCTGGTAGAACTATTTTTATGTCCAATGTCCGTTGCAAGTCCAGCTATATTTCCTACAACTAGTTCTGAACGTCGTATGCAACAAGAGCTTGCTCAAGAAGAAGCAATACTAAACCTTCTATTAGTGTCTAAAAAACAGTCAAAAGAGTTAACGTGGGCCACACGTGAGTATGTGGAATTTTACAAAATTTCTATTTGTGCCCGTACCATGTATGTACAAGCTTTAAAACCTGACGATTATTTTACAAAATTTTAATTGGTACCAGTACCATGTCTTTACAAGCTTTAAACCCTGACGATTATGCCTTAAGACTTGATTTTAGTCTATGGTTAAAATTGAAAGCTTTGTCGGAAAATATTATTTCATAATACTACAAAAGGCATAAATAATACCAGGAATTCACATTGTTAGTACTTAAAAATTCACTAAATACATTTTCCGTAAATTTTTGGTGTAGTATTATTGCAGGTTGTATAACCATTTATAATCGAGGAACGTTTCACTGCAGCTTGTTATTTGCGTTTTCTGGAAAATGGCCTTCCAATATTACTGGATGACGTTCTTTTAATATAAGATGAGGAAAGTGGATACAGCGTGATGACACACCTCCACACTTAGGTGGACAAGTAAGATTTTTATTAATCAAAATTATATGAACCTATGAATTGGAAGAGGTTCAGCAATTGCGTGGCCGGATAGGTTATCAGACTAAAATCCCTAGATTATTTTTTATACAGAAGGTTAAAAAGTTCAGTTTCTTCGGAACAGATTGAAAATAGAAAACCATTTGTTGTTATAATTGCTGAATGTCTATCTAGTACCTACGTTAGTAGTGTTATCTAAAATTTCAAATACTTGTAGTTTAGTTACAATAGAGTTTTGGACATATATTTAACACGTATTTTTAACTATTAATATATCTATTTTGTAACTATGTACTTATCTTTCAATTCCTGAAATATTTGCACTTATAGGTCAATAAAACAACAATTATTTAAATGCCAAGTTATTCCAGCTGGATTAAATTTCACCGCCATTTTTTTTTAATTTTTTTTATTTCTTTTTTCCCATTCATTCACTAACACTAATGATAGTGTTAGTAGTTGATGAATGGGAAAAAAGAAATAAAAAAAAATTAAAAAAAATGGCGGTGAAATTGGCAAATTTTTGCTAACAAAAAAAAAAGATACTGAGAAAAGAATTATGTAAATCAACTTTTACATACATAATATTATAAGCAAAGCAACGCGGGCAGGAATTAGACCTGACATACATAGTTTGACGCTTTGAATAATTCTAATTCCTGTCCGCGTTGCTTTGCTTATAATATTATGTAAAAGTTGATTTAATTCTTTCCTCAGGATCTATCTTTTTTGTTAGCAAAAATTCACCAATTTCACCGCAATTTTTTCCACCATTCATCAACTACTAACATTAGTGATATTATCCAGCTGGAATAAATTCGTATTTAATTAATTGTTGTTTTATTGATCTATAAGTGGACATATTTCAGGAATTGAAAGATAAGTATTTTTAACGTAAAATTGCTTGAGTAAGCTGTGGCAGTCATGTCATGGGGAAACCCGTATGTCATCCAATAATTGAAAGCTTTTGATAATGTAATTCAGGTTCTGCACTGCAATATAATAATAATAATAATAATAAATGTCTTTATTGTGCATTCAAGTTATAATTCAAGGTTGTATACATAAAGAAAATTAATAATATAAATAAATAATAGTAAAAAGAAAACCTAATATGAAGAATAGCTAATTAAATGCTCAATCTCAGGGCGAGGTTCAGTTACATGTGTGACATGTGAACTGCTCTACCTAACCCTGTGTTTTACCCAAGGAAAAATTAAAACAAATAGATGAAATGCCTATAAAATACCTTATATCTAAAGCAGTCTGTGTGCTTCAAGTTCACGTGCTATAGCAAAGAAATTAGAAAGAATAATAATGATAAGAATTCACTAAAATTCTACTAGATATATTTAGAAGCTGGACTAAGTGTATGTACACACAACTAATCGAAAAACGCAAAATACAGTGCAGAGTATTTGAGACATCACAAACAGTGTGAAATTACATACATACCTATAGGTGTGAACATGTATCAATTAAATTAAGTTATCGTATTGGAGAAAAGCATAGACCGAAGTTTGCATTTAAATTGTGTAACCGTAGTGCATTGCTTAAGAATTAGAGGCAAATTATTATATTTTTGGTAAATGTTATATGAAAACGATCTTTCGAAGAGCGACAGACGGTGGGCGGGTGGAGAAATTAAACCCCGAAACCGAGTAGTAATATTATGAACATCCGTTCTAAACCTTATTTTCTCATATAAATAGGGTGGACATTTCGTAAGTAAAATTTTGTGATATAATGAAATTGTTTGTACTTCTCTGCGATTCTTCATGTTCAGCCAGCCAGCATCGATTAACTTATGGGAAATGTGTTGGAATTTCCTTATTCCGTAAATGTATCTTAAGCAAGAGTTTTGCACTTTCTGGATTCGTGCAGTGGTAATACAGTCCAGACATGGGTGATATATTTCTGAACAATAGGTAAAACTTGATAAAACACAAGCACTACATAAAGTTTTTTTAATATGAAAAGTATGCTGCAGAAATGAAAGAACATGTAACATTTTAATGACAAAATTTAATCGTGGTAATAACAACATGTTTATTTTTATTATCTAATACAAGCAGAATCTCCTTTTCCTGTTTAGTAGGATTAATGTATACTGTTATGTCTTTAAGAACATATTTGCCGATACATAACTACTGGTGTTACGCAATTTCAAAGTATCGTTGATACCCATTAGTTCTTCTTCTATAATTTCAAATGATTAATGGTACCATTACACTATTACTATACTCGCATGATAAAATGAACATTGCAAGTTGTAATTTTAGATGTTAGTAATAATTATGATGTAAGTAAAATGCTAACAGACATTATTGTACTTATTCATGTAGTTTAAAGTAGCGCAACGATTATTGGTAATTTTCTGATACACGTACATGAAAAACCATCTTTAAACTAAAATTTGTTGCCATAGTCATTTGAGTAGTTATTGGTAAACTACAGAAATGTATAGTAAATAAATAGTATTAGTAAATTTTAAATTGTTAATTTGAATTCTGCATCAGTGTCAAATTTGTTGCAGTCTTCTTACGAATGCTAATAAAAATTATCTGTAAGTAAAACTCACATGTATCATTAATTTCACGGAATGTTTAAAAGGGCGGTAGCCCTAGATTAATGGTAAATGAATTCCTCAATGGTAGAATTATCACTACAGAAGAGTATCTGCTTTATAATAAAACCGTAAGTTTTTAAGGAACCTACATCGTCAAACTTATCATTTAAGTGATAAGTGTAAAATTATAAAATCTACAAAGAAGAAGAGATGTATGCATGTTTATTGCATCAATTAATCTATGCGCAAATAAAATACGTAGTCTTAAAATAGCATTTGCAGTACTATGTCTACAAACCTTAGCAAAAAAATCAAGAAATAAAATAAGCTAAGTAATATTGCTCTTTAAATGTACATATAATGAAAAGGGAAACCGGCACTTACGATTCTCATACTGATTCCAATAGTGTTACACGAATTTCAATATAGCACCAACACCAAGTACACGCTCACCTCTTTCTTTGAGCGCGGATATCACTAAAAGAAGACTCTACTAGTAAAGCGAAGAAGTAACGAGACGATATTCCCAGCGATATCATCGTAGGTTTATACGCAAAATGACCTCTTTACGTCCGTAATGCCATAGAGGGGTTACTCTACGCACTCATGAGAAAACATTCTTAACACATCAATTTCTCATAACCGTCCTGAATCGCTTAGTCAACAATACAAACAGGTACATACATACAACAATAATATCGTTGGTTCTCGTTTGCACATATACTTGTGACATTTTCACTTATATAAATTTTTATGCGCCTCTATTGGAAATCGTAAAATTTGAAAAATAAATATTAGTGGCACCGAGTTTCACAGCCTCTGGACTTATTTGTACTTACACAATACGTTTCAATTACATGTATTATATCGATTAACATTGTTGAAAACATTGTATTTCTTAAGTATTCTTCATTTTAAATTTTACTTACAACAATTCATTCAACATTCAAGATTTAACGATAGATAATGCCCACAAGTATTCTATAAAAATCTAATATTAGGAAAAAAAAAACAGGAATTCACGTTTAATTGCATAATGAGTTTATGGTTTTGTTGTGGTTCACATCTTTCTATGACTAACTTATACTATATATGTACTACACGAAACTTTTATCGGTTGTAGAAATATAAATAATTTTATCATATGTATATAATACAAGGAGTGGTTTTGTGATTATCGATAATCGCCGGCTTGGCACGAGACATGTTGCCAAATATTAATTCCACGAGTCCGTAGGACGAGTGGAATTATTCGGCAACATGTCAAGTGCCAATCCGGCGATTGTAGATAATCACAAAACCAAGAGTTGTATTCTTTAGATTATACAACGAATAAAGCAACTTCTCTAAATTAGGTACGACATTTTGATTCAATTTCTAACGAGTACTAATACATACAGGGTTTCCACGGCCGAGCAGGACATAGGGTTAGGTTAGGTTAGAAGTGGGGTGGCATGCGGGCCTGCTTCACCGCGACCTTTACAGGTCTATTGTGATCCCCTTTACCTTAGAGAACGCTCTCTAGTTTCGCCTTCTTAATCAGACTTATCATTTTTGAGAGCGGCTCTTTTGTGTAGCCGTTGGCTGTGGGGTTCTCTACCCCCATTACTAGAATCTTCGTCCTCGCTAGGCCGTCACAGTGGCACAAAACATGAACTGGGGTTTCTTCCTCCTCTTGACAGAATCTGCAGAAAGCATTTTCTGCCAGGCCTATGTTAAACATATGCCTATTCAGTCTGCAATGACCAGTCATCAGACTTACTATCATTTTGACAGTCTTCCTGTCTTTACTCAGTAGGTCTTCAGTAAACTTAGGCCTCTGTTCCCTTAGGAACTCCTTAGCCTGTCTTTGTCCTGGCGATGTTTCCCACCATTCCTTGGACTTGTTTTGTGACCATTCGTAGATTGACCTCTTAATTTGTGATTTGGTAATGCCGAAGGAAGGGGCCGCTCCTATGAAAGGCCTTGACATCTGGCCAGCTCATCGGCCGCCTCGTTTCCCTTCACTCCCGTGTGGCTGCGGACCCAGGCCAAAGTTATTTTCCTTAGGGTGCCCACTTCATTTAGGGCTCTTACGCAGTCCCAAACCAGCTTTGAGTCAGCACTTGCGGAACTAATCACTTTAAGTGCTGCTTGGCTGTCAGAGTAGCGGTCATCTTACAATTCCCTAAATAATTTCCAAATGTTTCCGAAACTGTACTACCTATATACCCCTCCTGAGATATGGCCGAGCTCCATTCTTATTTGGACCACAATACAATATATTTGTATTCTAAATAGGCGTACGCGTCTATTCTGCGTTCTCGCTAATGTAATTCGTGGGTGTCGTATCGTCCATAATATATGTATTGTGTCGCAAATGCAGAAAGTACGCTTCAGTAGCCCGAAGGTATTGGGCTACTAAATATATATGCTATATACGTTTATTCAAAGAATAAAAATTAACAACTGTGTAAAGTGTTAAAATATGCAAACATTACAGCTGGTCAGCTTTCGCATTCCACTGAGAAACGCAAAGTTGATTTTCTGTTAGCTTTTTTGCCAAAATGTACATTATTGTAATATCATAATGATATTACAAAGGTTAATCAAAATTGTTAATATACTTTTAAACAGTTGTTTATGTCATCTGTTCTACATATTTTTGATGTGGACGTATCTTTGATAGCTAATCGATACAAGCTACTCATTACGCCAATTTTGAAAAATTTAAAACAGCGCCGTGTCCACATAAAATTAATATATTCGATAATTTTATCTAATGCTCTTTTATTTTGCTTTAAAGTGGCAAAAAACTGCTTTCTGCCTACGTATCCACTTATTACTTATTGCTGAATAGAGAAAAATTAAATGAAATAATGCTATCTTTGCATTTGATAAATTAATATGAAGCACCATTTGCAATCAAAATTGTTGAGAGGAAGCGCAAAATTGTAGTGTTTATTTTGCATGTTTTCTATGTAAGAAACTTTATATAAAATATTTTAATTGAAGTCGCTTTCCAATTGAAAGCTTATTTATCTGAAATGTAACACATCTAAACATGTACAACATTCTTTGCACTTTTTATGCTCGTAGTTTGTAGGTACATTATCACATTTTACGCCAATTTATTCCGATAATGATGCAAACGCCTCACGCAAACAGAGTTACTTTAAGAAGTTTTGAAGTGTAAAATCATGAAATTGATTGTTCTCTATGGATATTCACTTCATGAGCATAATCGATTGTCGAAATATACACCAATAATTCATTTATTATACTACATATTTGCTTTTCCTTTAATTTGAATATCTAACTTAGGTATTCATTTTCATATCTACGAATGTAAATATGGGTGTAACGTGTTTGGATAGGAAACACGCTCATGCGGAGAGATTGTCTCGATGTAATGCTTAAATAAAAACTCTCACTTACGTTTTAAAATTTACAGTTCTTGCAAGAGTGAAATTTATTGTAAAGCAAATAAATGAACAGGTGACAAGTGTCTTCAAGCGAATTACATTGTAGGATTCTTACCGTGGGGTGTAATAAAAATTTTCGAAGAATTTAGAAGACAATTGAACAAAGAAGAGATATAAAAAGATGGATTTTGTAGATCTGAACTAAGTATTTTAACTTACGAAGTTACTACGCTGTTTCCATTTATAGTAACATGTTAACAACTATTTATGACACTGGATTCATATTGTGGATTCACGGTCAATTGTCTAGTAATTTTGTAGAATATATATTATACGTTTTACTAGCGATTCACTTACACTGGGTCGTCACAAATAGGATATATATGTAACCGATGTATTTTCAGGGAAATAAGATAAAGTTTATCAGAAATAAGGAAACAATCTTATTTTATTTATATTAATAATTTGTATAAGATTTGTGTAAATTAAGAAAAATGATGATATACCGCATATACTGTAGGCTAACCTGAATATTACTGTAAAATAATTAGTTATCAGACCGTTGCTGGTTTCCGTTCGATCTACGTTTCCCAACGAATATAGTATATACGATATTACACACCCTGCTGATGGCCGTAATTGTTGTTATTTTGAGCGGTATTTCTATTATGGGTTATTAGTTATATTCAGGGTCGGTTGAAATACTTAAAATAGAAAAATTAGATATACCTCCCCACTCAAAAGTATTGTCCAAACACGTACAGTTGAAAGTACTGCAGCCTTCATGTTACTTATATACATACCTACTTTGATTTTGCGGCTAAAAACCTGCAGTCCACGAAGCAAATAGAAAATTTCTGGCTTCGTTTTCTGAAGTAGATTAGTTGAGGAATTTATGGGAATTTCCTACAATGGGAGCTATTAATACAATGCTATTCACTGTGATGAAAGTATTGTCTAATATGTACCCTCTACATCTAGATATTAGTAGATATCGAACAGTTAAGAATATGACTCACATTGAAAGTGAAACAAGAGCCAGGTTTAACTTCACGAAACATTCCGAAATCGTAACTTCAAACAGTGAACCATTTTGCAAAAAGTAATAGGAGCTAAATATGGAAGCTCTGCTAATTTATGCAGACTAAACCAGATTTGTAAATAAATAACGGAATCACAAATATGTCATGATAAGTACAGTTCGAATGCTATTGAAGAAACTAATTTTCATTAGACTAGGCTCCCACTTCGAAACTGATCTTAACTTCCTAGTACTGTAGTAACTGGGCGTGGAAAACACTGTTACACCATTCTAGGCTCTGAGTATTCGAGTATAAAAAAAGAAATAACTCGCTAGCTAAAAATGTAACTAATACCATGTTTATAGAGACAAACCAGTATATATAGTCACTTGAGTATTAAAGTATTATTAAAGTATTAAAGGAGGTAAGTATAATATATATATAATACATTGCGACTATTGCTTGAGGATCACTGGACAAGAAACCACCACAGCGTTCGTAGATTCGTCAATTATAGAGAAACCATCTAGCAACAAAATAAGGAATCTATTTACTCAAATTGAAACGAATCTAAGGTGGAGAATACTACTTGTGTGCAACTTCGGTATTTGATTAGAATTAGATTAATTATTTATGATTTTTATACACAGCGATACCTAATACCACGGTTACCTTACGCTAATATTTCTGATTGAGTATAGGAAATATAAATACAGTTTAGGAGCAACTTACTTTTCTTATTATATGACGAGAAAATACATTGAGTGTTTCATATAGAATAATAGGTATCAGTTGGAAACCCTGTAGGCTGATGTGATGCCAAAATATTGGAATATACACATAGAATTTATTTAGAACAATAGGACTTTTAGTCCGCAAGTTTTATGAATACATGTGATATTTCGTTAATATAAATAAAATCTACATAAACGTGCGTGAAAAAATAATTATGGGAAAGTATACATATATAGACAAACTAAATTAACATCAAACAATTAATTAATTATCTGGTTATTTGTAATATAAACTAAATATGTTACTTTCTAAAGCAACTGCTATAGACAAACGTATTGCTATGGATTATATTTAGTGAAGAGTTCTGAGCGACGCTGTATGTGACGATTCATGGTGCTTGGTTTCAGTCAGGAGATGGCGCGCATCGATATAATATAATTTATTTTGTTATTTGAAAAGTAATTATTGTAATTAAAATTTCTTTGATGTTTAGTTTAGACTTGTCAAGTTGTAGAATTTTTGCGGATCACGAATATGTATTTTGTTACGATGTACGACGTAGATTTATTTAGATATTGCGATGTTAAAAATTTGAATTTTATTTAAATGATGGTTTTTGTCTATAGATGTTAAACTTAGAATATTTCTGTATGGAGATAAGGTGTGGGGGAAGGTATAATTTTTTTGTGGATGGCAGATGAGAGATTCTTTTTAAGGGAGAGACTAAAAGAGATCGATCGTGTAAAGTCATTTTTATTTGCGTTATAAGTTTGCTATATTTAATAATTAAATTAATTTTTTTCGTGATTGTAAATTAGTTTTCAAGTTTGTTAAGTCGATTTAAAATTCTTTTGTTGATCCTAGTTGCTCTTTATGTGAGTTTACACTACACAAATTAAGGTAATATTAACTCTTAGTAAATTTAATCCTTCTGATCAGAGAAAATCTAGTTTTGTAAGTTTTGTAGTTAAAAATTAAAAGAATTGGAAAGTAATTTAATTTTGTTTCGGGAGTTCAGGTAATTTAGTTATTTTGAGAGCTTCGTTTTTTGAGTTTCGTTTCATTTTTGGTTTAGAGTTATTGTATTGTCATTTTCGTAATTTCAAATATTAGGCTTAGTCTTTGCTTGTGATTCAAACAAAGTTTTTTTACATATCTCATCAGCGGGATCTGTTTTTCTTTGTACTTGCATAATTGATGAAAATTTGATTCATTGTGGTAGACATTTTTTTTTCTTTTTTTATATATAATTAAAATTGTGAGATACGAAAATTATATTTTTTGTAAACTATTTTCATAACCACGATCCTGGAAGCCGTATACTACGAGGGAAATGACCTGAGAGGAAAGAGCTAATTAAATTCGCGATTGAAAAACCGGGATTTGCGTGAACTTTCAGTAAACCGCCGAAACCATAGCAATATGTATATACTAATTCATTTCATCAATCGAAGAAATGAATATTACAATAATTTTGTTATTTCCATGCTGAAGAGCACATCACAAATATGATTTAGAACCTCTGTACAGAAGAAATATTTGGAAAATATTTATTAATATTTATATACATAAACTAGGTGGTAGCTATTAGGAAACAAAGCGGGTTAGTTTCTATTATGCAGAGTTTTAACATGAAAAGAAATTAAATGGAACTTTCAATCATTATTTTTGTTTTCAAACAGCTACATATCTTTAATCCCATATGGAGATCTTCTTCTGGTAAATGGTATTAGACTATCTCCAACAGTTGCCACATCTTTTGTAGACGGTCCTGTAGTAAGTCTCCCACTAATATTCAGCAAATAAATGTTAAATTCAAGTTGACGAAAGCTTCATGTAACGGAAAGGTTGTTCTTGCTAAGATTGGTTGGATGTTGTTAGAATTTTGCGCGAATGTTTCTCAAAGTTCCCAACGTACAAAGCAGTTTGCGTATTGTCCGCCCAAGCATTTAACATACTTCAAATAGTGTAAGTCAAGAAATCTTTAATATCTTTTATTGACTTTTCACTACCAGATTCCTACACTGGAGACAGAGAGATAATACTAGTATAGCTAATGACTTGGCGCCTAGCTTGTAATTCACATTTGTTCACTATTGATAAATTCAACGTTAAATGTAGTTACATACATATACAGGATATCAACTTGAACTACGAAAGCCTATTGATAGGAGAAGATAGGGGGAGGTAAAATTAAATGTATCCAGTTTAGTATTGTCAATTGTTTGTATGACAGGAATGTCAGTGGTTATGTCAAATACTATGGCAATTACTGTGCAAATTAAACCAATCGCTGATGCAACCACTTTATAATTTGAACTTTTTCATTAATTGTATATTCCATTAGGATAGTTTGATGGTTCGGTAAAGTATTTGACATAATTTCTGACATTCCTGTCATATAATAAGTTGACAATAGTAAAACGGATACATTTAATTTTAACCCCCACCACCCTCTCCTATCAATAGGCTTTCGTAGTTCAAGTTGTTAGCCTGTATACAGTGAGCTTAACATAACGCTGTACATGCTCCAACCGACCTTGTTATGGAGACCATTCAATAGATGTGCATATTACAGGTGTATGGTATGTTACACGAAGTTACTGAATAATTTAAAATCGTACATTCTCAGTTTAGTGAATGTTGTTATGGTTACTTACAGAACAAAATAGTTTTTGAGCGCAGTGAATAATTTAAAATTGTACATACGAAAAACACGCTAGTTTAATTTATTTTGTTTTAATTTATAATACATTTTAGTACATCTTAAATGTTTTTCAAAACACACCACATACATAACATACCTACATAATGACATTAAAATACATTTCTTCAAAGAATATTAAAAAAAAACTTTTATTAATTCTACGCAAGATGTTCAAAAATATTGCCGTTAACAGCCAAAACAGTAGCCTAATCTATTACAAAATTCATTTAAAACGTTGCTTATTTGTTGAGGGGTAATTTCCCGAGAAGCCCCCTGAATTCTATTTTTAAGCTCTTCAATGCTGCATAGAGGAACATTGTTGTGCACTGAGGATTTCACCCTTCCCCAGTAAAAGAAATCCAACGGATTTAAGTCTGGAGACCTTGGTGGCCAACTAGTTGGTCCCCCTCGTCCGATCCATCGATTAGTAAATCTTTCACTTAAAATTTGGATAACATTTCTCGAATAATGAGACGGTGCGCCATAGCATTGGTACCAAATTTGCTCTAAATTTTGATCACTTAATGCTGGAATAATTATTTTCCGTAGTAATTGACAATATTTTTCTGCATTTAGGTTACCATCGATAAAAAAATGAGCCTATAATACTATTATTAATGATTCCTGCCCAAACACTTACTTTTTCAGGATATTGCGTTCTGGTTACGTTGTACAAATGTAAATTTTTCTTCGACCAGTACCTGCAGTTTTGACGATTAGGTTCCCTGTGTTTAATAAATGTCGCCTCGTCAGTGAAGAGAATTCTTTTGAGAAAATCGTTGTCAGTATTTATTTTGTGAAATAAATTTTCGCAAAAGCGTATTCGTTCTTCATAATCATGTGGCCTTAATTCTTGATGCATTTGGAACTTAAATGACTTATACTTGTGCTTCTTCAAAATCTTTAAAACGGTCCCTTGGCTTGTGCCCATTACGGAAGCAATTTTTCTAGATGTCGCGCACTTGTAGTGTTTCTCATAAGCCACAACATTTAATTCCAAATCTTCTGTTATGACTCTTGGTCTTGTAGATCGGTTTTTATTGTGGATAGTATTGATACAACCAGAAGTTTTCAATTTATTAATTGCATTTGCTATCGTTGAATGACTAGGAATAGGTCTATTTGAATACTGGATACTAAACAGAGCTGCAACTTCGCGTAACGATGATCCTTCTAAATACCATGTATAAAATTGAATTTGTTCCTCTGTTGTGTACATTGTGAATAATTAAAGGCTCTACAAACAAATTTATCGTTTTAATACTGACAGAAGTTACACAAATTATGTTTTTGTACTCGCTTATCAAAACCTGTCATTTCACGATTCGATTTGCGTGCGTAAAAAGTCACTTTAAGCACGAGTGCGTAAAAGTAAAGTTGGTACTTACTGGAACTTGATTAATTTAGTGACATTTTAAAATCATAAATCCCTAACCTTAATAATATGGTCATAAACGATAACGTACATTAACAATATGTATTATTATTATAGTTCTCGTACAAAAAAATATTGTACAAACTTCGTGCGTGAAACATTTCGCACTTGGTTCGTAAATAACTATTATGTAACTGACGTAACTATGGTTTTCAGAAAAAGTTGGCTGTAATTAATCTAAAGCATGTACAGCGTTGTATTAAGCTCACTGTATATATTATATGCTAGAATGGAATGGTAATTTCAACAAGCAAACTATTGAAGGATTTAACATAAAAATACAAATATAACTTGTATTTCTTTTTATTACTTACTTAGTAGTACACAATACTGTTTAATATATTGCCAAATCAATGCGTGTATAAGTAAAATCCATGTCATGTGCAACTATTTAAAATCATATTACGAGTATTAACATTATTTAATAGGTGCACGTTTACAGGAAAGTGTAAAAAATATATTACTTCTTGTATGGAGATATGTAATATGCTTTTACACAATAACAATTGAAAACGATATAAATTACTTAGTTATCTGTCAGATTTAATGATCTATAAAGGTGACTACGTACGTATTAGATATTATACTGGACTACTTTTGGAGTTGTTGATATAAATTTCTTCAATTTTTGTGTTAATTGGTAACATGGTGAGATATATCGATACGATGCACTTTCTGTATGTATAAATAAAGGTTAAATAAGATCATTTTACAATTACGCTATCAAATCTTAATACTTCTGCTGTGACTCAGACTTTTGTATTGTTAATACGTATCGATTATGTAGACCTAAATACGTTCTAATCGTTTCCGCAACATCCATAAAGCAGATTTTTTTCCGTGTCGCGCATGCAGTATGTGTATTCCAATTGATTCGGGTCTGTTATACATAATATTATTTATTGACGGTGATATTTATGCTACACCGACTGGTACCATTTGCGGGAAAAGCATTCGCTCTATATGTCCTTTTCTAGTATCGGAGAGTGGTGCTCCGTGTCCTGGCCGCCCCAAAAAACTATCCCACGTAGCGAAATGCCTCCGAGATGATTTGAATTCTTCCTCTTTCATGTGCTAAAATAAAAGGTTGCTAAGAGCGCAATGCAGTATGTATGAAGAAATAACTAAAACATACCTTTTTGTGTTCTACATTATACTGCATTTGTCTAGTTAGTTCCGAAAGATGAGCTCGATTTTCTTGCTGACACTTCGTGTAGTAATCTCTAAAAAGCAAAAAAAAAAAAAGAAAAATTAAAATAGGAATATCAAACGTAACAGAAGATGGGTAATGAACAAATATAGCTAGCAGGATGTGTCAGGTCTATTTTAAAGAATTCCGTGACCTTTAAAAGGATATCATCGATTTGATAAACTGATATGCAAAAATAAATGGTAAAATCAATACACACATTAATTTTACTGAAGTTTGTTCTAAATTTGTCAGGTAAAATTGTTACATCAATGCAAATTGTCACAGTTACATAATAATGTTTTCTATCACAATTGACAATTGATGATTAATGGATTTTTTTTTGATATTTCATGGCTTATAGAACTTATGATGATCTGATGTTTTGGCGGTCGTATTATTGGCCTTTATTGGCCAATTCCGATTAGTAAAAGGAAAAATGTTCAACTTCATTAATTCAAATTAATATACCTATAACATTGCAGTTTAACTTTTGTTTTTTGTTGTATGTGTAGTAGATTTCTTTAGCTGTCCTGTCTCTGCATCATGGGTACTGGTCTCTTACTTATACTATTTCTAATTAATGGTGACAAGATATCTTTGATATCCAGGCTTGGTGTACTTATGATGTCGGGTTTCTTTTAGTTTTCTTTTAACATACATATGTTGATCCTCTATTGCCAAGATTGTAGACTTTTGTCTCCACTTCCATTGTGAATTCAATTAATATGTACTTTTATTCAGCGCCAGCACGGTAGTTCGGAACCATTGAAAATGATAACAATTTTCTTTGCCTCAGTTTATTAATTTTCTAATTAAGAATTTATATTTTGCATTGTATTTTATAAAATAAAGGTGCGTGACCTAAGTGGGGATCCCAGTAATCGTTTTTGAGATACTTTTTATTATTTATTAGTTCGAGTAGGTCGTCATACTCTGACTACAGGAATCTGTGGCAATTTTGTAAAGACCTTTTAGAGACATGTTATATGTAAAAGACTTAAAATAGGAATTGGTTTTTATAGCGTTTTGTATTTTGCAATAGGTTATGTCATAACTAAATCAATGTAGCAGAGGCTAGAATTATGTTTATGGAAAATTACCTTCTAATATTAATATTGATGAAGGATATAGATGAACATGATATAGCGGTTATCTTTCGCGAATGAATTTTTTCTACTTCGAGCACACTCTTATAGTTTACTAGAGGAAAGTAGCGAACGATAATGTACATAGTTCACACTTACAAATCTCTTTTATCCTTAGTGACATCAGTTGTAGATAAAGGTACTAGAGGTGGATATCTTTTTTTTGCAATTACACTAACTAAATCAACTCCATTTCCCTTACAACTTAGCAAAGCAGAGAGTCGGTATGGCTTTGTGTTTACAAAATTCTTATTGTTTTCCTTATTTTTCCGGCGATATTGCGGCAGCTTATACGTAATTTTTTTAAAGTTATCAGCTTCATTCTTCACCATATCGCTGTAATCTTGATGTTCATTGTCGAGTCTATCTAAAGTTTTTACGTTAGACCAGCCCTACAATGATAAACTATAGTATATAATAACAAAGAATTATATATTACCATGGCTTTTAGAAAATCTATTCCTATTTCTTTAGGTTGCCTCCAAAGTTTACCACCAGGACCCGGTTTTCCCCAAGGCGGAGTTTTAGCAAACTTAAAACAAAACATTATGATTTAATTTGAATATTTACTTTAAAATAAAAACGACATTTAGTCTGCTCTGGTTTCAGCTTCTGTTTAATAAATTATCACTATTTGTATCTATACTTACTGAGGCTCTATCCTTCTGCAAATCTTCCTTTTTTTCACATTCCTGTTGTTGTTTCTTTTCGGCTACTAATTTGTCTGTAAAAAATATATCAACATCAAACAATGCTACTGGCAATATAAAGTTTCTATCAAAAATAGGAAGTACTTCAGCGAAGCAATGTCTGCGACAAAAGTGAAAATATGTGCTATAATAAATTATTTGCGTGTTGAATTATTTACGACTGAGCAGTTTTCACAACTTTCTCTGATCATCTCCGTGAATATAATTACTTAACCAATGAAAAATAATTCGTGTTACGTTACATTACCCGTAACACATTGAAAGAATAATACATTAAAATCAAATGTGTTTGAATGATTAACGTTTTCTACGATCGTAGGATGTTATCTATGACATTAATATAAAAAATGCAACATAGGTATATAGGTACGAAAGGTGCATTTTATTTTACATGTGGAACTATAAAGCAAATATACCAATTCCAACTTTAAAAAGTAAACGGAAATAGATTAATGTATCAACATCAGAAATTCCTTAACATGGTCATAACATAAGTATTATACCAGCTGAAAAACATAAATCTTTCTGATTTAACAGTTTATACTTTTAAAACGGAGAAATATTTGTGAAAAAATTCCGGGTAAAAATGTTTTAATAACACAAATTCCGAAAAATTGAATTTTTAGTGGCACACATGATAATCGTAATATAAAGAATATAATTATTAATTATTCAATACGCATATGCACATACATTTGTAATGTACTGAGTATTACGTGTCACAATATTTGCGTTAGCAATCTTGCCTTGTATATGTATAAAAGTTATGCAACTACATAAGCTTCCATTTTGGTTCTATTCTCATATAAATATATTTTAACTCTTAATACATAGATTGTCGTCGAATCAATCATGGTAAATTCTCTATTTACGCAAAAGAATGGGCTACAATTATACAAAAAAATTGTCATATCTTACCTATTATTAATGTTAAGCAATAGCAGTGTTGCATCCATACCTACATTAATTAAAGATTGATTTGCTGTGATACCTTCAAAGTATGTAGTTAACATACAGGTAATACTATTCTTTTTATCGATGTTATTACAATGACTAATACAGCAGTAAAAAGCACTTTCAAAAACAAACTTTTCTCAATTTATGGGCAAATTTTAGAGATTATACTAGTCAAGTTAATGCTTGTAAGTAAATCATATTTAACGTTTATTAAGGCGACGTCATTTAAACAATCTTGCCCCAACGTGTTATTTTTAACTCATTTTTTATGCCTTTCAGTGTAAAACAAGAACGTTCTTCATTGCAGTCAGTAATCGTCAAAGATAAATAAATGCCTAAAACTATTTGTGCATTTGGGAAAAACCATTCTAACTTTTCCACTATGTTTATAAAATTTAAATTTCAAACTCCCATGTTTTCTACTGTCAATAGCAGCAGCTACATCTATTTCAAGCAGCTCAGCGAACTACACTAGTTGGTTACTTAGGTACGATTTTTTCTAAATTGTTAACTACTGACGATAATTGAAGCTCTTTTCAAGATTTCTTTAATTACAAGAGATTTTAATTTTCAAAGTATTCTTTATATACTAATCACTTGATGATACACTCCATCAACACACATCCGTTTAGCTATTGCAGACAGTATATAATCAATTATGACAATAAATACTTTTATTTCAAAATATCGTCGAGTGTAGTAGAGCAGCTTAACTACTCGTACTTAGTGTTTCGCTTGCGTTGTCTTAAAATCTATTGGTAATATTCTTCACTGCTGGGTAGGCGTTGCCTTTGTCCTAATATCTGAATATGTGGAACGTGCTGCTCGGACATGTACTTACGTAACAAACCATAAAAAACGTATATTAAATTCAAAAATGTATGTAGCACTCGTATGTATATTTATATATTAGGTTAGAAAAATGAAAAAATTGATTCCAATAAACCTAAATAATTTTCATTATGAAGTGAACCAATTGTTTCATTACTATCCTAAAATACAAGAAAGTCTTGTAATCACAATAATTCGTTCTAAAATTGTTTCCCAATATTTTTGTTCCGTCTTAGGTAATTTGTCTTACAATTTGAAAATCCATACGCGCATCCTTGTTTTTGCTAATCAAGAGCGAAATTATCGCTTCTCTGTGTGAAGTGCTTTCTTCATCAATATGTCACAAACTATATTAGCTAGAATTAATTCAATTATTTCATTAATTCTCTCATTTTCACTTTCGCTATCTATGGTGATATATTTGTGAAACTCTAGTTAATTGTATAATCTGTTTCTTATTTATGTTTTAGTGTTTAATATTTAGACCACTATTTCAATTCGCTTTGATGGTGACAATTCTTGGTATCGAAAATACGATGAAATGCTTTGGCAATATTTTATGTAAACGGTGTGTTACGTTAAATGGTTAGCAACCGCTATTCGCCGTCGTTACACTGGTTGCCTTCTAGACAAATATCGTTCTATTATTGATTAATTTATTACCTCTAAGTTACTAAAAAAATCACTGTGGAGTAATAAAATATATGTATATGTATGTTTGTATGTACGTTGCCTAGTAACTAATTTATAGCCTATTCAAACGCACATGGCTATCTGAATGTCACAATAATTGGTGTGTAATTTATTATGTTATTCAACTCTGTGCAGAATATGATGTCAAAAGAATGAAAGAACAGTAGAGATATTTGTTGTGTTATTTTAAAAAACGTAAAAATGAAAGCAATGCCATCAAAGGGATTTTTTTTTTTAATGATAAAGCAAAGTTCTACTTTTAATTGCTTGAACAGACTTTACATCTATTAAAAATATTTGAAGTTATAGGGATGTATATTAGTTTATGTAAGTAGAAGGCTATCCGATTACACAGCAGTAGTAACATGAAAAGCGTGCAATTTGAAACTAAAAATTCAATTCTTAATGTTTTATGTCGAGATTGAAGAAATTGACCGGAATTTAATGTAGGTACATACGTAGTTATAGAAGGATCAAACTAAAATTGCAACTAAATAAAAGATATATTAGGAAATAACAAATATGTATAGAATTTAAGAACGAGTAATTGCAAATTTTGCCAAAATCTGCAAATCATTTTATCATCAGTAATTTTAGATATTATGTACATAACTACCTAATTGTTTCTTATACTCCAGTTGCTCTAGTTTATTCTTTTTATATCTGATGGTATTATCAATTGTATCTCTCAGATCTTTACCCCACTGAAATCGCAAAATTGGATCTTCTCTTGTTCTAATTATCTTTTTACCGCATGGGCTGGCATTAGGAGCTCCTCCACCGGGTTTACCAAGTTTTAGAGTACCAACCATTCTTTTCGACTAATATGAGAGAAAACAAATTGAAATAAAGTAATATTAAAGATTTACGAAAATGCATTAACTCGACTTACCTTTTGTAGTTCGTCATCTGGGAAAATTTCTTCTAGTCTTAAATTTCCGATTCCTCGCGGTTTTATTGGTTTTCCCCAGGGCCAAAATCTTTGGAACATTTCGTGTACCTACAATGTAAGTTTGGTACATATTCTTCAACTACGTACATTCTAGGTACTATTAGTATTCATACAGATTACAATTTATAAACAAACTCTTGATTTTTAACTATGGTTTGTTTTTGTATACAACTTGTTTCAAATTCACGGGGCACTGTGTGGGACCTAGATTATTTTATAGGATACAAGTTAGGTTTCAATTTGTTGACGTTGTTATATTTTCTTCTGAATAATTTATCAAAAAATTTGGATGGGTTCAAGCCCTACTCAATTAAACCAAAAAATTAAAAATTATTGCTTTTAATTTTTACTTAGATTTATATAATTTAAAAAAAAAGGGCATTTTGTGAAGATAACTTCTCGAGCTAAATATGTTAGAAATATTTATTTGCTATTGCAACGTGTTGCAAACGTTAAAGCAACTTAAATTTTTTTCTAAAAACCAATAACCTATGTAGGAAATATTGTTAAAATCAGAAGAAAATAAGTAATGTAAGGAGATAATAAAATAAATCGGTTTCTGTTTAAAAAAAATGAATTTGAAGACTGGCTCGTCTTTTTGAAACCGTTGAAATAACAAATTAATAATATTTCCAGCTGATTTAGCTCAAGAAGTTATTTTTAATTACATATCTGGTGTTTCTATTTTAAAAATTTTCAAAGTTATATAAGATATAAGTAAAAATTTTGTGCTGCCCCGTTTTGCCGCAAAAATTTTTTGAATTTAGCATGTTTACGGCATTCTATATCTGCGAAAGTACGTACACTAGCAGATTTTGCAGTACGCCAAAGTTTTAGCCACAGAGTTTTGGGCCGTTGAGAGCGGATTTCATGCTGCCCCCGGTTTCCCGCAAAAAATTGTTTGAAGTTTGCGTCTATATTTTCCACTTATTTAAGGCGGATTCTTTTTAAATGAACACTTTGTATACATATTTTTGTATGCTTGTTTTGACCATTTTTTTAAACTTAATTGATTTGCGAAATTTTAATTTTAATAATTTGAATTAAATAAGACACAGAAACGAATTTTTATTTTTTTAATTATGAATTACATATATCGAAATTAGTTTTGCTTCATATTGCTGATAATAGCAACAAAGACATCTATCAGCTTCGGCATGTTGAGGTGATAATAACTACCTATCTGATGTTGTGGGCCATATCTAGAAAGTCTTCATCTTCATTTTGCTATTATATTGAGATCATTTGTCGGTCCAAAGTTTAATGATTGGCTAAGTAGTTTACTGTCAACTCCCATGTAATTTTCAGGTTTCTTATTTTCTGTGTTTGTGTGTCACACTTAAAGCTATTCCAAATGGCCCATTCTAAATCACTTAGAATTGCTTCAAACTCTAGATCTTGTTACGGCAGATGCATCTGGAGTTCTATAAAAAATTCCCTCTGCCACATTTAGAATCATAGGTAATTTTTGTGAATTCTTTTATTCAGGTTTTTATCGAACTTATTTTTCAAACTTTGAATCGATAATTTGGACGCTCTATGTAGTTTCGAAGACATTCAACAAAGCCATTCTAAAATCTCAGGAGGATTGTAAAAATATGTAAACTACGCAGATGTTCTGTTCGAAGAAAGTAAATTGAGTACAAGTTTCATGAGGTAGGTACTTTCTATTTAACACTGATCAGCGAACAAAACCGGTTTTGTTCGAACGAATCATGTTCTATTTAGAAAAATTGAAATTGTGATTCATCCCCACTACAACAAGATTTGTGATCACGATTTGTAATCGCCTTTCCCCTGTGGAATATCATATTTTTCGGTAGAAACTTCTGACCAGCGAATTATCGAACCCCGACGAAATCCATTTGTGGAAACCATACTACGAACACATCTCCGCAGAAGAATATGCCACGACATCCTTCCCGTCAACGATCGTAATGAAGCTGATCAATTTGTTACAACAATGCGTTCAAGAAGATATTACGGACAACTCCTTATCATCTAATATCATGTACCCGCAACCGAGTAGAAACACATCCACGTCGTCCACGACTGCGGATGGACTGCAGGTACTTGCAGATGTAGCACTTTCGCAGGATATACTTTCAATCGACGACGACGAGCTATCTGGACAGGAGGAATCGGTAGAGGTAAGTAATTGCTATTTTTGGCATATGTACATATATGTGTTTATGTATATAATATATGTGACTAAAAGTACAAATTACTTTCAGATTATTTCCGATCTCTCGGAATATATATGTTCCCACCTCCCAGTGTCTCTACTACTACTTACTATTACCATTGATAAATTGATATATCACTCTTATGGCAGGTTTTCAACCATCGTGTGTTTGGTTGCATAATCTGAAAAAAGGTATTTTATCAAGAAATGTTTCTTATGCCTCGCCTTCCTGAATATTCATTTGCGGTTAAACATGTAGTAGTAATTGCCGACAAAATACGTCAACGCCCTAAACACGACCACCTGCAGAATTATTTCCGAATGAATAGGACTATTTACTAACAACATACAAAGCAAACACGTATTTAATTTTTCTTATATACATATACAAATAATATATAAGTCGCTCGAAAAGTAAAAAAAAACGCTGAGAATGATTTCTTTCATAGTATATTTAGTTTGATACTTTTTGTTTGTACACATTATTTCGATAAAAATTTGCAATTTTTAAATAACGTAAGGTTAATGGTGTGATCGATCAGAAAATTGATGTGATTATTAGGTACATATACAGGGTGTCTCAGCGAGACCGTTCATTAGAAGTTTATGGGGTTCTGGCCAAAATATAAATTTGAAAATTCAAAATCGTATATAATCTATTGTGTTCTCTTCACTTAAAATATTTTTAGATTTCTAGCGCCTCCGGTTATACCGGAAGTCGCCGACTACTTTGTTATTTTTTATGGAACAGCCTGTATATTTGTACATATTTGGATTTGCCTACTTTTAGGCTTCATAAATGCATTTAGTTTTTTTAATGTGATTCCGACGTTTGGATGTTTTTGTAGTTCAATTTTTTCAAAAAAAAAATTACTATAGCAGACATTTATTAAAAAAATCAGAGAACACTCGAATTTTTCGGATATCTATTTAGAATTCATAATATGCTTAAACAACATGTTGGAGTAGATTTTAACGCCGAGAACACCTGTCTATATTGCGTGGTTCCTTTACTGTGGCACGTTAACTTTTAGAAATTTTGAGGAACCATAACCTAATTTTTTCAAATAGCACCCCACATATTTTATTACTTAGTCATATTCGGCATCTCATTTTACATCTTTTACATTCCACATGTCCTATACCTGAAATTGATAGTTTACGAGATAATTACGTTTTTTTGAAAACATGCACTCACAACTCATCGATATTTATTCAGGTGCCATGGAAACTAAGCGTTCTAAAATTTTTTATTTAATATTTATTGTCAAAGTCATACATCGTCGTTTGATCCTTGCTAATAATTAAGTAGCATATTAAGTGTTTTTATATTATTGTTATAAAGAGTTAAAATGGATAACAATAACGAAAATGATGTTTACACATATCAAGAAATTCTTAATTTATTTTCTATTCACGCACTCAGAAAAATTCATGCATTGATTCAACAAAAAATGGTAAATCCAAGAACAATTTTCGTTTAAATACGGCGAAGAGGTTGAATGAACATTAAAATTAATGTTACGTTATTTCTGTTAGTTCAAAAATAAAATTAGCTTGAAGTAAACGTTCCATTTGGTTGTTAAGACAATTACAACGTAATTTTTATGTTGCAGCAACATTAAAATATTAACACAACTTGCATGTTGATTTAATAACTGAATATTTGTTGGAACCACTGAATATGTATTTGGTTCAAATAAAATAAAATAACAAAAAATGTTTTAAATCTTGGATCGAGTCGGTCTTTACTTGATGTAAATCCATTTTCAATGTGAAATAAAACACATGTTTTATTTCACATTAAGAAACGTTTTGTTAAATCAATGCATGAATTTTTCTGAGTGCGGAAAATGCGCCAAAATTCTTAGTAGAACTTGCAGAGTGTTTAATGAAAATTATTCACATTTACCTCCAATGACAAAAGGTAAATTTATGTAAAAATATATAAGGTGTTCCATTAAAAATAACAAAGTAGATGACCACTTCCGGTATAACCGGAAGCGCTAGAAATCTAAAAATATTTTAATGGAGAACATAATCGATTATATATGCGATTCTGAATTTTCAAATTTATATTTTGGCCAGAACTCCATAAACTTCTAATTAACAGTCTCGCTGAGACATCCTGTATGTTTTTACAAATTGCAAAGATGCTAGAAATGCAAATATAAAGCTAAAATCAATCAACAATACCGATTTCCAAAATTTCCAAGTTCCAACGCCCTCCTAAACAGGTCAAATTTTTTTTTTTTCTACCAAAATGACTATAAAATATATACTATTTTATATATTATGTGTCAAGATTTTTTATTCATATATTATGTGCTTATTAGATCGAAATTCAAACATGTAACAAGTGAAGTAAAGTAGCTAATTTAATAATGCTTTCAACACAAATGCAATGAAAGACTAACTGTAAGAAAATATAAAACCTGGTATCTATATTTAAAATAGGACAGAATGAATAAATCATCAAAATAGCATATTTTGCACTTTAAGTTTATCAATGCATTAAGACTCCGCCTCATGCAATTTATCCCACTCTTTGATTTCCTTGTCTTGCACACTGATAGATTCGCTGGGCGCTCGTTCGCGCGTGGGTAGTTAAAACGAGAGCCCAAAATCGGGTCGAAAAATATTACATTGAATGATATATCAATTTATCAATGCTATTACTATTTGCTACTACCGGCGCCCGACGGCAAATACCTAGTACAGCTGAAATTAATTCCGATGAAGGATGCGAAACGAGTGGTGATGGAACAATTATGGACGAAAACCACGAAGTCTGCTCAATTCGTGGTGACGCCGTTGATGGTGCCTCGATATCAAGCCCTTGTACGTCTTCTACAAGACGTAAAAGAAAATATCCAGAAACATCGAAACATCAAAAAATCCAAACGCTACCGTTCATGTAAAACTGCACAATGGTTAGAAAATCCTGTTTTACGTAGTATTGGTAGAAATGATTTACAATTTCAATCTGCAGTAGTATTTTACAAAGACAGATTTGGAACAAAACTATTAATGAATAAATTGAATTCTACTTAAATAGTCAACCTTTATTCGATTATACATCTGGTCATATATATACGATTATTATTATTCTTTAGGAGAATCACAACCTAAATTATATGATTTAATTGCTTATCAATGTAATTATGATGAAGATTTTATAAAAGAATTCTTACAAATTGTTTATAATATTTTAGATAAAAAATTAGAAAAAAAAAATTGTATACAAATAAAAGGTCCAAGTAATACAGGTAAAACTATATTTTCAAAACTTTGTGCATCATTATGTTCGGTTAAAGGGCAATTATCTAATTTTAATAAATACTGTCAATTTCCATTACAAGACTAGAGAGAAGAAAATGTATGTTTGGTTCACCCTAGCGATATGAAACATCCTGTATATATTAAATTAATTATAAAATGTGTAGCTTAAGACTCTCTATAATTATTGTACATAAAGTTTTTTGATATCTTCAATAATAAGGGATATATTGAGCTTTGACGCACTAATGCCTCACCCTGTATACGTGTGTGTATATGTGATCACAAAATAAAATTTACTCCAAAATATAATTGCATGTACTCCAAAGATCTACGCATACGTCTCATAAAAGCTCATATAGGGGAGCTTTTATGTAAATAATAGTACCTCATAAATTCAATGTGTCTCTAAGAAAAATGTATTACTTTTTTTAAGTTCACATACAATACATACTTAAGTTTCTTTCATCACCAGACCAAATATATTTCTTTATAACGAAACTAATCTGTATAATGTATAAATTGATGTTCACATAGGTACTCCCCGCAACGAAATGCAACATCATAAAAAAACCAGCATGATTTTCACATTGTGTTCTTTTTACCGACAAATACTATAAAATAGAGATGTGCATATCAATTTTATAATTCAGCATTGTTTATAAAATTTAATTTTTGTTTAAAAAATTTGAATTTAAAATTAAAAATGTTAATGTGACCTGAAATCAAGTTTTATTATAAAATCAGCCTTTTTGAAAATATTTTCAAAATTTGACTAGCACATCAAGTTTTTGAATTATTCAATTTTTTTAATATATACGGGATCATTCAAATGTATTGGGCCACATACATTTTTTTGAAGACATATATTTCAAAAAAAATTAAACAAGGATTTGTTAGTTTTGAATTCATTCATATAGATGGTGTTTGTGTTATTATGAAACTTATACGAAACTTGTATTCAACTTGTTTTCTTCGAACAGAACATCTGTTTATCTTTTTATATTTTTACAATCCTCCTGAGATTTTAGAATGGCTTTGTTGAATGTCTTCGAAACTACATAGAGCGTCCAAATTATCGATTCAAAGTTTGAAAAATGAGTTCGATAAAAACCCGAATAAAAAAATTCACAAAAATTTCCTAATATGATTCTAAATGGGATTTGACAATTAACTGCTTAGCCAATCACTAAATTTTGGACCGACAATGATCTCAATATAATAGCGAAGTGAAGGTAAAGACTTCCTAAATATGGCCCACCACAATTTGGATATAAATATGTACCTAATTCATAATTAAAAAATAAAAATTCGTTTCTGTATCTTATTTAATTCAATTTATTTAAATTAAATTTTCGCAAATCGATTAAGTTAAAAAACATGGTCAAAACAAGCATACACAAATATGTATACAAAGTATTCATTTAGAAAGAATCCGAATAAGTCGAAAATGTCAAAGAATATGCAACACATACAGGCGCAAACAAATTTTTTTGTGAGAAAACGGGGGCAGCACGAAACTCGCTCTCAACGGCACAAAACTCTGTGGCTATAGCACAAAACTTTGGCGTACTGCGAAATCCGCTAGCGTACGTACTTTTGCAGACATGGGGTATGGGGTGCCGTAAACATGCCAAATTAAAAAAAAATTTGCGGGAAAACGGGAGCAGCACAAATTCGCTCTCAACGGCACAAAACTCTGTGGCTGTAGCACAAAATGTTAAACTATAACCAAATCCATTTTACGGTTGTTACTTGCGATATGGAAAATTCCTATAGATATAGTATTTTAGAAAAAAATATCTCGAAAACGGGAGCAGCACAAACTCCGTTTGCAGCACAAAACTCTACAAACCTACAGCAACATTTAGGCGCTAACAGATTTTGATTTTGTTGGTAGAGGTGCTGGCATGTCAACGGCGCCCCGAAAAAGAAACGCGAATATCTCGAGAACGGAAGCAGCACAAAACTTCCGGTTTGCGGCACAAAACGGCACAAAACTAGCACAAAACTTTGTGCTATATAAAATTTTAATTTGTCATTGTGGGGGTGCCGTTGACATGCACACTGTACAGACATGTTACTTGACACCCAGTGATCTTAAAAACTGAATGCCTTTATATCACAGAATGGTTGGCGTCACATTACAAAACGATAATAGTTTCGCCTTAGTATTTTACTACATAACTAGTGAGCCGAGAAGATAGTGCGTATACTCTAGCTTCTAGTTTATATACTGAAACCAAGCGTGAATAGTAATAAAACTTTATATAATTGATGGAAACTCAGTTATGCGTTGATAAAATTAATTAAAATTAATACCGCAGCATGGTATACTTTGATGTATATGTAATGTTACTGCACTCAATAGGTATGGAAGTTCACCAAGCTACCATTTATGATGTATTCTTTTTGAAGGAACTGCGTATTTCAATAAATTACATGCATGTAATCGAAAAACAATATTGCGATATGTGATAGATATAAGCATGCAACTTTTTCGTTATTCGACTTTCATGTTTATATCGACAGTGAAAAACTGTAGCATACACAAATAATTAAATATTTGAGCATAATTTTAGGATATATATCATTTTGCTTTTACGAATAGTAGATTATCCAGACCTTACCGACAGAAAACTAATGATGATAGAACACGAACTTTGCAAAATCCGGAGTCACTTGTTCCATAAATCTATAAACGGCTGAAATTAGTTTCTGAAATCGATGAATTGATTTTGCTAGCACTTCACTGATTTTATACAATTTCTAATTTTTTTAATGACGATAATAATTAATTAAGGTTGTAAAAGTACAAACTTTACTCTTATTTAAAAAAATCGATGCATATTGTATTGCATCTTTTTAGAAACTTGTGGTATTCCGTCTTTATTTATATTGCATCTACAATTTTCTATTTCGGTAGCAAAGGAAGCTATTTAGTATTAATTTAAGTCTAACCGTTTCAAATGAGTTGTTGTCCTGATCCTGTATTTTTAGTGTCATCTAAGATTACTGATCTGCAATCTGAGGATACCAGTTGGTTTAACTATTGGAACCGGAGTTTCCCATTCTGACGCATATCTTCTAATATACCTTATTTACTAAAAATTCGATACTCTACTATGGCTTACAGTGCAAATGGTATGGGTCTTGCTTTTAGGTAAATGGATTTGTTCTACCAGTTTAAATTTGTTTTTGTTTTTATTCTAATGTTAGAAAGATATGTTGTCTTCAATTTTCCATTATTGAAATTACTAACGTCATCTTAATCTTGTAAATGAATATATATTTATACAGTAAATTAATATATGATTCACAAATTCACACAAATTCCTCAACGCTGTAGTAGTCTCTAAAATTGCAGAAAGGGACAAGTTTATTGTGTTCTTTTTTCATTTTGTTGGTTTTGCTATGTAAACCCGAAATTTCCAGTTACATTTCAAGCGGCACAGGCACGTTAGTTTAAAGTATTCATTGACTGCAGCGTTAAAATGACCAACTGACGACGTGATAAAGACGATTATTTTTCGAAGATTTAACGTCACTCGCTAAACGTTGATATGATATCAATATGACGTCAAAGACCTGTAGGTATATAGCAACCTACATATACAAGTAGTCATAACGTCTATACAATTATTTTGTGTTCATACAGCTAAATATATCTTTTACGATATTTTGGATTGTTTCAATACTCTTACCATTAAACCAACATGTGTATGGTACATATCTAATCTACATATTCAATGACTATGTTTAAAGTGTGCTAAATACAAATGTTTAATAACACGCCGTTATTTTCTTTTACATCACATGATAGCAAAAAAGTTTGAAAAGTCAAAGGTAAGTAAGACTATCTATTGTATATTTTAATATCTAATAAATTAAGTATATACTTCTTACGCGTATTTTATTGCTTAATCCAAAGTCGTAGGAAGTAACTTTAATTTCTGTAATATTTACACAAAACAGGTGTTATATTTAAATGTTTTGCTGCCACAAATTATAAATTTTATTGATAAGAAAGATAGCGATTTACATAAGTAATATATAGTGAACTTTGAAGTAAGTAACTCTGGCTGTTAGAATTAAACATAAATATGACAGAGATGTAGTCATTTTTCTTGTATGCGTTTGATACGGGGGTTTTAACCCTTAACTGACGTCGTGGAGTCCCCGGGACTCCATACAACAAAAAACGTGCTATTGTTGCTTACGTATTCACCCAATAGCCTTCTGCCATGTAGTACCTTCCTATGGTAGGGAAATGTATGTTGTGTGAGCTCATGATCGATTTTAGTCGTTTGCAAGTACTAGAAGTGAGAGCCTTAGAGTCCAAGAGACTCCACGACGTAGTTTGTGTAAACTTACACAAAATTGTCTCCGCATTATAGTACTAAGCCTTGCGATCCTGGCTTTGAGGAAATAGTTATGCAATGGTATGATGATGCGGAAAGTGACTTTTCCGGCCAAGATGACAACTCTACGTCACATGTAAACGATGATCAAGAAACTATGTATTATTAGTGTACATAACTCGCAAAACTGAATACACAACAATTTTTCTGGCAATATATATATTATCTTTCTGGAGTGTTTTAGCTTTAGTTATGTTAGAAGATTTCAGAAATTGCTATCATTCTTTACAACTAGTGCAAAGTATATTATTATATTACAAATAAATGTTTCTTGTGACGCTCGGTCATGATATTAATATATGCGTATTGTAAAAAGATACATATTTGTTTTTAAATAAAAATGTGTTAAACGTAATGTTTCCTTACTAACAATCTTTATTAATATGTTTTTTGTCAAAAAATTATTTACACTTTCACATAATGTCCTGGAGTCCGTTGGACTCCATGACGTGGTTTACGTTAAGATTTTTTACAACGTCGGTTAAGGGTTAATATTATTCGATAAGAGTCTTGTAGATAATGAATTCGATTCTATTTATAAGTACCGATGACAAGTCTTGATGTGAAATCTATTATTCTATTTTAGTACCTACAGTTATTTAATGTTAGTTGGTGATTGAAATGTTAAAAATCGTTCTTGCAAGATATTAAACAAATAATATCTGATACGTTACGAGCACAAAGTTTACAGTTTAGTTCCCTAAAACAACTCTTGAATATACCGTCAGCTTTTCATGACAATTGTAAGAGGGTAAGACTCGATTCAAATTAATACATCGTTGCAAAAGATTATTTGTGTTAAATAATTGATCATAGTCATATATAAAAATTGAATGGCTAATACTTTATTTTCTAGAAATCTAGAACTTGGCTGCATGTCCTGTATGTGTGTATTGAGAGAAATCAGATTATATTATACGTACATATTTTATTAGGATAATTCGTAGTATAATTTAATTTTTAACATGATATATATCGTAACTCTTTTCTAATCAATAACATTTCACCTTAACAACTTATCTAAATTCAGACTAAACTTTACATTATATGAGCATAACATCTTAGACCTTATGTTCATTGTTAGTCTATATTTAGATACATTTTTATGGTGATGTGTTATTGATTAGACTAAATTGTAATATGTCATGTTGAAAGATAATTATATTACGAATTTTCTTAATAAATAAACTTGGTAGAAAAGTATGTGATGTCTCTCAAGACATTTACAACAATATAGGTATATGATCCAATAATTCATTCAATATTTTAAAATATTCAGACCAATCTGTTTCACGACTAATCGTAAATTAATAGCGCAAATATTGCATTTATTTAAATAATATTCAATCTTGTTATCTACAATAAAATTTCACAATCTCTCCATGCTTACTTATGTACAGTAAAAAATGGGTAGAAAGTTGTAACAATAAATTGTATTCGCTCTTTAGACAAGCAGTCTTCTATTTATAGCGCTATTTCACAATTTGTATAAGATTATAATTAGACTCATTGTTAGTAAATTTGTATTGCGTCGAAAGATTTACGCAGTAGTATTTTGAAGGCATTCGTAGCGCTTCTGTTTTATGTAAGAGTGGAACAGCTCATTCTTTATTCTTTTTTTTCGTTAAGGAAATGCCCTTATGGAAATGGCAGTAGTGTGCAGTATTTGGTCGGGTTTGGCGTGTGGTTCGATCTGAACCAAATTCAGGCACATGCTCGCTTAGCATTGGAAATGCATCATTGTTGTTGATCCGCAGGTATCTGCGACTCGCGTTACAGAGGGTTCGCACGCGATTTTCGCCTCTATTTCGTAAAGTAAAAAATTCATAATTTTGGAACCGTTGCAGATAATCAAACCAAATTTGGATTATTGGATGAACAAATCATACTCTTTCTTTTAGTGACACAAATTTAATTCAACTATCACCACAAAGGAGGGGTGAATTTTTCCACATGTACTTCAATGCTTGTAACTTTGTTCATAATTAACTTATTAGAGAAATACTCCACATTTAAGCTTTTCTTGTCGTTAATGATCGATTTGTGGCGAAAGAAATCGTTTTTCATCTTCAATTTATAAAACAAGCAATAATATACTGTACTGCTATTATTTTGCACAGAGGTGTACGTGCCGACCGAACTTGCCTTGACTGTTTCGTATTTATGTATTTGTGATGGTTCCTTTCTATCTTTTCGATAACAGTGTATGCCACTGGTTTTATTCACAAAATTATAAACTATCTGCCATACTAATCTATGAAGTTGTATTACTATACAGGAAAGCGTATATTCAGCTCCATTTTAAATAACTATAATTTAATTGAGATTCCGATGATGGTGATGTGAAATTTCTTATTCTCAACGGGGCTATCTCCGCCGTTCGCCAGTTTTTGAAAGCTGTATAATCTAACGTACACGTCCATTACTCTAGTTCAAAAATTCTAGAGATACCAATAAAAAGACGATTAAATCTAAGAAAAGTACTACCTTCCAAGTTCATGTTTTACCAGAGCGCTCCGTATATTTCAAAATGATATGTTAAAATAGATTACAATAATGTAAAATTTGTCACATGCCCATTGGAAAAATGCATCGTAATACTCTTCTTAATAATTATTGCTGTGTTTGTTTAGTTAATAATGGCAAATAACATATTTTCACTGATATACTACTAGTAACTAATATTTGAATACTGAGGAATTTTGGACAAAATTAGACAAAGTTCTTCATAACAGTGTTATGTAACGCGTATGGCAGAAAGTTATTGGTCTTTTCATTAAATAATATTTCAAATTCTAGTATTTATATCCATCACAAGAGTTACGAAAAATATACAGAGTATAATATGTTAGATGTAGAAAATAAAGTTTGTAATACTTCCGGTAATATTAGGATTTGGAACCTGATACAAGTGAGCGATTAATCAGCATTCCCATAGATTCTGCTTCGTTAGCTACTCATTGTTCGCACAAATATAGTAGCCTATTAATTATCTTTCTATCGGAAAACTATGCAAAATTTTGTTACTGACTATGTACTTGTATAATTTGAGGTAAAAATTTAATTTCAAAATTAAAATTAAAAAACAGGACCTTCCTTATACAGGGTCTACCACCGAACCCGTTCATTAGAAGTTTCCAGGGTTCCTTACTATTTATGAATTTGAAACTTTCAGGTTGAGATTAACCCATAACCTTCTTTTGTTCTAAAATATTTCCGATGTTGTACAACTTTCGAAGAACCCGAAATTGCTATCAACTTTCTTAATTTCAATGGAATGCCGTGTAATTGATTCTACAATACACTGCCTTAGGTTACCCTATACCTATCTTCAACTGTTTTTGAGTTATTGTGATTTTTTTTTAATAGCGTTTTGCGGTGGGATGTTTGATAGTCTTTCTTTTGCTTTTCTTTAAATGCAAAACCTTGGTAAAAAGCGTTAATAACGTCAAAACCGCTAAGAATAGGTATAAGGACACTTATAGCGTATCGATGGCTAAATTAAATCTTCATCTAAATATGTGAAAATATACAGGGTGTTCCATTTGAAAAGAATGACTTCTTTGTGTTTGAAGTTTTTCGGCATTGCCACTAAATTTTGAACGCCCTGTATAACCTATGATAGGTTTGCAATGTATTTTGTGAAACTTATGGCTTTACTTGCTGTTTGTAAAATATCAAGGTTTTGCATTTTAAGAAGAGCAAAAGAAAGACTATTAAACGTCCCACCGAAAAACGCAATTAAAAAAAAATCACTCAAAAACAGTTGAAGATAGGTGGTAACCTAATACAGTGTATTGTAGAATTGATTGTTCAATTCAAAAATGCAATAATATACACGGCATTCTATTTAAATTAAGAAAGTTGATAGCAATTTTCTGTTCTTCCGGAAGTTGCACAAAATATTTTAGAACAAAAGAAGGCTATGGGTTAATCTTAACCTGAAAGTTTCAAATTCATAAATAGTAAGGAACCCTGGAAACTTCTAATGAACGGGGTCCGTGGTAAACCCTAAATATTGATCAACATTTTCAAAAATTGTTAAATATCTCAGAAACTGTTGAACTTAGCACGTTCTTAGGTATAGGGAATCCCAAAAGAAAGTAACGTCAAAGTTATCAAAATTTAAATGTAAACTTGGCTTTATTTAGTCTGCGTCATCGAAATATGCAATAATATACATGGTATTCCATTTAAATTTTGATAACTTTGACGTGTAACTTTCTTTGGAACATCCTGTATATTTCAAAATAATTTTAGAACGTGCTCCTAATGGACCTACACATACTCCAGCAAAAATATTTTAAATATGTGTTACCGTTTTTTGTATATCGACCGAGGCGAATGTGGTGCCCCACCCTGTATATATAGTATATATAGTTTATCTAGTCTTTCGGTAAACTAACCTGCAGTCTTTGTTGAAGATAATAAAATTTTGCATAAGTTTGGATAAGAAGTAAGAAGTTAATTTGTTTTAGTGAGGAATGTTTTTATACGACAGTAACGTATTATGATAATAAATTTAAGAAAAAACTGAGTAACACAACTTTTTGCATGAAAGTTGCAATTTATATTGGGCTCATTGTTTGTTATTGTATTAAATAATTATAAAGTGTTTCTAAATACAAATAACTCAGTTTTTAGATGTAGAAATTTTTCGAAAAAAGTAAAAGTACTTTTTTATCGTTTTCTTATATAAAATTAAAAGATTTTAGTATTGACTTAACCGAATAACTTAATCTTTAAATTCATTTTCATTATTTTTTATTAATCCGTTTATAGCAATAAAAGTTATTAATTCAGAAAAAGCTGTTAATTAAAAGAAACTATGATGTGCAATAATGCTACTTACTTCTCTCTGTTCCTGTAATCGTTTCAAGCGTGCTCTTTCCTTTTCTTGATTCCATATTTTTAATTGATGTTGAAAATTCGGTTCTGTTGCTCTTTTACCGGATATTTTTCTAGTAATGCAATCATTCATTGCTTACCGCAACGAAACAGTTACGTTTTTACCCCTACGTTTTAAACGAAAGACTACTACAATTCGACTGACATCCAAACTGAAAACGGGGTTAATGTTACAAACATGTATATCTCTTCGTGTGTTCGCAGATGACACGCTTTGTTTTGTGATTTGATTGCTCGCGGTGCTGTGACATGCACCAAGTGGCGACGTCTTCGTTGCCCCTGAGCTTTCCGTAACTTGTTCATTCTTCGCGACGTCGCTCGATATGAAGAATTGTTTGTAAACGCCATAAATTAACATTGTTGTAAATGTCATCGGCTCAGAAGAACACGTGTCATGTATTTTAGTTGATTAATATTATGGTAACAAAAAACACTTTCGAAAATTAAGTCGGCGAAGTAATCCTGTTACATGATCTAAAAATAATTTTTGAATAATCACTATAAAGATTTTAAAATAGTAAATATGGCGTTATATTTTAACAAAAAGAAATTCGTACCAAGTGATTAAAATCAATAGCTAACATAAAATAAGAATTAGTAGAATAAATGCGATCAAACGTAAAATTAACAAAAGAACTATTTCGCTGCTTACCACTGGGTAACATCGTTTTTATTTTGTATTTAAAAATTTAGCAAGAGACACATCATCATTAATCAAGTGTTGAAAGTAGTGTAAACTGGCGCATTTTCGGAAGTTTTTGGTTCAGTTCAACGATTGCGTGAACAGAATCTTTTATCTCACACCGAATTTTTGTATCTTCTGTATTTCTTGTGTTATATTTTGATTATTGTAATAAATTTCAATTTCTTAACTGCATTGTCTAGAATTCGTAAATCTAATAATAACGAATTCATCGAAAATCTTTTCTCTGCCTATTTCGAGACCATCACTAGCTTTGAAATGCCTCAAATGTCTTCTATTATTTTCAGTAATTGTATAACCATTCTTTATTTATATCATCTAGGAAATATGTTGGTGTCAAGGCAAAATGCCAGAGAAAAGGAGAGCTTCGGCACTACATAAGCTGAAAGAAATCAAAGATCAGAAGGCCAATATTAGTACTTGTGAGTCTAAAACCACGTTCATTTGATCACCACATCATCACTTTAGGAACCGATCAAATGATGACAAAACAATATCAGGATCAAGTTTATTATAAATTACCTATACTAACAAACTGAAAATGACTATCGTACAGTCGAACCAACGTAAATTATTACAGTCTTAGAGACGAGTAAGTAATTGCCTGAATAAACAACAGGGTAAGACGCAACCATCGATAGGCGACTTTCTCCACTCAAAACAGGAAAGTCTAAGGTTTCCGCAATCTCTCAATCTGAGCTATAGAAAATGGTAGAACTCATTATTCTAAGATATCGCATATCGGTGAAGACGGATAGAATAAAGTCAGTGTATTGAACAGTTATATACTACTATGTTAGAAAATATGAGTATGGGGGACAATACCCGACATGACACAGGTCCCACCAGACTACGCTGTGAAAACGGAGCACAAATGATCGGGACATGTCCCGTTATTTAGCGAACTTGCATCCTCAAAAGCGACAAGAAACTTTAGAAAAACAATAAGGTGCAACAGCCAGACGGATTCACCGTGAAAGCCTTAAACATCGTGCCACACGGTTGCTCAGAGTTAGTTGGTGATGCGGGAGATTTGCTCAACGGCTTCAGTAAGTAAACAGTGCTATAATTGGCGCTATGGCACAGGTGGTGGAAACCCTCGAAGCTGCTCAACGGGCTGCTCATCATAGGATTGATGTTGACCCACGAAAGGTATATCTTCAACAGGATGGAGCGACGGCGCATACAGCGTGAATAAGTCTGGCTCTAGTGGGGGAAACATTTGGCCATGTTATTTCACGTTTTAGTCAAACTCCGTGGCCAACACGTTCGCCGGATTTAAGAGTGTCAGATTTTTTCTTGTGGGGGTATTTGAAGCGGCAGGTATTTTGCCATCGCTACGATACCTTTCACGAATTAAAAGGAAGCGAAATACGCTTAATTAATCAAGAGCGTCTTAATAGACTGTTCGAAAACTTTATAAATTGTTTAAGGCAATGTGCCGCCAACAACGGAAGCCATCTTACAGATGTAATATTCAGAACTTAAAACTGCATTACCAGGGCTTAAGAAATGTTTAGTTATTTCTTTTATAACTTGTTCATAAATATAAAATATATTTGTTTAAAACAGTGGAGTTCGTTTTGCGCCACCCTGTATAAGCTTAAAGTTCGAGTCGGTAGTGCGTAAAACGTTCGGCGCAAGTTTACCATGAGCTTGCCAAGCAAGTGTACTTTAAGCTTGTCACATGTAAAGTAAGATGCTTAATTCAAGTTGGATACAAGCTTGCAGCTTTCGACGACAGCTGGAAGTAAGCTGTCACCGTTGTCATGGCAACTTTTATTCCAGCTTAATTCAAACTATTTTTGTTATCGGGGTTGTTTGTTAAAATTTTATGTTTATAAACAAGCGAAATTAATGGATTGAATATGAACTCAATTAGCTTTGAAAAACTTAGTAAAATAGTTATCGCCCTGTAATTGTGAACATTCTGTAAGTAAATCCGTCTTTTTATGAAGAAGTATAATATTTTTGCCACTTTTAGTAAATTCGGCAAAATTCCAGTTTTAAATACACAATTTGTTATATTAGCAAGTAGTTACGCAATCTACTCATATGCTTTTAACTATTAATATAACCATTTAATTAATCTTAAATGGAAAGAGGGTATCTCGATTGAAAGGTATTTAGATTCTCTTTACAATAATACCTATTTTATGGCATTACATTTCATTATAATGCTCAAAAATTAACTTTTATTTGTGTGTATCCCTTGGGCAGGGAAGAACTGACCCCGACAATCTTAAATGGAAAGGGGCTGAGTAGTACCTCGATTGAAAGGTCTTTCTATTCTCTTTACAATGATACCTAATTTATGGCATTACATTTCATTATAATGCTCAAAAATTAACTTTTATTTGTGTGTATCCCTTGGGGAGGTTGCAACTGACCCAAAAAATCTTAAATGGAAAGAGGGTTGAGTTGTACCTCGATTGAAAGGTCTTTAGATTCTCTTTACAATGATACCTAGTTTATGGCATTACATTTTGTTATAATGCTCAGATGCTTAAGATTTTTTGAGGCAGTTGCACCCTGCCCAAAAACACACAAATGAAAAATTTTTGAGCATTATAATGCAATGTAATGTAATGCCATAAACTAGGTATCATTGTAAAGAGAATCTAAAGACCTTTCAATCGAGGATACAACTCAACCCTCTTTCCATTTAAGATTTTTTGGGTCAGTTGCAACCTCCCCAAGGGATAACATGAAATAAAAGTTAATTTTTGAGCATTATAATGAAATGTAATGCCATAAATTAGGTATCATTGTAAAGAGAATAGAAAGACCTTTCAATCGAGGTACAACTCAACCCCCTTACCATTTAAGACTTTTTGGGTCAGTTGCAACGTGCCCAAGGGATACACACAAATAAAAGTTAATTTTTGAGCATTATAATGAAATGTAATGCCATAAACTATAGGTATCATTGTAAAGAGAATCGAAAGACCTTTCAATCGAGGTACAACTCAACCCCCTTTCCGTTTAAGATTTTTTGGGCCAGTTGCAACCTGCCCAAAGGATACACACAAATAAATGTAAATTTTTGAGCATTATAAGAAAATGTAATGCCATAAACTAGGTATCATTGTAAAGAGAATCGAAAGACCTTTCAATCGATGTACAATTCAACCCCCTTTCCGTTTAAGATTTTTTGGGCCAGTTGCACCCTGCCCAAGGGATACACACAAGTAAAAGTTAATTGTTGAGCTTTATAACAAAATGTAATGCCATAAACTAGGTATCATTGTAAAGAGAATCGAAAGACCTTTCAATCGATGTACAACTCAACCCTCTTTCCATTTAAGGAACAATACTACTGCATCCCCATTTTCGTCTTTTATCCATTCACATTCCTCAGCTTTTTTCCTAGTAGGTACGGTTATTATGATTATATCCGCTTGTTTATGTTTGACCGTTGTATACGCTAAGTGATATAGCGCTTTTCCCCATCCCAGGTTTGTTTGTAGTATATTAACGATCAATTAGTTCCTTTCTTTCTTTACGTGCCTTTGTATCACTCATCTGCATATTCTCTTTCCTTGCCTTTTCTGCTAGCCGCTTGAAGTAGGGGCATTTTATTCGATCCGCTCTGTGCCCTTCTAAAGCGCATTTTACGCAGTAGTCATTGTTATTACATTCTTTGCTTTTGTGGCCCTTTTGCCCGCATTTAATGCACTCGTCACTCCGGTCTGTTTGCGATGTACAGTCGTACGTTTTGTTACCATACTCCAGGCATTTGAAACAATCCTGCATGTATATCCTCTCCCTGACTCCACACTCAATCCATCCTATTCTCAGTTTTCGTAGCTTAATTAGATTTGTCGCTGGTTATCTTTGGATTTCCACTGTTGCCGTTTGTTTTTCATCCTTCCCTTTTCGTATCGCTTTAATGTTTATGTCACAATTATATCTCTAGTAATTGCTTGTTTTATTTCTTATTTGTTAGTTATCGTATCTATTCCCAGAATATAAAATGTCGTCTTTCCCTCGATTCTGGTTGCTGCATTGATATTTCCTATTTTATTCTTCATTTCCTTCTTCAGCGTGCTATGCTTTGACCTCCATCTACTGGCAACATTAAATCTCCTGTATCTGTTTTCCGAATTTATTTAATCTTGACTCCTATTTCTTGTATATTGACTTTTTCCTTAATTTTTTGATAATGTCGGCATAGCTACCCTCCTGTGTTTTGATTGTCTTCTCTTTTCCCTTTTCGCTTTTTTGGGTCTGATCTGAATCGCTGTACCATCAACCTTACCTTATTTCCATTGGTAAAGACGTACTCGCAAAATTTCCTGACGTATGCCACTTTTAGGCCATCTCCAGTTACTATGTTAATTTTTTTCGCAAGGTGCTTTTTGGTTGTTCCCAATAACCCCTTAGGCCGGTTGTAGACTATCTCCACGTCATTTACCCTTGCAAGATCTATTTTCAGGGGTTGAAAATAAACCGCACTGCTGTTTTCTTCGTATTCGTTTTTCTTAGTTTTAACTTTTGCTGTCTGAATGAGGAAGTCAACTTGCCCATCGTTGTTCTGGATTAGCTCAGCCAGCCCATTGTATTTTAGCATAACTCACTCTATAATTTTGTTTCCTCCATACTATTTGGGTCCATTAGGATCGTATAGTACTCTTGCAGTCCGGTTGCTGTAGCTTGATTTGTCCCATCGATTTCCGTTACTTTATATATTTTATGAGGCCACTTATCGTCCAAGATCTGCGCAATGGCGTTAAAATTTCCTTCTTCCTTTAGCACCCTCTTGACCTTATTTGTAACTGGCTGTCTTTTTTATTCGTATTCATTGATTATACAGATTGGCCTAGTGAACGGTTCCCATTTGACTCCAAATACACACACATAGACATGTACCATGTATGTGACACAGAGAGGAGGGATGCCGTGCATGTCGTAGGAGGTATGCATTTGAAAGAGAGAAACACATTCCTCGCTCGCTTTTGTAAAGTTCATTATAGAAGTTTGTTCCGTTTTGAATATATAAATTTTATTTTAGCTGCAATTTTTATAGAGTTTTGTTTCAGTTCAATGTTATTGCATAGATACATCATTTTACACAGTTTGTTTGTGAAGTACTAGACGGACGCGGCCAAGTAGATGTTATTTACACCGATTTGTCAAAAGCCTTCGATACAATAGAACACCCGCTCCTTCTTTCGAAACTAGAAGCGTTTGGTTTTGTCCCATCAGCTGTTAGCCTAATAGATTCTTACTTAAGCCAACGCGAATGTTACGTCTCATACAACAGATTTGTATCTACTGAATATATCCTACACAAAGGGATGCCACAGGGTTCAAATTTAGGTCCCCTCTTGTTCAACCTTTTCATAAATGATCTCCTGACATGTTTCACCTGCGCTGTTCTGGCCTATGCGGACGACATTAAATTATATGGACAACTCACATCCAAAAACGACGCCATCCTGTTGCAAGAGAATTTGGAAAAACTTGCTACCTGGTGTACATCAAACCGTCTAAATCTTAACGTTAAAAAATGTTGTGTTGTATCATATACACGTATCAGTTCCCCAATTACTGTAGATTATAGAGTTAATAGTACTTCTCTGGAAAGGAAAACATAATTTAAGGATTTGGGTGTCTTCTTCGATACCGGCTTTACCTTCAAACCGCAAATTTTATCTATGTGCAAAAATGCATTTAGTTCTCTTGGTTTCCTGATACTCCTGAACTCCTAAAAATTTTATACAGCGCTTATGTCCTTAGTAAACTGGAGTATACACCACTTGTTTGGTATCCCTTTTACGCATGTGATTGTTTGCAGCTAGATAGAATTCACCGCAAATTTCTGAAATTCTTGTCTTACAAGCTTGATGGAACTTATTCTGAGGTTGGCATACCTCAAGTAGAACTGCTGGAACGTCATGAGATGAAATCCTTGTCTGAACGTCGTGACGCACTCTGTCGCAAATTTTTACTAAACTTGGTTGGTAATAAGATTGATTGCCCTTATCTTCTCGAGAATATGGCATTCCACATTCCACGCTTAAACTCTCGGACCGACTGCACTTTCAAGCCACCTCCAGCCAGGACAAATATGATGAAACGTTCGCCTACTGCAGTGATGACGAAACTGGGAAATACTATTAACAATATGTTTTGTTAAATCAGTTTCTTGCTTATGTTAATTACTTTATAATTATTATACTTACTTTATAATTATTATTTGTACTATTTAGTGTTATTTACTTCAACTTGTAAATTATGCAATGCTTATCAATTTTGTGTCCTCTATTGGGTTTGCACCTGTTGGACATCAAGAAATATTATTATTATTATTATTTGGAAAACTGGATAATCAAGCTACACGTACTAATTCCTAAAAGCAAATATGTACATCCTTACGCTACTCCTGTCGCGCTAATACGACTGAAAGTGAAAACCTCTTACGAATGTCCCCCACTATCGTAACTACGCCTACAGATGATACGTACATGTAAAATATGCGTGCGCTAGTGTGTGTAATATGCACGGTAGATATAAACCTATAAGTCAACCGATCTGTATACTGTGCTCCTACATGAACTGCTACCGTTTTCATCTCCTTGTCTTTCGTTTGTAGCTTGTTCCGATTCTCGTGTTCCTCAAACAATTTCCATTCTTTATTTACAACCACTATTTGGCGTTGCAGTTTTTTTTTACCAAATTTTTAATTTCTTTTTTCTATTTACGTTTTTGTACTTGCCTCCGTGACTTGTACTGGATCATCTATAGTTCCTGTTAGTCTTCATATTCCTTTTCTAAGCTCTTCCATTTCAATTTCTTCTTTTTCGCGTGGCCTTTTGGTTGCTCTCATTATTTCTCGCAGAAAATTAGTGATATTCACTTTGGGTAGTGTATTTGCGCTGCCGCTGTATGCCACTTTTATGCTCCCGGTGAAGTTCTTTGAAATGAATCGGTTATTCGAAAAACTTTATCCTCCAACATTACCTCCTCTACTATTTCCTTAAAGCTTTCATTTGAATCACCCATGTTGTTCCTACAAGTCGCTAAGCAGAGCCCTGCATCCGCTACAGAAAGGCTTCTTTAAACCGGAGGTCGCCAGGTATCCGGAGTTCAGCACAGTAGCGGCTGAGCTGCCCCTCCCCCTCCCTCTAGCCACGCAATCCTCGGCCTATGCCGTGCCATCTTGATTTGGGTTGTGATCTAATAGTATCCACAAGCCGGCCGATTAAGGCAAGCTTCCCTGAAGATCTGGGTATTCTGCCCTCCCCCAAAGCTAGGGTCGGAAGAGGACGCCGTTTTGTGTTCCCCATTTCAACGTAGATACGCTGCCCATACCCATGGCTACTTCAGAATCCAGGATCCTGCCGATGAGGGTCGCCACATCCCCGACGCTTGTTTGTTTGAACCATCCTTTGCTTCACTCACCTCGCCCCGTCCCGTCAGGCTCGAGGAAAGGGAGCTACTGTGCCCTATCACCAGCGCCGAGGTCCCATGACTCCCTGACGGGAAAAAAACTAATGAGGTAAGTGAAAACTAAATCTAGTATTGTTTGAAGAGCTAGTAAAAGGGATAAATTAATCGATTCATTAAATTAAAATACTCACTTAGGAGTTATGTATAAGCTCACAAAACACAGCCCATGTTATCAGTGCTGGTCACCAAAATGGCTGAGAAGAACATATTAAAGCGCAAGGAAAGAACTAGATTTTTTTTGTTAATTTCGGTAATACCAACCGCGTTTGTTGTTTCTTATACACAAACGATGTATGATTTCTACCGTGAATAATATATCTTGCATTTGAAATGTATTTATCTTGGTTTGCGATATCAATATAATATATACATACATATATGTATATTAATACTTATTATTTTTATTTTTACACTACTAAAGTAGCCTGCCTATTATACATATGTATGTTCATATTTTATGTAATATTGTATTTGTAGTTATCAAAATAGTATGTTGTCATTGGCTCATATTAATGTTAGATCTCTGACTGCTCATTATAATGATTTGATAGACCATATGTCTAATTTCAATTATGACATTGTTGCTATTAGTGAGACATGGCTGACGCCTAATACTGAGTCAACTCAAATTACTATTAACGGCTACACCTGCTGCGGAAGGATCGCGGTGCACGCGGCGGAGGCGTTGGTTTGTATATTAGAGCAAATCTCAAATTTAATATTTTGTACTCATCTGACTCGATTGAACAACTATGGGTGTGCGTTGGTGGAGGAGCCGGGGGTTTTGTTGTTGGTGTTGTTTATCGGCCACCAAATTTATCTTATCATAACTTTATAGATGAACTTGAAATATCGTTCTCTAATTTTTTTGTTACTGTATAATTGATTATTTTGTTTAGGTGATATAAATATAAATATGTTGCAATCCGATAGCTTACAGTCACTTGCTTTTGCTGAGGCTCTAGATGGTATGGGTTTTCACCAAATTATAAACGAACCAACGCGAGTTACTGATAGAACCAAATCACTTTCAGATTTAATTATTGTATCAGATGAGGAACTTGTCCGTACTGCTGGTGTTCGCGATATAGCTATTTCAGATCATGAGTTGATATATTGCGAGGTTGAGATTCGTGGGAGTACTGTGCACGATAGAGTCATTAGTTATTGTGATTTTACAAGGATTGATCATAACTTATTTGAATTATATTTATTTCATTTGTATCTGGATAATATTTTTTATGTCCCAGATATTAATACTGACTACCAGACTGGTTGAGCTATTTGATATCGTTTCTCCAATTAAAACTATTTCTGTGCGCAAACGCAATTGCCCATGGATTACTGATGTGATTAAGCTTATTATTTCCTTAAGAAATAAAGCAAAAGCAAAATATCTAAGAAGTAAATCATCTACTAATTGGGAATATTACAAACAACTTAGAAATCATGTTAAGCAAGCAATTGTACGAGAGACGAGCCTACTACACTTTTATAAGTGCAAATAAAAATGTGAAGAACGTCTGAAAAGGTTTGCGCCTTCTTGGTATTTCAAATAAAAATGTTATTAATTTACCGTCGCAATTACAGGATGTAAATGAGATAAACAAACATTTCATTGATTCAGTTCCAAAAACATTCCATAATAATGATAATTTATTAAATTACTATTGAACACATACTAGGTATAATGGTGGTCATTTCAACTTTAAACTAACAAATGAAGAACAAGTACTTAATATTATATCCAGCATTTCTTCCTCGTCGTGTGGAAGTGATGGCTTAACCATTAACACGATTAGGCTTTCTAGTCCTTTTATCCTGAAGTATCTTGTACATATTTTCAATTGTTGCCTTGAGGAAAACAGTTTTCCTGAGGCATGGAAGCTGGTTGTACCACTACCCAAGAAATCTGATCCGCAGCTTTTGTCCCATTTAAGACCTATATGTTTACTTTCAGTTCTATCAAAAATATTTGAGAAATTGACATACGAGGGGTCCCAAAAGAAACCGGAATGACTTTATAAAAATACTTTTATTCATTTTATATACAAAAAACCTTTAATATCCTACAAAGTACTCTCCATTGCTACGAATGCACTTGTCCAATCTTTATTCCACTGGTCAAAACATTTTTTAAATTCATCTTCTTTGATGCCTAACCGCGTCTCCGTCGTTTTTATCTTCAATTCATCAATGGCTACAAAACCCCTTCCTTTCAGGTTTCTTTTCATTCGGGGAAATAAAAAGAGGTTACAGGAGGCCAGGTCGGGTGAATACGGGAGATGGGGCACAAAAGTCATATCGTTTTTAATAAAAAATTGGCGTACAGACAGTGCTGTATGTGCAGGAGCGTTGTCGTGGTGGAAAAACCAATCACCTGTCGCTCATAAATCGGCTCTCTTTCGCCGCACAAGTTCGTCTATAGTTCGACGTCGATCATGGATTGGAATCCTAATTTTATCCACGTTTTCATCAGTGCGGGAAGTGGAAGGATGACCTGAGCGAGATTGGTCATCAATTGACCTTTCGCCATTTTTAAAGCGGAAAAAAGCACTCAAACACGTACGCTTTCCCCAAAGCATCATCCTTGTCAGCTGCCTGTAAGATTTCAAACGCTTCTTTGCCCGTTTTTCCCACCAAAAAACAAAATTTGATGGTAGCACGCTGTTCTCGAAAATCAGGCATCACAAAAAACGACGAGCACACAAAACAAGTGTCACTAAAAAATTCAAACGAACAGAGCAGGACCTTCGAGGGCAGTGATGCTTTGCAGGCTGACTGTGGAATGTCTGGCCGGCCCCAGTGCCGCTACCGTATGCGGAAACGGTACAGCCAGTGACGCCAGCTGTCCGCTGACCCCCACCCATCCTCTTCCCTTTCCTTTCTGTTCCCAGGTACAGATCGGCAAGCGTTGCGGCGACTCCGGGAGTGTCTACGAACCGACTGGTCTTCTCATCCGGCTGGGGAGTACGCTGATGTGAGCTTGCTCTGCCGACGAGGATCCGCGACGCATTGTGAGGAACCAGCCACTTCGGGCCCTGATCAGGTAGTGTATGGTGGATGCAAGATGTCGGAATCTGCATTGCCCCGGGCGAGTTCCAGTCCGTCCGTGTATTCCGGGATTGGTGAAGCGAAGGTCAGGCCTCAGGGAACTGGGGTAGGATCCGAGGATCCGAGGGTATACCCGCTCCTGATTTTTTCGGCCCGCCCCTCCATACACGAAGCGCTGGCGAACTACTCAACATGGCAACTTTACCTACCCACAAGAGAACGCCGAAGAACAGCACAGAAGAGAGCCCCAACGGTGCCTTCAAGACACCAACGGCGCAACACGTTAGGTCGCCGATCACGATAGATCTGACGACATTTAACATCGTGAAACCAGGAGGTAGCAGTGACGACACCACATCAGCTCCAGATATGTCGTCCACAAAAGAAGTTATCTGCAAACTGCGATGCCGCGAAGAGGAGCAATTGCAGAAGTGCATAGGTGTCATCAAGACAATGAAGGCAGCTATTGGCAGGCAGAAGAACGTCTCGATGGACGTAAAGAACGGCTTGAAGGAGCTAGAAGAAGCTGTGGAGATGATCTCTGATTGCAGGAAGAGATGGAAGAAGGCCGAGCTGCAAGCAGGAGAGCACGCGCAAAAGGCTTCAACGCCTGCAACCAAGACGCAGGCTACTTCTGCTACGGGAAATAAGAACGTGGAGAAGAAGGAAATGCATCCCTCCGAGAACGTGTGGATGAAGGACCGAGCAGGCAGGAGAAAGCAAGCTCAAGAAGAGAAGAAGGCAGCTGCAAAAGCTTCTGACAGCAAACAGCAGCAGAAGATAACCGGTGGTCAGAAAAAGGTCGACGGTACCGACAATAAGAAGCCGAAGAAGAATAAGCAGAGGAATCGAAACGCCAAGCCTCGGTTGGATGCGCTTCTCGTAAAACCTGCGCAAGGGAAGTCGTATGCCGACGTACTGCGAGAGCTGCGCAGCAACGCGAAACCAGAAGAGACAGGCACCGAGATTAAAGCGGTGCGGAAAACACGTGCGGGAGATATGCTGCTGGAGTTAGGTCCCACCACCAAGGATACTGCCGGTTTCAGCAGCGCGTTGAAGAAGATCCTGGGCGAGAAGGCTAACATCAGCACCCTAGAGCCCAAAGAGACGCTAGAATTCAGCGATCTGGACTGATTAACGACAACGGAGGAAGTCTCCGCAGCAGTTAGAGCAAAGCTAGGAGACATGGACGGCGAAGTGAAGATCAGTCTTACCAACGCGAACAGCAGAGGGCTGAGAATGGCTATCGTCCAACTTAGTCAGCGTCAAGCCCTTAAGCTGCTGGAAACCCCGAGAATAAAGATCGGCTGGATAAACAGCAGAATGAGACGCAGGGTAGAAGTCGTCAGGTGCTTCCGCTGTTTCGGCTACGGACATCGACAGGCTGCTTGTCCCGGACCAGACAGAAGAACTCAAGGCCTTTGTATCAACTGCGGAGAAAAAGGCCAGCAACGGAAGGATTGCAAGAACAAAGCAAAATGCTTTCTCTGCACGGGAGACACCGCGACACGCAGCCACGTCCCTGGTTCCGGCGCATGTCCCTCCTTCAGAAGGGCACTAGATCAGGCAAAGAAGAGCCAATGACCAGAATTCTACAAGGCAACATTCACCGAAGCAGAACAGCAGACGATCTACTCATCCAACTACAACTGGACACCGGAGTAGATCTGCTGCTTATCAGTGAACAATACTGGGATAAGGAATGCACCGGGTGGTACACGGACACACTCGGCACTGCAGCTATATGGATCCCGGACACGAATACAGTCATCGTTGACAACCACGGAGCCCGAAACGGATACGTGTGGGTAAAGAGCGGCACCATCACCTACGTGAGCTGCTATCTCACACCCAACGAGCCGATAGCGGACTTTCAGGGCAAGCTCGACAATCTGGAAGACGACCTTCGAGAAATGACAGGGTCCATTATTCTAGGAGGAGACGTCAACGCCAAAGCCGTGGAATGGGGTATGGAATACACCGATTCGCGAGGGAGGCGTATACTGGACATGGCGGCCAGACTCGGACTCAGCGTGGTAAATGTCGGAGACACCACCACGTTCAGAAGACCAGGCTACGGAGAGACGATACCGGACATCACATTGGCCTCGGAGGACCTTGTGCGGGACATCATGGACTGGCGAGTCATGGAGGACTACACCGGGAGTGACCACCAGTACATAAGCTACAACGTGACGAGGCAGCAGCCGATCAGGCGAAATCCTGCTCCGCCCGGTCCTCGATGGAACGTAGCGAAGCTGGATGAAGACGCCCTGGCTCATGCAATCGCTCGGGGAAAGGATGCCGTCATGCAATGTTCCGGTTCGGCGGAAACAATTGCGGACGCGACCATGGCCCTCATATGTCGCGCCTGCGACGCCTCTATGCCGCGCAGAAAGATATACAACAGAAGATCTGCGTATTGGTGGAACGACGAGATCGCGACCCTCCGGAAAAGATGCTTACAGCTCAGACGGAGAATAACAAGAGTGAGACGACGAGATCCGAACGCGGCAGAACTAGAGTCCGAGGACTTTAGGAACGCTAAGAGAGATCTCAAGAACGCCATCTACAGGAGCAAGAAACGTAAGTGGGAGGAGCTGCGGCAGGACGTTGACAACGACCCATGGGGCCTTGGGTACAAGATCGTCATGCACAAGCTTAAGATGAAGACGGCGAATCCAGTCCTCGAACGAGATCGGATGCGGAACATCGTTGACACGTTGTTTCCTACCCATCCGGAGAGAAATGCGGAAATGGAGGACGAGCTACTGAACGACATCCCGCTTTTTAGCGGAGATGAACTGTCAAGAGCGGCGAACTCCCTACAAAACCGCAAGGCACCTGGACCCGACGGAATTCCGGCGGAAGCTCTTAAGATTATGGCGCGCGTCTGCCCAGATCTGCTTCTGACCATGTACAACCGCTGTTTAACAGAAGGAGCATTCTGCAAGAGATGGAAGGTACAGCGACTAGTGCTGATAAGCAAAGGTAAGGGCGACCGAAGCACGCCATCGGCATACAGACCGCTATGTATGCTGGACACGGCTGGAAAGCTACTAGAAAGACTGCTGAAAACACGACTGGAGAGCAGCATAGACGACGCGGGAGACCTGTCCGAGAGACAGCATGGCTTTAGGAAGGGACACTCCACCGTCGGCGCCGTAGCGCAGGTAGTGGAAACCTTCGAAGCCGCTCAACGGGGAAATCATTACTCGTAAGAAACGCCTTCAACTCGGCGAGATGGGACGTCATTCTTGACTCGTTGCAGAACACGTTCGACACGCTATCCTATTTACTTAGGATGATACGCAGCTACCTTAGCGACAGGAAGCTGGTCTACGACACCGCAGGCGGGCCGTGCACGAAGAAGATAACAGCGGGAGCGGCGCAGGGTTCCATACTGGGCCCCGACTTATGGAATGTGTCCTACGACGTGATCCTCCGAATGGAGCTGCCGCAAGATGCGTATCTGATAGGATACGCAGACGACGTAGCGGCAGTCATCCTAGCGCGTGACGAGGCGGATGCCCAGAGAAGGCTCAACCAGGTAATGAGAAGAGTCACCACATGGATGGACGAACACGGCCTGACCCTGGCAACGGAAAAGACCGAGGTCGTTCTACTGACCAGGAGAAGAATCCCTAGGGAGATCGAGATGACGGTGGATACGGAAGTCATAACCACTACAACTTCCGTGAAGTACCTCGGACTGCGGCTCGACAGCAAGTTGACCTTCTGGCAACAGATTCAGTCGTCGAGCGATAAGGCCGCTAAAGTAACGACGATGTTGAGCCGACTAATGGCCAACGTAGGAGGACCGATGGCGAGTAAACGCCGGCTGCTAATGACCGTCACCCATTCCATACTGTTGTATGGAAGCGAGATCTGGGCTGACGCTTTACAGCAGGACAAGTACAGAAAGCGGATGGCTTCAGTACAGCGACGGGGAGCACTCAGGATCGCCAGCGCATATCGTACGGTTTCCGAACCGGCGGTGCTCGTGATCGCAGGAGTAACACCGATAGACTTACTGGCTCAAGAAAAGAAGAGAGTCTACGAGACACGACGAGACGTCGGTGCACGACAAGCAAGAGCGGACGCTAAAGCGCTCACACGACAATGTTGGCAAGAGCGCTGGCAGAACGACACGAGAGGACGGTGGACGGCCAGACTCATCCGCAACCTAACGGAGTGGATGGACCGAGACCACGGCGAGGTAAATTACTACCTCACCCAGTTTTTTAGCGGACACGGGTATTTCAACGCATACCTGGCTCGAATGGGTATAGCAGACAACGCGACATGCCAGTATCACGACTCTGCGGAAGATGATGCTCACCACACCTTCTTCGAATGCGAGAGGTGGAGTGACTACAGAGACGCTCTACAAGACGAAGTAGGACCTCTAACGCCGGATAATGTCGTGCAAACGATGCTATCCGGACACGATCACTGGCAGAAGATCGCCACGTTCGTCGAGAAGGTGCTGAAAGAGATGAAGAGAGAGACCCAAGCAATGGAGGCAGCCGACCGAGGCTAACTACGAGGTGCCATCCTGAAGTAATGCGACCAGCGGTTCCGGGATGGATCCTACACCTGACAAAGTGAGGTTTTTTAGTGGGTGCGAGCCCCACACACCGGGGACGGGTCTCGTCCCTGATGGTGCGTTAAGGCATTTTTCCTCACTTAAAAAAAAAAATCCGGTTTTTCCAATTATATTACCTCCCTAACGTAGTACGGTCGATACTTCCCCTCAACATTATTATTTTTTTTTTCAAGGACGTTGGGCAGGCGCACCTCCCAACAAGTGGCCCTTTCGAACAATCACTCTTCTATGTACGTGTCATACCCCCGGAACTGTCTTTCTAGATATATCTTCGGGGATACATAAGGGGGTCTTCTTTAGTTGGTAAGCCATCCCCTACATCTCCCTTCCCTCATTAGAGGATTAGGAGTTCGGGGAGTCCATCTACTTCCTGCGATTACTGGATCTTGGTACGCCTCTGATCAATTTCTCTCCGGCTAATTATCAAAACTATAAATTTTGTTATCTTCTGCCAGTTGTCTTCGTTTTCTAGCATGATTTTTACAATATTGTCAGCAGCTAACTTTCCGTCCAGCTCGTTTTCTAGCGCTCTTCTTTCGTCGGTCCATCTTCTACAGACCAAGATCGCATGTTCGGCGGTATCTACATCTCCGCAGTACAGACATGTATTCTGTTCCGCTAGCCCAAAACGCCTAAGATAGGCCCGAAACTGTCCGTATCCAGATAGAAATTGGGTCAGGTAGTCGTTAACTCTTCGCAATTTACACTAAAGCCACGGTCCAATATCCGGGATCAAGGTCTTAGTCCACTGTGCCACGGACTCTTATTGTCTACACTGCTTTTGCCACTTTGTTACAGTGATCTGCCGTTGAAGTGTCCTGACAGCCGGTTGCTCTCCATTCCCGCAGCAGAAGATTCTCCGCTGCTCCTCAGCTACAAGGGTTATAGGCGTTATTCCCGCCAGGACCTGCACAGCACACGAAGATATGGTCTTGTAGCCGCTAACCACTCTCAGAAGAGTTCTTCTCTGCGGCCTATGCGTTCTAGTTTGTGAATGGTTAGGTTAGGTTAGGTTAGGAGGGGGGTGGCATGCGGGCCTGTTTCACCGCGACCTTTACAGGTCTATTGTGATCCCCTTTACCTTAGAGAACGCTCTCTAGTTTCGCCTTCTTAATCAGACTTATCATTTTTGAAAGCGGCTCTTTTGTGTAGCCGTTACCTGTGGGGTTCTCTACCCCCATTACTAGAAATCTTGTCCTCGCTAGGCCGTCACAGTGGCACAAAACATGAACTGCAGTTTCTTCTTCCTCTTGACAGAATCTGCAGAGAGCATTTTCTGCCAGGCCTATGTTAAACATATGCCTATTCAGTCTGCAATGACCGGTCATCAGACTTACTATCATTTTAACAGTCTTCCTGTCTTAACTCAGTAGGTCTTCAGTAAACTTAGGCCTCTGATCCCTTAGGAACTCCTTAGCCTGTCTTTGTCCTGGCGATCTTTCCCACCATTCCTTGGACTTGTTTTGTGACCATTCGTAGATGGATGATTTGGTATTCCCGAAGGAAGGGGCCGCTCCTATGAAAGGCCTTGACGAGCCTCGTCTGGCCAGCTCATTGGCCGCCTCGTTTCCCTTTACTCCCGTGTGGCTGGGGACCCAGGTCAAAGTTATTTTCCTTAGGGTGCCCACCTCATTTAGGGCTCTTACGCAGTCGCAGTTGTGAATGGTACTACGTCCTCTGTTCTGACGTTACATCTGTTGGAAGTACCGTTTTTTCGCAGGAAAGAGTGCCCTAACGATTTGCATTTTTTTCTCTATTGTAGGATTATATGGAGGCGGAAGGCTTTTTAGTTGGCGCATGGCTATCCTATAGCCATCTCCCCATATATTCTTTTCCAATTCTTCTTGTAGTTTTACCCAATGTCTTCTTTTAGATTCGAGTATCATTTTCTGTAGCTCCTTCTTCGCTTCCTTGTATAAAATTTGTCTTCTCGCTTGTGACGGCTCATTGTTATGTCTTCTGTTGTTTCTAGTCCATTTGCGTCTTAATTTATTACATTCGACTCTCTTCTCGTATATCTTCTCATCGAACCAGTAAGGCATGATACATTCCGTCTTAGGCACAGTTATTGTACAATCTCTACTAACTGTTGTTATTTCAGTGTTAAATGCCTCCGGGGTTAATTCCTGGTCTTTTAGCTGGAACTGATCTTTCACCTTTTGAGCAAACTTTTGCTTGTTTAAGACACGACACAAGCATCTTCTTTCTACTGTCTTCGTTGTCTGCGCTAGCTCAAAATATATGTGGTGGTGGTATGTGTAAACTTCGCCAAGGAGCACTTCCCATTTAGTCACCCGTCTTACCATGCCCTCCATAGCCCAAGTGATATCAATAAAAGAACCGGTGTCACCCCTCTCGAACGTTGGTGTATTTCCAGAGTTCATTACACTTAAGTTCAGCTCTGCTGCCCATTCCATGAAGTATTCCCCTCTTCTATCCGTAACGGGTGATCCCCACATCGGGGCTTTATAGTTAAAATCTCCCGCTATGATAGCTGCCATCTTTCGAGGAGACCATTCTTTCCAGCTCACGCAAACATAGCCGTCACCCACTGCATGGCTAACAATACCAGCATTTTTATTTCTAATAAACATAGCAACGTTAGAGTTATTGTCTGTAATATAATTGTGATCTTTGACTATTTTTTCTTCGGTTCACTAATAATAATTTATTATATCCGCCTTTTTTCGCAGCCGACTGTATACGCCAGGTCATTCCCCGTCCTAAGTTAGTCTGCAAGATCTTAAGCATCTGGATGATTATCTTTCCCTTCGTTCGGATCACTCTTCTTTCTTGGTCCCTGTTTGTTTCTCTGGATCGTCAATAACTTCCTAAAATTTGGACATTTTGTTGTATCTGGCCTGTGGTTATTTGACTGACACGCCGGACAGAAATGAGTGGCCCTACAGTCTTTGATTTTATGTCCGGGTTGATGGCAGTTTATACACAGGCCAGTACGATTATTTATAACACCTCGTGACTACTATCCTCTCTCTAACTCTACAGTTGATCCATCCGATCTTGATCTTTCCATTCTTGATTACCAGATTTGCACTCCTTCTTTCCATCTGTGCCGTAGCAATTTGGTTGCCATTCCAACTTGGCCTTAGTGACTTAACTACCGTATTATGCGAGTCGCCTTGAAACAGCCGACTACTGATGACTCTTTCCACCTCTTCCTTTGTCGTGGTGATGTCTATATCTAGTAAAGGGTTTGTCGTCATCTTATTTGCTACTTTGACGTCGTTATTGATCTTTTTACTGATGGCTTCCTTAAGCACGCCTGCCTTTCGTACGACTCCATCAACTTCCAACATTAAGTCGCCTCTTGCAGTCGTTTTAATGGTTTTGACATTTACTCCGACTCGATTTAGGTCTACTTTTTCCTTTACCGACTTTAAAAGATCTGCGTACGTAGACTTCCCACATTTGACTAACACTCTTCCTTTGGGAGGCCTTACTACTTCCTTCGTAGTCGGTATCTGTGTATCTTACGGGCAATAAGAGTGATATTTGTGTCTGTGACATAGAACACATATTCACACGCCTTCCTAATATATTATTATGTGGTATTTGAAGAGTTCTAATTGAATTAATTATCATTTAATTAATTTTTGAAATGTTTAATGTTTAATGATGGTTATAACTTATTAACTTTACGTTAATTGTTAAAAAAAAAAAAAGACTTAGAACAGCGATTGAGGGAGTGAAAAATGAAAAACACAAATGTAATAATAGTAATTTTTTATTTGAGAGAAAATTCAAAATTTAATGTAACATACACATACAAACACATACATGACACAACACGACTCGATTAGGCATTAATTTCCAAATTAAAAATACATCGTTAAATAAATTAGAAATCTAGTGGGGAATGACGTAACGCCAGTTTTGGTAGTTCGGAGCAGCAGCAGGTGGATGTAAACAGATTATTTTTTGACAGTAAGAAACAGTCACAAAAAATTAAAATTTAACATAAAACCGCATAAAACGATTTGATATTTATACAAAAACACGCTACAAGTAATAAGTGGGTGTCAGGAAAAAGAAAGAAGAAATAAAAAGAAGAAAGAATAGAGAACAATTCATCAGGACGAGCGAACTTAAAGGGAAATTGAAGAGGATAACTAAAGAAGAATAACAAAATAAACACGCACACACACACACATATAATTAGCAAGGTAAGAAAGAGGGTGGGATAATTTTAAGACTTTTTGTACAATTTTATTATTATATTTGTGTTAATAATTTCAATCTTTCATTTCTGTCGTTTGTGACAGAACAATATATTTCATTCAGACCCTGTCCTAGTACTAAATTAATGTGGTCAGATGGTTGCACGCTCATGTTCTCTTTGAGATGACAAACCATATTAAAAACGTCTTCTATATGGTTAACTCCCTTTTTGTCTATCTTTATAGGTAATATATAGAAAGCGGTCGTTTTCTGAGACGTTTCTTGAAGCCTCGTTTTGATGGCCACTGTTTTAATCATGTAGTCTAGTCGTTTCCCTTACATCCGAATGATGTTTGATTAGGCTTGCAATAAAAGTATCTTCCATCACACGTTCAGGGTCTATCAACAGAGCCATGTCACCTTCTACTTTGGCATCCGCTGTAGTAGGAAACATCATTTTAGTACTAGTGTACATGTCATCCGGCCACGTTTTATCCAGTAGGCCGGTTAAGCCTACAAAGCCGCTACGCGACTCCAGTGCTAGCCGTATGCTTTTCCTAGTCTCTAGTTCCAGCCTTTGTTTCTCAAACTCAATATCAATCTTCTCAGCTTGTACAGTGACTGATACTCCAGGCATTACCGCTTGGATTCCTTCGTCCTTCATCTCTAAACCGCGCGTTTCTTCTTTACAGTCATGATGCGTTTCATACCGATTTATGCCCTTCTCTAGATTATCTACCAAGTAGTCTAGCTCCCTGGCTACCTGTTTTATTTCAACCTTAGTTTTGGAACTTTCATTTACTAGTTTCTTCAGCTCTTTCGTTCTTTTTATGACTTTCGCTAATAAACTATTCACTTCCTTCATGCCAACCTCGTTTCTCGTCTCCTCAGCCTCCTGCAACGCTTTCAAAGAAGCTACGAGCACTCTTTCTTGTACCCTCATCTTCTGTAGAAATTGGCTCAGTTCTTTTCCTTTTGCTAGTTTGTTCTTCTAGATTTTCTATGCCTACATTTTGGTAACTATGGGGGAAATGTTCCGTCTGCCCCGACCAGGAATATGTCCGTGCCCTAGGCGGTGATCTCACAATTACGTCCCGCCTGTGGAATGGATTTTCATTAGTACTCTGCTCTTGTATTATATGTTCTCCTTTATTTTCTTCATATTCTTTTTTAGCTGTTTTATCTCTTTTTTCTTTTCCAGATTCTTTATAATGTTCAGCTTCCATAACTAATCCCACGAGTTGGGCCGAAAAAGAACGTCGAGTGCTGCAGTGCGCCCTTACCAGACCAAGGCTAATTTAAACTGGAGGTCGCCCTGTATCCAGAGTTCCGCACACTTGTGACTGGGTTTATCCCCCCAGCCTTGCAAGTCCTCAGCGTGTGCTGTGCCACTTTAACCATCGGGTTGCGGTGTATCTGTGTCCGCGGGCCGGCCAATCAAGGCAAGACCTTTGGGGAGCGTTCTGTGGCGGCCCCAACCTGCCGAAGGAGTCGTCCCGTCCCCACACAGAAAGAAGAAAAATACGTAGATTCCTTAGATTATTATTATTATCCTTTTATTCTCACTTTCTAGTGGTTATAATCATGCATACATGGCCTATGGCAAATATATACATAAATAAGGTAAGTAATTTAGAAATTATACCTACATATACATATATACAAAGTGCAATACAACACACAGCGGCCTTTTGTCACTTTAGGATCTCAGCTGCGGTGGAAACTTCCATGGGTCCCTAGAGGCTTTCGTTTGTTCCCATTACCTTTCGGACGATATGGCATGTGTCAAGCACAACACTCTTGCTTTACTGTCGTTAGTTTAAAGAAAACATTGACATTGTCGGGTACATAAGAATCACATAACAAAAATATCAATCGACTATATATATGTATATCTATGAAAGAAAAACAACCAATACATAACACAAGTAAGTATAATAAAATAAACAATACCACCAACATACAGAATGGTCCAGTCTGTCAAGTCAGGTACTCAGATGCACTATAAAAGGAATGAAGATAAATAAATGATTTAAGACGTTTTTTAAAATCAATAATAGACGAAGCTGTTTTAATTTCCGAATGTAGTGCATTATAATAAACTACACACCTATAATGGGGAGATCGCTCATACAATGCTGTCTTATGAATCGGCACACTTAAGTGATCATTGTAGCGCGTTACCATATTCGTATAGATGTCTCTATTCTTAGTAAAAATATTTTCATTTTTTCTATAAAACACCAAAACCTCGTATAGATACAATGACCACAGAGGCATAATGTTCAATTCTTTAAACAACGGCCGACAAGTGTCTCTCGATGAGGCACCCGCTATACATCTAATAATTCTTTTTTGGTGTGTAAAGAGTTTGCCAGCACAGGACGCCGAACTCCAAAATATGATCGCGTAACGCAGGCGTGACTCTACGAAGGAGAAATAGAACATCTGCAGAGCATGCACACTAACACATGCCCTCAGATTCCTCAAACCGTAATATGCCGAGCACAACTTCTTTTCTATTGTGGAGCAGTGTTCATTAAACTTGAGCACACAGTCCACCTCTAATCCTAAGAACTTTACACATTCCCGCACGGGAATTGATTTACCCTCATATCGGACACAACGACTGCTATACTCAATATTAGAACACCGGAACTGGATTAGGCCAGTCTTATCAACATTGAGCATAAGTTCATTACTCTTCCACCATGTACACATATTCCTCAATACGCCAGCTGCTTGAAGGGAAACATGATTAATGTTATTATGAGCGATAATACAGCTAGTACCATCTGCGTATTGAGACAATGCACATGGGAATAGAGATAGATTTAAGTCGTTAACGTAAAGAAGAAAGAGCGTAGGACCAAGTATGGAACCTTGAGGAACGCCACGAACAATGTTGACAAAAGCTGAGTGGTATTCTTCATCCACACCACGTGTGTTAGTACGGATTGTTATAACAGCCTTACGGTTGAATAAGTAGGATTTACATAAATCCCAGGCAATGCCTCGTATACCATAGGCCCACATTTTAGAAAGAAGGATACCATAGTTTAGAGTATCAAATGCTTTCGATAAGTCAAAGAACATACCAAGCACGGACTTTCCACAATCCATTTCCTCATATATTCGAGCCAGGCAGTGATGGATCGCGTCATTGGTAGACTTACCTGCTAAGAAACCAAATTGACTGGCCGAGATTATGTTCCTAGCCGCAAGATAATCAACAAGTCTTATATTTATAATCTTTTCAAATAGTTTCGCTATAGCATTTGGAATAGCTATCGGCCTGTAGTTACTAGGTTCCGATTTATCACCTTTTTTATATACTGGAATGACTTTGCTCACCTTTAGCTTATCTGGGAAAATGCCATTAGAAAGAGCATAATTCAATGCAAAAGTTAATGGATCAGAAACGTGAGGGGCAACATATTTAAATAAGAAATAGGGTACATCGTCAACTCCAACAGAGTCTTTCCCAGCGATCTCACGTAGTATACGCTCAACCTCTGCCCTATCTGTAGGCATGAGAAAAAAAAACTGCTATCCAAGAACGATGCATAGTTTGCGTTATTATTATTAGGAAGCTTATTCTTGAGATCATAAAAGGTCTCGGCAAACACCTCACACACCCCCTGGGGGTCACTCACCACATCACCAGCCAGATTGTTTAGTGAAATATGTTCAACCTTACATTTGGATGTATTAGTCAGTTTATTGATAATATTCCATGCTGTTTTACTCTTGTTCTTAGAATTTAACATTTTATTTTCGTAGAAGGTTTTTTTGGTTTTAATGACGAGTTCTTGATATATCTCTTTCTGTTTGAGATATACATCTAGTAAAGTTGGATCTTTATTATTTTTATATATGTCATAGAGATCACGAAGTTGGTTGGCCTTTATAGCCAAATTACGCGTGTACCATTCAGTACCAGGCTTCCTATTGACAGTGTGCTTTACCATGGGAAATGACAAATCGAAATAATATAAGAATATCCTGTAGAACTAATCAAATACATCACCCGTGGCCGTGAATACACTTTGCCAATTCTCAGAAGCAAGCGCAGTCCGGAAATGTGCAATTGCTTCCCGTGAAAACGTTCGCCTATATTCAAATATCGGAAGTGATTTGTACATACCTGCTATTTCCAGGACCTGCCAGCCATGGTCAGAGAAATCCGAACTTCCTACTGAGCAAACATACTTATTATCTGAGGCATCTGCGAAAATATTGTCCAAGAGCTGCCCCGGAACCTCGCCCGTAGCGCCAAGTATAATGGGAATTATAGTGACGCGGTCCTGGCTCCATATCCTCCGGAGTTCTTCGGAGAGAGGTAGGTACTTTTTTATTTTTTCGCTGTTTTTCTTTACGATGTTGTGCACTAGCGGTATGGCGATACCAATGATGACTGTTTCTCTCTTGTCTTTGTGGACTAGCACAATATCTGGAACGTTGTTCTGTATTGGCTTGTCTGTGTGTATGCTCCAGTTCCACAGCAGTTTGAACTGCTCATTTTCCATCGCGTTGTCGGGAGTATATCTGTAGTATGGTTGCCTGTGACTGTTGAAGTACATTTGCGCTAACCTTTGATGAATTTGTTTGGCGACGTTCTTATGCCTAATTGTGTACTCTTCTACAGCCAACTTCGTACAGCTTCCGACAATATGGTCTATGGTCTCAAGCTTTTCCGTGCATAGCCTACATTTGTCAGCTGTGTTTTGGTGGAGAATGTTACGCCTGTAATATTTGGTTGGCACCACTTGGTCTGGAATGGCTATCATAAACCCTTCAGTCTCTCCGTATAGTTGTCCACCACTCAGCCAAAATAGGCTCGCCGATTTGTTTATACACGCAGCCTCCAGTTGCGTCGGATATCTTCCGTGGAGCGGTTTCGTCTTCCATTCCAAAACCCGCTGGGCCGGGCCTAGTCTGTTCCTGTGTCTAGTATTGACTGTCATCACTTAGGTTCAAAGGTGTTATTTTACAGTCAGATTCAGTGATGACTTTGTGCAAGTAGCTTGTCTCACTTTTTTCGTGGAAGTACTGTCGGGACTTTTGTATTTGTTTGTAGTTCTGCACCATCATTTTCGGAATTCCTCTTCCTCCCATTAACCTGGAGAGTGTTACGAGTAAATGTTCATTTACCTTGCGATATATAGTTTTTAGGTTCCGATATGCTTCAATCTGACTTCTAATTCCTTCGACAGTTAAATATGTATTTCATGTGTTTCTCTCATTTTCCCTTATGGTAAGTCAGTGGTTTACTTATTATTTCCCCTTGTTCGTTTTAATAAGCAGTTGCAAGTTGTCAATATAATGATTTCTTCTTGATGATCTTCATAATAACCTGTAAATTCAGTTTCTCGGACTCGGATTCTTCCGGTCGTATTTCATGGCACTCCTTTAGTTTTGAAAGTATATTTACCTGTTTCATAAGTAATTCTCTTCGAATTCATTTTCAATACGTTTGTGAAGGTTAGATGTCAAATATTTCTTATTATCTGAATTTAGGTTCTGTCTTTCGCGTTCGTTTCTCAGCATAGCGAACCGTTAGTTTGAAAAATTCCCTAATTCATTTTATACTTCGCTGCTGTTGGACGATTTCTTGTGGTAACGTCTATTTCCGTTCTTGAAGTCACTTCCCTCTCGGCGTTGATGTGAACAACACGTATAGAATCTTATCTAGGGTTGAACCTTGCGGCTTGTGGCTAATTTTCCGTTTATCTCTTCATATTTTAGGAGCTTTTAGTACCACGTTACGGTTACGAAGCTCTTGATGTAACATTTAGTTAGAATCTTATTGTAACCTCGTTACAAATTATATTCTACAATTTTTGGCTAACGACTGGTTTACGTCTCGATTACCTACCTAGTAAAACTGGTTTGTACGTCACCATCATCCCCTGAATTCTGGAATAAAGTATCTTAAGTTCCCAGATACTCCGAACAACATTTACAGTGTTACAGTTTAAAATGTGAGTCAAAAAAATTTTTTTTTTTATACAACAAAAAAGACAAGTGGATGTATAAGACAGCTGTAATATACAAACATTGATATACAAGGTTTAGTCAGAAAGTAAAGTTACAAGGTGTGTTAAAAAATAGTTTGACAATTTTTTTTTTTACAGTAACAAGTTTAGTTAATTTACTCTGTTTAAAATATTACAGTAAATATTGCTCAATTGGTTTGTATCGGATTTAAAATTAATATTAGTTTTCTGATTTTGTATGTGATACATTTCCAAAAGTATTCTATTTTTGTAGTATGGTTCTAATTGAAGGATTTCGACATCAACAAAATCAAAGTGGTGGTCATGTTCCTTGGCATGGTTTGCAAGTGCACAGGATCTTTTACCTATCCGACAGTCGCTCTTGTGTTGGCTAATGCGGTGTTTGAGCCATTGTGAAGTTTGTCCCACATAACACCCCCTACAGTCAAGGCAATTGACTTTATAAATCAAGTTATTATTATTAACTAAGCACTCACCAACACATTAAAAAAAAATATATTATTATTTTTTTTGTTTGGACGTAGTCAGCCCAAGAGTTGACAAGTGGCCCTGTGAACCGCCCCTCTAGAGATTTTGGTCACCCTGGAATCGTCTTGATGACATGCGTCAGGGTGATTGGGCTATCTTTTCTTCGTCTTGTGTTGCCCTACTTCTCCCCTCCCCGGCACGAGGATTAGGAGTTCGGGAGATGTCTGTCCTCCGCTTGGCGTGCCCGCTCTTGCTCCTCTTTGTTATTCATGATTTTGCTAAACATGCTCTGTATAGCCCTCCATTTTCCTTCTGCAGATGTCATTTCTTCTACGAGATTTTCCGGTGTCAGTTTTATGCCGAGCCTGATATTTGTCTCTTCTCGCAGGTATTCCCATTTTCGACACTGGAAGGCTGTGTCTTCAGCCGTATCCTTTTCCCCACAGTATATATAGCTGGCATCCCTATCCTTTCGAAAGCGTAGAGCGTACGCTCTAAACACCCCATGCCCTGTTAGGATTTGCGTGAGGTAGTAGTCTGCCTTCCTAAATCCACAATTGACCCACGGTTTAAGGCGGGGGATAAGCCTCTTAGTCCATTGTGCCTTGGTGTTGTTGTCGTCTCATCGGCGATGCCTTTTATTTAAGGTTATGTGTCTCGCAGCTGTCCGGCACTCCGGCCCCCCATTTAGATGCATATATCTCCGTTCTGATGCTAATAGGTCCAGTGGGAATACACCAGATACAACTTGGAGCGCCACCGTAGAAGTTGTACGGAATGCTGATGCTACTCGGATGAGCGTCTTCCGCTGAAGCTTATCGCATATATTGCGATATACATTTTTATCCAGTATGCTATGCCAGATTGGTGCTCCGTACAGGACGATGGAGTGCACTACTTCATTCAGGACTTGGCGCTTTGCGCTACTCGGCCCTCTGATATTCGGCATTATGCGCGACAGTCTAGCGGCCTTTTCCTCTGCTTTTTTGGTGACGTATTTCACGTGCTCCCCGAAATACAAACGTTGGTCCAGTATAATTCCGAGATATTTTAAACTTTTCTGGGACACTATTGTAGTATTTCCTATACTGAAGTGTACGTGTGCTCTATCTCTCGTTCCTTTGAGGATAATTGCCTCCGACTTTTCTGGAGCCAGTTCCAGCTTGTTTTGTTCGAGCCAGTTGTATAATCTCTTCAGGCATTCATTTTCATACGCTGTTAATTGTTGGGCGTCTTTCGTTTTTACTACCAAGGCAAGATCGTCTGCATACCCTATAATGCTAGCGGCAGTTGTTAGCTCTACGTGGAAGATATCGTCGAATAGGATATTCTAGAGCGTGGAACCCAGTAGTGACCCTTGTGGTACTCCTGCCTGTATTTTAATGCGTTTCCTTCCCAATTGTAGGTACCTGTCGTTGAGATAGTCGCTGATTACGTTAAGCAAATAACTCGGCATACCCTTCCAATCGAGGTTATCCATTATGCGATCCCAGTTGGCGGAGTTGAACGCATTTCTTACATCCAGCGTAACCAAGGCGCACCATTTCTCCTGGCAACTTTGGACTGCATCTTTCACCGCTTCTATTGCATGGATCGTTGACCTGTTGGTCCTGAAAACGGATTGGTTATCAGCTAAGCCGCCATTCCTTTCAATTTCATCGGGTAATCGCATCCTGATAATACCCTCGTATAATTTACTCAACATATTTAGTAAACACAGTGGTCTATATGAGGACGGGTCTTCTGCGCTTTTTCCCTTCTTTGCAATTTTCCATTCTTTCGGAAAGGTTTGTTCGTTGAGTAGACAGTTTAACATGTCCAGGATCCATCCTCCATTTGTTTTGACGGCCTCTTTTATGGCTTCAGGCGGTATGTCGTCTATTCCAGGTGCTTTGCCATTCTTCATACCGGCCGCAGCTTTCTCCAGTTCTAGAACTGTGATGGGTTGGGCTTCTGTCATCTCATTTTTTTTGCGGTAGGAGTGATTGTCACGCTTTGTAACAAAGAGTTTTCCAATTATGGTTACCTTGCTTTCAAGTGGGAGTTCATACGGTGGGAAGCTTGTTAGTTCCCGTAAGGCGATCTTGTATCCGCTACACCAGATCTCATCATTGAGCTCGTCGCATAGTTTTAGCCATTGATTCTTCTTCTCTTTGCTAATAAGATTACGTAGCTCCTTTTTTTGTAGCTTGTATCTCTCCTCGGCCTCCACTCTTATGTCTTGTGGTGTGTTTCGTTTTTTTGCTGCACGTGTCAAGATTCTTCTAGTGCATGTGCACTGCCGCCATTTCTCTTGGATTGCGTCATTCCACCAATATGGCTCGGATTTTGGACTTGTTGTACAGGTACTGTTCTTATACGATTCCTTTATTGTTTTAGCGCATTGTTGGTGAGATACCCTTTCTTAGTTTGTCATGCCTGCGACTCTTACATCGATTTCTGCAGAGAACGCACCCCAGTCACATAGATGTGTCCGTCTTTCCATGCTCGGTCTTCTCGTATTGTTCGCACCACCGTTTATCTCAAAAGCTATACATGGGTGATCAGACAGATATTCTATTGGCAATACCTTTCAGCCATGTATCTTTCGGGCCATGTTATGGGTAGAACATGTAACATCTATATAGGATTTACTGTTTCCTCTATGGAAAGTTGGCGTGTCACCGGAGTTGTTGACTACTACGTTTAGTCTGGACATCCACTCAGTCCAATACTCTCCTCGTCTGTCGTTCACAGGAGAGCCCCATTGTATGGATTTAGAGTTTATGTCTTCCATTAAGATTGCTTCACCGTTATTTTGGTTTAGGTGGTTCATTATGTTATCTACTTTCCTTTCGAACTGTTCCTGTGGTATATTGGGGGAGATACCCAGCGATCAAAGGTATTCACATTACTAACCTCCACTTTTTGTTTAGGAAGAAGAAACCAACGTCACACTTACGGTTCTTTATCCATTCACTACTACGTTTTTATTGGGTTCACCTGCAATCACTATGTCTATGTTCATACGCCGCGCGGTAGCGTAGGCGAGGTCGTGGGCGCCGCGCCCTCTGCATAGGTTAGTTTGTAGGATTTTCATTTTGTCTAGCAGTCACCACCTCCGCTGGGGCCTTCCGATTAGGTCTCTTACTGCCTTTTTCGTTCACTAGGTCTCTAAAAAGAGGGCATTTTGTTTGATCCGCTCTGTGCCCGCTAATATTATATGCAGGACAAAAAGGCTCATTCTTACAGTCCTTTGCCCGGTGACCCGGGGCATTGCATCTAATAGATAGATAGATGGATAGTTTTATTGTCGTTACCCTGGTACAGACATTGCCACAATACAACTAAATATATAAAAACAAATACACATATAACGTGCCATCGAAAAAAAAAACATAATTGGTGTAGGCTATGTAAATGTTTTTGATCGTTGCTTTAGCCACTACCACATAATGACATTTATTATTTGACATTTTATTGTAACCAAAGTTTATAACCTCAAATTAAATGTCTAGGAATAAATGTCATTATGTGAAAGAGTCCATTCACATAGCCTACTCTAATTATGATTTTTTTCGATGTGTCTATAAAAAGTATAAATATAAAATTTGTATAAATAAAAAAACATGTCTTTGCAAATGTGTGCACTAAAAGTTTAAAGAATAATAGCCTTCAAGGGAGTATATCGGATGTTCCACTAGCAACCCTTTCAATCTCTGGCGGAATCCTCTTAGCGTTAGTGTTTTATAGCTGCCTGGAATGATGTTATATATCTGGAGAGCGTAGTAATTTGTTGATGTTCGTGTCGCCCCCACCCTGTGATAAGGTACCGCAAACTGTCCTGCTGTTCTGGTCGGATAATTGTGACAATCTTGATGTTGATCGTATTTGGATATGTGTTGGTGGATATATTCGGCACATTGTAATGTGTATACAGCAGGTAAAGTAAGTATTCCACTCTTTATAAAAAATGGTCTGCATGGGGTTGTTTTGGGTACCTTATAAAGCGCTCTAATAGCTGTTTTTTGTTTTAGGAACACCGTGTGCGCTTCCGCAGAGTGTCCCCACAGCAAGATCCCGTACGTGACTCTTGAGTGGAATAGCGAGTAGTAGGCAATCTTCGCTGCTTCAAACGTTGCTATTTCTGGTAGTCGTCTTACGGCGAACAAGGATGACGAAAGTTTACTACACAGCTCTTCACAATGATTTTTGAATTTCAGATTTCCAGACAGTTGAAGACCCAAGAAACAGACGGTGTCAGACCATATCCAGTTTCATTTCATTGAAAGACTGGGTTACTAAATTCATTTTATTTTTGAGAGATTGTATGTTTACATTTAGTAATTGTAGCATTGGATGGTCATTTAATTGTGGTTTTTCTGCTGCGGAATATTTATTTAATTTTTTCCCTTTTAGTTGGTTTATATTGTCTCCGGTGATTGTTTTGCTTGGAGTATTGATTTCGTCGAAAAAACCTGTACTTCGCGATTTCTATACCTAGCGGCCATCGTTCAGCATTGTATACCATCATCAACCAATTCGACATTTGGCCCTACTTTAAAGCAGTTGTATGTCTCGTCATTATATCTATTTTTCCTTTGAAACTTTATTTTAAATTGCTCCTGTCTTCCAAATTCTCCTTTCAATAATTCCAACATTTCATTTTCATTAAATGTTTCTTTAAATTTGCTTATATAAATTCAGTGCAGTTTACTATCCTGATATACTTGTGACGTATCATTTTTGTTTCCAATAACTTTTCCTTGTAGTTTCAATTTTGCGCGATTATTTTCTTCAGTACTCGTATTTGAATCTCTATGTTCTCTTTGTTTGTGACAATTGGGTTGCCTAATTACCCTGTTACTTTCAGTTTCTCGGGTATGGTTTGAATTCGGCGAGTTGACATTGCTGTAGTTAACTTTGTTGTGATTAGGCCTATTTGTGCCTGAACTAGAAGATGTAGGGACCTGTAACACTTGAACATTGTGTGAATTTAGATTATTCTTCTCACCGCTAGATGTTCCCGGTGTTTGTATTATTTTGATTTCATTAACTTTTGTATCTTCTTTAATAGGTGTTTTTACAAAGGTTGTACCAGAGGCGGTACTACTATGATTTGTAATGAGCATCTTCAACTTACTAATTTATTGCCATAATGTATCCTTAACTTCGTTGATGTACAGGGTGGGCAAATAAGCGGGGTAAGCGGCTGTATCTCTGAAACTAATGATCGTAAAGAGTTACGGTAAAAATTTTTATAGGTAAAGTGGGCAAGGGAAAATGCTGGAAATTATTTTCAAGTTTCCAAGATGGCCGCCAGTGGGCGTTTCCACCATCTTGAATTACATAAAGTTACGTTTCTCGCAATTTTCTTCAATGAATATAACAAAAAAGTATTTGCGTTTTAATGCTAACTTAAAGTCAAGCATTTTTTGTATAAACAATTTTTCTTTATCTTTCGAAATAAAGTGGTGGGGTGTATTTGAATGTTGTTTTAAATAAATGCCTGTAACTTCGAAACGGCTTAATGGATTTGGATAAATTTGGTATCATTGAAAAGAGCATTTCTTGGGCTTTTAGGTTTCTCGTAATCATAACAGTTGTGACTTACACGGCCGCCGATAGAGGGCGTTATTCGATATTATAACTAAAATATTGGATTTTCTCAAAAAATTTAAATGCGATGGTATGACTTTTTTTAGACTAGAAAATAGACAAATAACCAACTAATAAGCCTGCGCAAGTCGCATCTTAATATCTTTTTCCTAACTCGAATTATTTAAAAAAATACTAAACCAGGAAAATTCATATATCCCCATTTACAAATGCATCGCTTGCTTTCGATAAGAAGGCAAGTAGTAGGTCATGAAAATAAAAGACAAACTCCTCTCTAAAATATTCACAAGAAATGTTAGTTTATTTAGTGCTGTGATTTTAAGTGGCACGTTTTCGTATTTGTAAGCGATTTTCCTTTTAAATAAAGTTGTGGTCCTAAAAAGGACCGATTTTGAAAAAAGATTAATGCCTTCTGCGTTCAAATTGTCTTCCGTCATATTCCACACATTTTTCCAGTCTTTCTTGAATCGACAGAACCGCAGCCCCGATTTCTGCCGCTGATAGTTGTGGAATTGAGTTTCGAATTCTGTTTTCCATATCCATTCGTGTTTTTTTTTAATGTGGTGGGTGCTTAGTTGCAGTGACTCCGTAAACTGTATCGCTTGTCTGGCTATCACTGCAACTCTCGCGGTGTAGTTTTTGTGTGTGTATGTTGTGTTCAATTGGCTTTGTGACAGCATCATGTCGCCTTTTTATGATGCCGCACTGTTAATCACTTTGCTCCCAACAGCGAATGGCAAGTCGATCCGGGATTAAACTCTCTGAAAAAATGTCACCGTCCCTCCAGAGAATTGAACCCCGGCGCCTATCGTCCTCTCACAACAATAGTCAGCCGCCCAACCACTGCGGCCATCGACCCATTGTTGGTGAAGTTTGAAAAACAATGTCTTTTAAGCGTCCCCACAAGTAAAAATCAAGACATGTCAATAATATGTTAATATGGTTTCGGACATTAATTGAATAATGTGCCGGACAACCATCTAATTGCAGAAATATAGTTCTCCTAGTTGCGTGTGGCACATCTTCCAACAAATTGGCAAGTCGTTGATCAAAAACTCTAAGAAGCGGTTACCAGTTAAAGCTTGATCAAAAAAATAAGGTCAAATAATTCTGTCCCCAAAGATACCGCACGACACATTTAAACTCCAGCGTCCTTGGTGCTGCACTTCTCTTAACCAATGCGGATTTTCAGCGGACCAATAATGCATCTTATGACGGTTTACTCTACCATCACTACTAAAGGTAGCCTCGTTGGTCCAGAGAATTTCCGTTAAGAAATTTCTGTTTTCCTCAAGCATGCCTAGCATCCATTGACAATAATTTAATCTATTATCGAAATCTTGTTCATTTAGCGCCTGGTGCAAGACTATGTGGTAAGGATGTAATCTAAAAGTAAAAAACAACATATGCGTAAAAATAATACAATCAGAATAACACTGAATTGTGTATTTGAGAGTATGTGCTAAGATACATACTTGGAATTATTTACCTCTAATCTTTCAAAATATTTCTAACAGTTGTTCGTGCTATTCCCAAGTCTAAAGACAATGTTCTAGTTCCTACATGTTAATCACATTCTATGTAAGCCAAGACATTGATAATGTTTTCTTCGGTCCTTCCATTGCGACGCCTGCGACGTTTAGGACGACGAAAACTTCCAGTATCGCGTAATCGCTGTACCAAGCGCGGAAACACTCTTCTCCCATAATGACGGCGATCTGGATACCGTGTCGCGTACTGTCTTGCAGCCATAGCTGCATTTTGAAAACACTCGAAATAAATCGCAATCATGTCAACGGCTTCATTATTTGTGAGAGGCATTTTGATTAAAAAGTACTCAAATTATACGCAATCAACAATATTGGGCTGCGTGTGACAAAAGTTTGACGTTAATTGGCAATATTTTTGTTACACGATTGTCGTGTCCATGACCTACTACTTGCCTTCTTATCGAAAGCAAAGCATTTTTAAATGGGGATATATGAATTTTCCTGGTTTAGTTTTTTTTAAATAATTTGAGTTAGGAAAAAGATATTAAGATGCGGCTTGCGCAGGCTTATTAGTTGGTTATTTGTCTATTTTCTAGTCTAAAAAAAAGTCATATCATCGCATTTAAATTTTTGAGAAAATCCAATATTTTAGTTATAATATCAAATAACGCCCTCTATCGGCGGTCGTGTAGGTCACAACTGTTATGATTACGAGAAACCTAAAAGCCCAAGAAATGCTCTTTTCAATGATATCAAATTTATCCAAATCCATTAAGCCGTTTCAAAGTTACAGGCATTTATTTAAAACAACATTCAAATACACCCCACCACTTTATTTCGAAAGATAAAGAAAAATTGTTTTTACAAAAAATGTTTAACTTTAAGTTAGCATTAAAACGCAATACTTTTTCGTTATATTCATAGGAGAAAATCGCGAGAAACGTAACTTTATGTAATTCAAGATGGTGGAAACGCCCACTGGCGGCCATCTTGGAAACTTGAAAATAATTTCCAGCATTTTCCCTTGCCCACTTTACCTATAAAAATTTTTACCGTAACTCTTTACGATCATTAGTTTCTAAGATACAGCCGCTTACCTCTCTTATTTGCCCATCGTGAGTTTGTATGTTTCAATGTTCGAAATTATCCACAGTGCTGGGAAAACCATGTTGGTCTTCGTCTTCCATTAGCATACTTTGTTCTCGAAGTGATTTCTCCAGCTGCAATTCATTCAATTTATTAATACGACTCTGCAGGGCCTCAATTTTCTTATCCTTTTCCAAGCAATATTCGCATGTAGAGGTTATCTTGGAACAGCAGTCAATTTTTCCATCTTCTTCGATTCGCAAACCTTTGATTTTTAGTGCACAGCTTGCATGGTAGTTATTTCCACATGCACTACATGTTATGTAAGTTTTTACTGACACTGAACACGTGTTGCAATTTACATCTATAGTTTGTTTTGCTTTTTGAGCCGCCATGATGTACGAGGGATAATACAAACATTTGTCCTGTCTTCTCCTTGGCATTCTGCAGAGCGGTGCCCAAGCTGTAGGCCTTTAAAACATCTTAGAATCTGCACGCGTTTTTTTAACCACGCATGATGTCCATCCGATTTTAAGTTTTCCTATTTTGTCCAGGTTATCCCCAATTTCTTTTCCTACGAGTAAAGTAACTGCTTGGCTACCGCTAAGCATTGGTTGCAAGGATAGGGTTTTTATATATATTAATATAATATAATATAATATAATATAATATAATATAATATAATATAATATAATATAATATAATATAATATAATATAATATAATATAATATATGTTCGTTGGGATGTGGCGACCCCATCGGCAGGACTTGTCCTGGAGACAGCCTCGGGGGCAGCGTATCTACGCTGAAATGGGGAACACAGAGAGGCGTCCCCTTCCGACCCTAGCCTTAGGGGTGGGCAGAATGCCCGGATCCCCAGAAGGGCTTGCCTTAACCGGCCGGCCCGTGGACACCATTAAACCACAACCCAAATCCAAGGTGGCACCGCATATGGCCGATGATTACGTGGCTGGGGGGGAGTCCAGTCGCTACTATGCGGAACTCCGGATACCTGGCGACCTCCGGTTTAAAATAGCCCACTCGTAGTGATGGCGGGGCTCTGCTGCGAGCGACGTTTAGATCCCTAGCGACTCGTGGGAATAATATGGATAAGAATAATGAAATGAAAAAACAGGATGGACAAGCTGGAATGGTAACAGACGAACAGGCAATACATATGGACGATTTCGAAAAGAAACTGGAAGAGGCGTTAATTTTTGGCAGGAGGAGCTCCATAGCCAGGACCCCTCCGTCTACCCCCACTCAGTCGACAACAAGTCACCAAGAAGCAGCCAATACGATTGCCCCAAGTGATAGGAGAGACAGCGCAAGTAGTATGTGGCAAGATGACGATCTGCTAACTAGCCCGACCTTCAAACTTGTCGGAAAAGCACCCCTCGATATGTCACCTAGAACGAGAGCGAATTCGTTCCCAGGTGAAAATGCAAGTAGTCTACTCCTGAATATTTTTGACGATATGCAAGGAAGGAAAAGAACGGCGAAGAGACAACGAGATGAAGACGTCGAAGAAGAAACCCAGAATCTGAGGAAGGAAGTAGAAAAATTACTAAAAACAGTACGCGAGTTAGCGGCACTGACGGAGGCAAGCTCTAAAACCAAAACAGAAATAAAAAATCTAGTGAAGAAGCTGAGCCGCCAGGCAAGCGATGTCGACAAGGAATGGAAAATCTTCGATGAGCGAGAGGGAAAAACCAGACAAAAAACAGAAATTAAAGAGACCAGGTCTATAGCCTTGCAAACAACCTTCACAACAAACGTGGAAGTAGATAACGAAAGGAGTAAAGAGGAACACAAAGCTCGAGACGAGATATGGAGCATAATGGAAATGGAGAAGAACTGGGAGAGATGCCAAGAGGTAATGTTTAGGGAATGGCCACCGGATACCCTCAGAGTCACAAAGGAGGCAGTTGGCAATCCTCTAGGAGCATTATCCGACCGAGATCTGTGCGTCTACATTACGAAAGAAGTAGATGTGAATAAAGGGCTATCCAAAACTGTAATGGAGAGGATATCAGACCTGTGGGAATTAAATGAGGAAGGCAGCATCGACTGTGGCCTTACTTACATGTCTCAAAAAATAAATAAAAGACCCGACAAAGAACCTATTGATAAAATGGTTTTTCTTTTGAGCGCTCGAGAGGACCCGAAGAAAAGAACAAAGTCTGATATGGCTGCCGTCTATAGGAATCTAGAGAAAGTGAAAGAGGAAATTTTAGAAAGGGGGAAAACTAAACTGTCAGTCATCCCCCTGGAGGGTGCGGATCAGGAATGTTTAAAGAAAATGCTGGAGTATATTTTTATAGAAACAAATGTGGCTGTAGAAATATATTCGAAGAGGCGTAAGAAATCAGAGAAAGAAGATGACCAGCGGACCAAGCAGAAAACAAGACCCAAGACAGACGCCTTAATTTTGAAAACGGAGGGGAAATCTTATGCAGAACTGCTAAAAGCTGTCAAAGAGGTAGTCAACGATACTGAGGAAGAGATTCAGGCTGTAAGGAAAACAAAAAATGGAGATCTTCTCTTAAGCGTAGAAGCTGATAAAAACAGATTAGGCGACCTACAAGCTGCTATTAAGGACAAAATGGAAGGGGTACAAGCCAGGGCTATAAGAAGAGGAGAAATTATTCTGCATGTAGAAAATCTAGATGCGGTAACGACTAAGGAGGAAGTACAAACCGCTCTTGAAAAGGCCCTCAATGTAACGCGCCAAGATGTAGAGGTTAGATCATTGAGACCAACTAGAAGAGATAATCAAATAGCAACTATTGTAGCTGGTAGGGGAGATATAGCTAAGAAAATACTCAATGTAAGGTACCTTAAAATCGGATGGAACATGTGTAAAATAAAGGAGAGGGTAGAAATAGTGAGATGTTTTAGGTGCCAAACGTATGGACATCTTGCCAGAAATTGTAAAGGTCCAGATAAGGAAGACGCATGCCTTAAATGTGGGAAAAATGGACACAAAGCCATTATGTGTAACGGGGTAGAACATTGTGTTACCTGCAAAGTAGATGGTCACACATCAGGTTCCCTCAAATGCCCTGAATACAAGCGACTTCTGGCAAAAGCAAGAAGACCTAGCATCCTCTCACAATAATTTAAAATGGAGAATATAAAAATAATGCAAGGAAATATAGACAAAGGCCGAAATGCGATGGACCTTATGCACCAAATGGCATCAGAAAGAGCTGTAGATGTCATTATTATGGCAGAACCGAACCGAAAAAAACTGGTAATTTGGTAGACAACAATTTAGATGTCGCTATAAAACTCCTCAATAAGAATTTAAAAATGACAAATATGGCAGCAGGAGATGGTTTTGTGTGGGTGGACCTACAGTGCTTCGTAATATATGGGTGCTACATTTCGCCAAACGTTGGATTAGCCGTTTTCGAAACTTATCTACAGAATCTGAGAGAGAGCATGAAGGGGCATACGAAAGAGATCATAGTAGGAGGGGATTTCAATGCCAAATCTTACCTATGGGGTTCGAAGATAGAAGATAGAAGGGGAGAAATGTTGGCCGAGTGGATGGCGGAGGAAGATTTGGTAGTACACAATAGAGGAGGCACTCCAACTTTCGTCAGAAGAAATACAGAGTCCTACATTGATATAACATTTAGCACGAGGGACATTGCAAGCCAAGTTAAGAATTGGGAGGTAATACAGGAAGACAACTTAAGCTACCACCAGCACATAGTCTACGATATTGAAGACGGAAAAGATATAAGAAGCCCACACGCAATTGTGTATAACAGAGGATGGAGGGTGATAGACAAAAAAATTCCGCAAATGTCCCAAAGAGTAGGAAGAAATCTGCAAGCAGCAGAAGAAATAACTGCCAGTAGCCTCACGCAAGCTATAAGGGCAGCCTGTGATAAAGTCTTTCCTAAAAAGAGATACGACAGAAGGGGACAACCGGTGTACTGGTGGTCTGAAGAAGTTGCCCTTGCAAGAAAGACATGCATACAAAGCAAAAGGGCTATGGTTAGAGCAAATAAGGGATATGACGAACTTAAAAAGAATAACTGTCATAATACGTATGTGCGCAATAGAGCTGCTCTAAAGAAGGCAATATCGCTAGCGAAGAAAAAAGCTTGGGATGTGGTTATTGAGGACCTAGATTCGGACGTCTGGGGGAGGGGATACCAAATTGTTACCAAGAAGCTGAAGAAAACATCACCTACTTCTTTGTCTGCGGAAAAACAGATGGATGTGGCCATGTCTCTTTTCCCAAGATACACCGAGATAGAGTGGGCTAAGTACACGGTAAGCCAGGCACAAATACCTCTCTTCACCTTAGAAGAAATATTAGCAGCCGCGAATAAGATTAAGGGAAAGAAAGCTCCGGGACCGGATGGAATTTCTCCTGAAATAGTCAAGGCTGTGGTCAAGGATCATCCGGAGAAATGTCTTAAAGCCATGAATGATGTGCTGCAGACCGGAATATTTCCGAAAGAGTGGAAATCTGGGAGACTCGTGCTCCTGGAAAAGGAGAAAAAAGGCGACCAAGGGCATCCGGGCTATCGGCCCCTATCCATATTGAACGTGTTAGGAAACTCCTTGAACAACTTGTGCTCGTCAGACTAAAGGAAGAAATAGAAAAAAGTGGGGGCTGTCCTCGCAACAGCATGGTTTCAGAGAGGGAAAGTCCACAATAACGGCGTTAGGAAGAGTGAAGGATATGGTGGAGAGAGCGACGGAGGGACCGTTCAAGCAAAGGAAACTGTGCGCGCTTATTACAGTGGACGTGCAGAACGCTTTCAATTCTGTATCATGGGGAGGAATACTGGCGGAATTAAGCAAAAGAAAAATCGCTCCGTATGTGTACAATATTGTTGCCAGCTACCTGGAGGATAGGCGACTGATTATCGGAGATTCTGCCGAGATGGTGATCACATGTGGAGTCCCTCAGGGTTCAGTGCTGGGACCCACTCTATGGAACGTCTACTATGACGACATTTTAAAGATCTCGCTGCCGGGAGGAGTGAAACTAGTAGGGTATGCAGACGATCTCGCTGTGATTGTAATAGCGGATAACATCAATACAATCCAAAACTTAGCGAATCACACTCTAAAGCGGGTGGTCCTCTGGCTTGACTCCAAAAACCTCAAGGTGGCACCTCATAAAACGGAAGCGGTTCTTTTAGTAGGCGGCAGAAAGACAAATGACATAAAAATTAGGGTACAAGATACTGAAATTGAGAGTCAAGAATCGATTAAGTACTTGGGTATGTACCTCGGGAGAAACTGGAAGATGAGGGAACACATCAACAGGCAGGCGGAGAAAGCAACAAGGGCACTGGCTACGGTTAGTAGACTTATGCCAAAAATAGGCGGACCACGTGAACGTAGTAGGAGAATTCTATCTTCGGTAGCGCTGTCGGTAATGTTGTATGGCGCTCCAGTATGGATAGGGGCCATGGATAAGAGAGTATATCGAAACAAGTATCTCGGCGTGCAAAGAAAAGCGGCGATTAACATTACAGGGGCGTATAGAACTGTATCCACGACAGCTGTGCTCGTGATAGCTAGAACACCTCCAATATATCTATTAGCTAAGGAAAGAGAGGACATATACACAAAACGAGAAACCAAGAGCACCGCAAGACACCACCTACTTGACAGTTGGCAGGAGATATGGGAGAAAGAAGATGGTACAGCACGCTGGACAAAGGAGCTAATAAAAGATGTAAGAGACTGGTACTCGAGGAAGCATGGGGAAATCAACTATTTCCTCACACAAATATTGTCAGGGCACGGATGTTTTCGCGCTTATCTAAATCGTTTCAAGATAAGCAGTACGGACGCATGTATCTACTGCGGACAAAGCGATACTGTGGAACACACGTTCTTTGTATGCATGAGATGGAATGAAGACAGGAAACGGGTTATACAAAAAGTAGGAGTACTGACCAAGGAGAACCTCATTGAGAGGATGCTAGAGGATGAAGAGCACTGGCAGGAAATTAATAAAATGGCTAAAAACATCTTAGTTACCAAAGAAAAGGAAGAAAGAATTTCAAGGAAGTAGACCACTAAGAATAAGGAGTGCTCGAACAACGTAACCACCTCTCCTTGAAGTAATGCCCACGCAGTTCCGAGGAGAGAAGATCGCAAAGGTATAGAGGGGTTTTTTAGTTGGTGGAAATCCAACACTATCCAGCGAACCGGGCCGCTGGTTGTCTTTGAAAGATTTTTCCCCTCCCCAAAAAAAAAATATATATATAATATAATATAATATAATATAATATAATATAATATAATATAATATAATATAATATAATATAATATAATATAGGAGTAATATAATATAATATAATATAATATAATATAATATAATATAATATAATATATTTTATTGTTTGTCACTTCGAAAAGTTCGGTTGTATTAGGTACTGCCCTTTTGTGATTATAATAAATAAAATATTGCAACGAACTTCGTGAAATTAAATATTTTTGACATATATGTACAAATTGTCAGCATGTTACAGATACGAGAATACAAAATGCAATAATTCGACTTTGACAACACCGTACATCTACCTTGTATCACCATCTCCGTCATTCTAACGCATACATATATTTCACCATTGCATGTAATGCTATTTATCTGGGTTGTCCAACCTGTATGTAAACTTGGAATGCTTATTTTAAAGCCCGTAACACATTAAAATCTAATTTTTATCATCATTAACACTTCATTAAAGACACATGTACTCCATTGAAGTAGATAGAGTAGTGTAAAACAAATGGGTTCCTTCTATCCACTGATAGTGTCCAATTGTTGATACATTCGAGTAGATTTGAAATAGCAGATATGCCTGGCATAAATCCGTGTTGCGACTCTGGGATTATATTATTACTTAGTAGGAATTCAGTAAGTTGTTCGGAAATGATCTTCTCCAATGTCTTGCAGGGTATCGATGTCAGACTTACTTGTCTGTAGTTTTTTGGATCTAATTTGTCACCTTATTTATATACTGGAATCACTGTTGACTCTTTCCATAGTTGTGGTAGTTTGCCCTCCTTCATGGATAATTTTTGTTAGCGGTCCGATCAAAGCTTTGATATTTTTTAAAAACATAGGATGTATTCCATCAGGGCCGGGGCTTGAATTGGTTTTTAGTCCTGCAATAATCTTATCTACCTTACTCTCCGTAATTTCGATGGTGTCCAAAGATCTCATTTCTCCTATCCGTTATGGTTGAAAAATTTGATTTGGGCTCAGAGGTAAAATTGTTTTTAAATTCAGTGGCGAACGTATTGGCTGCATCTTTTGAGTCATGTATTAGTGGTTGGCTGTTATTTCTGAGCACAGGGGTGCTGACTTTTGATTGTAAGGTGCTTTGGATGTACCTAAAGAATTCCTTAGAACTCTTGCTGGTCACTAGATCGTGTTCGTATTTGGCTTTCACGTCTCTAATATCCTTAGTGATGGTGTTGCAAAGGGTTCTGTAGTGATGGTAATCAACTTCGGAGTTGGATGCTTTGTATCGATGCCAGCTTTTCCTCTTATATTGTTAATTTTTATACTTAAAGCGCGAGATATCCATGGTTTGATTTTCGATGTTTTAATGGTACGTTCCGGCACATAATAGAAGATGCTTTGTTTTTTATCTTTATTGAGGTTTGATAGCATCTGCGAGGTGGCCAGTATGACTAGGTGATCACTCAATCCGACCGGAGGCTCAAAGTTGATAGTTGATGAGATTAGGAATGCGTCGGAAGTGAATATAAGGTCTACTGCATACATTTGGATTGGCAATCCTGTATAAGTAAACTCAAATACTCAAATGTTTTGTTATGACAGTTTTGTGCGTGTTGTGTACTGTGTGGGTTAGATTTTCTTGCATTACTTTTATATTAATTTCGCGTTTAAAGCCACTTGGTCAGTTCTTTTAAGAGCTATTGAATGTATTGTAACTTTTGTGAAGGTTAGTTAGGTGTATCTATTAATAACAACATTGAATGTAATAATAAATAAAATAATTTTATTTTAGGTTCAGTGGCGGCTCCACCATAGGGTCATTTGGTCAATGACCTCCCAAAAATGTTGACAATATATAAAGAAATATTAATTATTACGTGTTTTATTAAAATAGGTAATTTACTCGCAAAAGTCGCAAATATAATTAACTTAAAATTTATCGGCCGTCCCTCGTATTCCAACCTCCTGAACTTTGGGCTGGCGGTGCGAACTGTCCTCATTGTATTAAAGTTACGTGGAAATATTGGAAGAACTCGCAGCGCCCGAACCGACGCGAACGTACGAAGCATATAATCTAGTTTGGGTTATAAGCCCACCCATACCATTGGCACTGACCGTCAAGATTTAAAATGGAACTAGTGCAGCCCTCTATATTTTAGGGAGGCAGAATGGCCGATATTTATCACGGTAGATGGAACCCTTGAAGAATAAAATTGGAATTGGAATAGTTTGCTATTTAGGTTCTGATATTATTATTTTCGTACTATTTTGATAGTTTAATATAAGTGCATAGGGTGTGAAAGCTCTTGTCAAACAGTTTTATAACAGTGGCTAATAAAACGGTATGCAGCATTTTAAAATATTTAAATGAATATTATAGCTTTTGATATGTGTTCATGGACTAAAATATCAAAAATTGTGTATAAGAATGTAAAGAAATTAATTAATCTTAACGTGATGTGTCCTGTCCATAGTGAAACAAACAAAGAATTTTTAAAATTTAATAAGGTTAACAATATCTTCTGGGGTGCAACACATTTAATGGCAAGTTTTAAGAGGCGTATTACTTGTCTAAAAAGCAAAGGACATGATATTAATAATGGCATATAATAAATATGTTGAATCACTAAAATAATTAATGTAAAATAATTCTTGTATGCACGAGTTGTGTAATATATGTATATAATAAAGCTTACAGAAATGAAATCATGGTATTGTAACCTCACTTAACTTTTTGCCATTATATTAAAAACAGCTTTAATTATCTAACATGTGATTTTATAAGCTGATTTGTCTTGTGAGTTACATTACTGAATTTTATACATTTCAAATGGTAGGAAATATATCGTTGGAATATATTAAAAATTTGTTCAAATATGTAACCGTATTTACAGTATACATATTTCCAATGAATTTTTTATATATTTTAATGGAATATTTCTCATTTGAAAATATACAAAATTCGGTAGAAGAAACATTTTATTTTAAAGTTTTACGTTTTCTGAAACTGTCAATTTATTAACTTTACTGTGCACACTGCCAATGACAACTGTTGAAAGTGAGCGTTGTTTTTCGACCTTAAGAGGGTCGTCTACCAGCTGATTATTTTACAGCGGTGCCATATTTTCATAATTCTGTAAATCGTTTGCTTGATTTTATTTCAATATAATTTGAAAATTGGACTACAAACACATATTTCTACAAATGTTTTACATCTACATATACAATTTTGTCTATTAATATTCGGTATTAACTTCACAATCTCTTTTCCCGTTATAGGCCGTTACCTTGATACAGGAATCGAGATTACACTATTAATTTTTCGATTTAATTACTGAAATTTGCTATGAGCATTCAAAATACGTCTACACATGTGTGTATGAAGCCCGATTTTAAAATACGTTTTAAATAAATGATAAGAACATTATATTATGAAAAAATTATATTATGAAAAACTGTGGCAACATCGCCAACTGTCAAACGGTAGTCGGGCCTCTTAAATAGAATAAAGACCTTCTTACGCAACACCATGAGGCCAGACAGATTATCCGCTTTAGCGATGTTGAGTATCGAGAAGTCATTTGTAAAAGGAATATGCGATTTTAACGAACGTGCTATTCAACACTTTTCCACTGACAAAGAACGAAAAATGGACCTCCAGTTTAAGACTATTTAAAGCGGAATTTAAAGGTAAAATATTTATAATTTTTTAAGTATGCCTATTTTTTAAATTTATTTTTGACATCCCAGTATAATTGACCACGAGTCGCCACTGTTTAGGTTATAACCTCCAAAATGGCATTTACCATTGAACACGATGCATTCATTTTAATGGCCCATTATAGAAGTGCTACACAAGATGCCGAAGGCATTTGGAGTTATTCAATTCCAAGTTGTATAGAGCAATTCATACAACACTTTCCAGATTTTACCTTTGATTATGATTCATTTCGACATCGTAGACATATTATAACACATCGTTTTGAAGACAAACATTGTATTTGTAAAGGAGAATCTACTGGCAGGCCCACCAAATTAACTGAAGCTGTAGTAGATTACATTCAGCAGCGAGTGGAACGTAGCCCTCATAAAGCAGTTGCAAAACTGTCGCAGCAAACAGGTATTTTATATTTATTTTTAATTGTACAAAGTTAACATTCAATCAGATGTTCATTAAAGACAATATCTACTACAACTATAGCCCCTATATATGTACATATGTATTTACTTCTGTATGGAGTAAGCGGAAGAATCTAAAAATTTTCCGATAGAAATTATGTACTATATACACGCGAAAGATTGAAGGAAATAATTTACAAGTCAATGTTGCATAAGCTAAACAAGAAGTAAATGTTTATGGTCGTAGTGAAGAATGTACATGACTTGGCAAACGTTTTCTGTAGTAAATTTGTATCCATGCACCGACTTCTCGTACGCTATTTAATTTATGAAGAGGTGATCCGAGATATGCGAGTCGCTCTTTACTATCATGCTGTATTCTGATGTTCTTAAGCAAGGTATGTGATGTAAAATTGTATTGGAAAAATTGTTACAATATCTGTATACTGTAGGTATGTGTATAGTTTATAACAAAGATAATGTCACCCACTGTATTAAAAGTGCTTTAACAAAATGACAGTCCTAGTACTGTCCTTACATTGAAGTACTTACTTTTAATATAGCGCACGTTATATGGAACATATCGAAAAGGACAACAAGAACGAGTAATTAAAATCTGTATTATTTTCTGAATGTATATGTACATATAATGTCAGTGTGTTGTTTACCATTCACTACCATTTACACTTAGTTTTCGGCTTCAAATTTAACCACAAGATATTACTATATTAAGACCTTCCGAATAATAATTCAAAATTTCATGCTCAAATTAAGGTTTTTAATAAGAGGGACAAAACGCTTCAGCCCGCATCATATTAGGTAAATTTAATAACTGAAAATGTTGGCGGTAAATTTAAATGATAGATACAATGAAATGAAAGACGAGTTTATGAACTTAGTACTTAAATATATATTTAGTACTTAACTTCATGAACAGATTACATTTATAAAAAAGTAATAGTAGTAGTTTATGCCTTTATGTTGTTTATTAATATTTAAGTAAAGAAATATAATAATAGTATAGACAATATGTTTTTATGTTTATGGTATTTTTTTTCTTGCTGGTATGGTAGGATGCATTATCCATTACAATGACACTATTCTCAGGCAATTTTTGTCAAATATTATTGAATCATCTCTCAAAAACATCTGCATCCATTTTATTCTGGTAATCAGCTGTTTTCTTCCTTCAAATATCAACAAGCCATCGTCAACAAAACCATTTTTCGAACCAATATGTAAAATAATTAAGCGTGTACCTTTACCAGGAGGATTTTTCAGACCCGTTGTTACACCATCTATAAATGCTTGTCTGCGTGTTGTAACATTAACATCTACTCACACTTTTGCTTTTGTGTGTCCTTCATTAGGCCAGGTTTCATTTAAGTAATATATTGGACATTGGTCAGTTAAATATCTTCGTCTCCATAAAACAATGTCTTCACGTTTAAGTAGATAGAATACTTTTGCGATTACATCTTAAAAGCCTATAAATAACTAGTCTACTGATAAGTGATAGCATATGCTTATAGTTATATACATATATGCTTATAGTTATATACATATATGCTTATAGTTATATATACTTATAGTTATATAGTTATTTCTATTTAAAAAATGTTGATATTGTCTCGGTAATTGTAATTGTTCTTAACAGATAAAATTATGCTGAATTCGATTAGAACTCTCACATTTTCTGGTAAAAACTTGTATATTGTGATGTTACATGGCTTCAATACTAAAATATATGATTATAAATGCAAATAACAACTCTACTTATCATGCGATTACTCTTAACTACTTAAACTCTTTTAAATAAAAGAAAATAGATACGGCAAATAAATTTGCTGTATTCTTCTACTTTTTACAAAATTGTTTTACTAACTACCCTGGTTCGCTACTTTAGCTACCTATAAATACTTATTTATAATTGTAGATCGCTTACAATCTATGATGCGCAGACAATATCTTCTTACTGTATCCCACGGTGATATGCCCCTGCTTATACGAAACTATACGTCCTGGATTACGGTTATTCACAAGAATTTGTTTAATCTGGCTTTTTCAAAGGATATTAATATTCAATATATATACAGTGTGTCCCCGATTACTGCCCGGAGAGGAAAATTTTTTTTATTTTTTATTTTACGGAGAAAAGTTATTCTTAATAAAAAGTTTTGCTTGTCGAAATAGCCACTTTGCAGCAAATAAATTTGAGCTATGATCTACAGGGTGTTCATAAATTAAGAATATAAGAAAACGGTTCAAGAGTGAAGTACATTCATGCTTGATGTAACAGAAAAACATTATAACAAAAAGTTGTTTATACTTAAAAAATAACACAAAATACAAAATTTGAAATCAAAATTAGATGAAAACATTTAGGCAATAGGTAGCACAGTATCTACATGATATTAAAAATGCGACAATGCGGCCATGAGAGAAACAATGGAAAGCAATCTACGACTGTATTATTTAATTGACAGCTCCTATTTTTTGTGGTTGTGTGTCATTTAAAAATTGCGTTACGAATAATTAAAAAATGTTATGTATGAAAGTAACAATTTCGGGAATAATATTGAGTCACTAAAAACCAAAATTAGACAATGTGTCGCGGACATTCCGTTACAAGAAATAAGAAATTGCTACAAGGAGTTCGAAAGACGGGTGGAATTATGCGTAAACGTGGGTGGAATGACATTTGAATAGCATTTTAGTATTTAATATCATGTAGATACTGTGCTACCTATTCCCTAAATATTTACAACTAATTTTCATTTCAAATTTTGTATTTTGTGTTATTTTTTAAGTATAAACAACTTTTTGTTATAATGTTTTTCTGTTACATCAAGCATGAATGTACTTCACTCTTGAACCGTTTTCTTATATTCTTAATTTATGAACACCCTGTAGATCATAGCTCAAATTTATTTGCTGCAAAGTGGCTATTTCGACAAGCAAAACTTTTTATTAAGAATAACTTTTCTACGTAAAATAAAAAATAAAAAAAAATTTCCTCTCCGGGCAGTAATCGGGGGACACACTGTATATATAGAAAAAGGATTTCAATGAATTTATATATATATATATATAGTTGAATTGATGTGAAAAAATCAGTTGCTGACGCTGATTTGTCGTATATTGATGTAATGAAATTACTGTGATTAACACAGAATTCGGGTTTAGTTTTTTAATAAAACAAGTATTTTAGCCTTGTGACGTTTCGGAGACTAATTTTCTCCTTCCTCAGACCTATTTATTAACAAACACTAATAAATTTTAACAAGTTTTAAATTTGACGGTGAAAAACTTACATTGGGCTTTACTTTAAATTTATGTAGACATTGAAACTTGCTTCAGGCATTAATGCACAGTGTAGTAATTATATACACCTATTATTAACTGATTTTGAGAATGGTATGTACTTTGTCACTAAATTTAATATGTTATATTTGTTTAAAACCTTGTAAATGGGACGTTACGAACAATAAATGTAGAATAATATTTTAAAATCGGATGCAATGTCATGTGTAAGTGAGATGTCCAGAAAGCAAAAAATTTTTCTTTTTAACAAATTTTCGAGGATATTTAGATGTCGCACATACAGGGGACTACAAAAGAAAACTCAACTATAATGTGGGGAAAGAACAAAAGCCTATTGGAGCTTTATTTTAATGTTTTCAACTATATTTGAATAGATATTGGAAAGAGATGACGATTGTTCTTTTGTATTTAAATTTTTGGTGATTCTATTTATAGCTAAATTCTCCAAGACTAACCTTTTATTGTAGTTATTTTGATTAAATAAAAAAACCGGATTTTCAAGGTCTATGTTGTGATTGGTTTGGTGGACGTGTGCCGCAAGGGCACATTTTTTGGGCTTTTTGAAATCGCTTTTGTGTTGGACAGCGCGCTCGCGCCATCTTTGAGTTGTTTGACCAATGTAATAACTTTGACAGTCAATACATTTAACTGCGTAAACTACATCATGGTGTTGGTAAAGTGGAAGTTTAGTTTTAAGTTTAGTGAAAAAATTTTTGGGTAGGTATGGCAGTTGTGAAAGCAATATTAATGTTAGTATCCTTAAATAACATTTTAATTTTATCGGTCAGTTTGGGGATATAAATCAGTGATTTGTATATGGGGCCCTGTGTATTGTTGGCAGTGGAATTATTGAGGGGTAGATTAATATTGTAGGGATGTTGGCTTGAGAAAAGGATTCTTTTGGTCAGATAGAATACTAAAAATAACACACCCTCAATTTATAAATGAGGATTTAAAAATACTTCTTGATATCCTACGTAAAAATGATTTCCCACAACATCTGACCAAAAGAATCCTTTTCTCAAGCCAACATCCCTACAATATTAATCTACCCCTCAATAATTCCACTGCCAACAATACACAGGGCCCCATATACAAATCACTGATTTATATCCCCAAACTGACCGATAAAATTAAAATGTTATTTAAGGATACTAACATTAATATTGCTTTCACAACTGCCATACCTACCCAAAATTTTTTCACTAAACTTAAAACTAAACTTCCACTTTACCAACACCATGATGTAGTTTACGCAGTTAAATGTATTGACTGTCAAAGTTATTACATTGGTCAAACAACTCAAAGATGGCGCGAGCGCGCTGTCCAACACAAAAGCGATTTCAAAAAGCCCAAAAAATGTGCCCTTGCGGCACACGTCCACCAAACCAATCACAACATAGACCTTGAAAATCCGGTTTTTTTATTTAATCAAAATAACTACAATAAAAGGTTAGTCTTGGAGAATTTAGCTATAAATAGAATCACCAAAAATTTAAATACAAAAGAACAATCGTCATCTCTTTCCAATATCTATTCAAATATAGTTGAAAACATTAAAATAAAGCTCCAATAGGCTTTTGTTCTTTCCCCACATTATAGTTGAGTTTTCTTTTGTAGTCCCCTGTATGTGCGACATCTAAATATCCTCGAAAATTTGTTAAAAAGAAAAATTTTTTGCCTTCTGGACATCTCACTTACACATGACATTGCATCCGATTTTAAAATATTATTCTACATTTATTGTTCGTAACGTCCCATTTACAAGGTTTTAAACAAATATAACATATTAAATTTAGTGACAAAGTACATACCATTCTCAAAATCAGTTAATAATAGGTGTATATAATTACTACACTGTGCATTAATGCCTGAAGCAAGTTTCAATGTCTACATAAATTTAAAGTAAAGCCCAATGTAAGTTTTTCACAGTCAAATTTAAAACTTGTTAAAATTTATTAGTGTTTGTTAATAAATAGGTCTGAGGAAGGAGAAAATTAGTCTCCGAAACGTCACAAGGCTAAAATACTTGTTTTATTAAAAAACTAAACCCGAATTCTGTGTTAATCACAGTAATTTCATTACATCTATATATATATATATATATATATATAGTCGCTTCGTACAATCCTGATCCACCGATACTAAAACTTACCGACAATTCTGAACCACGCCGACAATTCTGAACCAATATACTGGTTCAGGATTGTTTACCGTGTTTTCTGACTTTACTATCCGTAAGTAGAATATGCATTTACTAGACTACATAGCTGACATGTGTTAGAATCTATAACTGCTAGATTTCTGAATGTTCTATCAGAGGGAGTTTCTATAATTTGATATTATCAGTGGTTCAGGAGTGATAGAAACTCCGAATAATAGTTCCGTGTGTATCCGCAAGAGCTCGCTATTTCGAATTTGATCGTGTATATTTCATAGAATGTGAACGGTATAATCTGAACCGGGAAATAGGCAACGCTGTAAATTTCGGGAGAATACCTATCTAATTTTTTAAACACTCCGCGGCACTTAATTGAACGCAATACCTATTACTTTGTTAAAAGCACACTTTTCTTAACTTTTGTATTTTGTGCCTTTTTAAACTGCTATTTTAGGCTAGTTTTACGAGTAAGATCAAAAAATTTTGAAATTTAGATTAACTAACAAATTTTACTTGGAAACCTGGTACGACACTTTTGATTAAACGCAGCCAAATAAAACAACAAAATCGCTGGAAAAAAATTACTTAATAATGAGTGTGACCACCATTCTTATTTACAACTTCAATCATTGTATTGGGTAAAGAATTGTATAAATTTTGGATTTTGGATTTAGAGGGCAATTTAGTCCAAGCTTCTCGAATTGTTTGTTTTAATTATTCCTTGTTCAGAAACTGTCTGCCATCAGTGTAAATCCGTCGGGACAGCCATCCCCACACATTTTCTATTATGTTTAGATCGGGCGAGAGAGCTGGCCATGGCAATAAAGTAATTCCGTTGTCCTGGAACAATTTTTGGCAACTCGAGCACTGTGTACGAGCATTATCCTGCTGGAAAATGAAATCTTATGTGCCCAATTTATTTTGGGTCACTTCTTTTCATTTTCCATGAGTTGGAGGTACTTTTGAGCAGTTGGGGCTCCTCTACGAAAACTAGATCGACGGCTCCGGCATTAAAAATTGCACCCCATACCATTACTCCTCCACCACCTTGCGATCTACGTGATATTATTCTGGGCTCCTTTCTCAAATGGTGCCAGTAATAGCGAAAACCGTCAGGTCCATCCAGCGTAAAACGTTTTTCGTCCGAAAAATCAACTTTCTTCCTGCCATGCAATGTGCTCCTTGGCAAAATTCAATTTTCGTTCTCGATGTCGGGCAGTTAAAGCAGGTTTTCTCTTCAATCGCGAGCATCGAATGATGCAGATATTCCTGCAGCATCTCTAATTTGCCTTGCCCTAGCGGCAGAATTTGATGCAATTGTTAGGATGTTCCGTTTTTCTCGTTCGGTAGTTGCTGTAGCAATTCGCCCTCTTCGTTTTTTGCTATAATTTTCCTTGTCTTGAAGATAATTGCGGATTACACGATCACTCGGCCTTAACTTTCTCGCTGTTTCTCGTATTGAAAGGTTTTCGTTTTTCAAAACGTCAATTTGTCCTCTTTCCACTTCAGTGAAGGCTTTTTCACCTCCCATGTCTCTAAACAAACTAGCCAAACACAATTTTTTCTTAAAAACTACAATCACAGAAGAACTGAAATGCGTTCAATTAAGTGTCCTACTATTTCTACCCCATTAGTACAATTCTCCGCGGCACTCGAATAATCCCTAATTTCTGCCGGCCAGATTTCCAAGAAATATTAGAAAGTCGATATGGTATACTTAAAATTGTATGGATTTGTACATTAACCTTTATTTTTAAATATATTACTTGCGGTCAATCAAGTGTCGCGGAGTGTACTATTACTAGGGCTGGGCGATACCGACATTTTTGGTATCGGGTATCGATACCAATCGAGGTATCGATACTTACCGATGTATCGATTACGTGCATGGTATCGATTCCTAATACTGGAATCGGTTGTATCGGCAGGTATGGATACTTGCGAACCGATACCTTAATATCGATACTTTAAATCGATACCTTGGTATCGATACCACAAATTTGTTCCTTGAATCGATACCTCCAACTGATTCCTTGAATCGACACCTCGAATTGATTCCTTGAATCGATACCTACGATTGATTTGTAGATATAGATTTTTTCAGGTTGATTTCAATAATTATATTCAATAACATATCTACGGTATCAAATGTACAAATGTGTAGTGCGAAGTACCATATCTCCCCTTGTAAATATTTTTCAGAAAAACAATTACACAGATGTTACTTGAATTGATATGGCATGTTCCAAAATTACTTTCACTTATACAGGGCGTTCCATTTTCACTCAAAAAATACATCTTTGTTACTTTAAATATAATGGTATAATTTTTTTCAATGCAATCGATTCTACGCATTATTTGCAAATATGTTGTATTAAGGTTCCCTATCCCTAAATTCAACTGTTCCGAAGATATTTACAATTTTCCCTAATAATTTCTTATTGCACCATCTTAAAGAATAATTAATGTTGTAAAGAACTTTGAAGCATAAGGTATCAAGCTTCTGCGAACGAAAGTAAAGAGTGATTGAAATTTTAATGTTTAAAGACATCTGAATTGGTTGCTAATTTCTGCACACCCTGTATAAATTTTGTTGAAAGTTATGACGGTTTTCAATATCTATGACCCTTTAGTTTGCTACCTTACGGTTCAAAGGGCTTTACAATATTAATTTTTCTTTAAGATGGTGCAATAGCAAAATATTAAGGAAAATTGGAAATATCTTCGCAACAGTTGAATTTAGGGATAGGGAACCCTAATACAAAATATTTGCAAATAATGCGTAAAATCGATTGTATTGAACAAAATTATACCATTTTATTTAAAATAACAAAGTTGTATTTTGTTCAGTGAAAACGGAACACCCTGCAACACCTAACATTTGAGACATAGTGCAATTATGTCCAAGCAATATTTCGAATGAGTTTTAACTAAATAAGTTTTACGGCCGTTTGCACCGTCCCTAGTTAAACCAAGTTAAGTTATAATTAAATTAAATCTTAGTTAAATCGGAATTTTAGTTGCACGGAGATCTAAACAAAAGATTAAAATGTAAATCAATAGTTAAATCTTTTGTTAAGATTTCCGTGCAACTAAAAATTCCTATTTAACTAATTTAACCAAGATTTAATTTTAATTATAATTTAACTTGATTTAACTAGGGACGGTGCAAACGGCCGTTAGTAATTTTATTTCAGAAATTGCGTTCACTACTGCATATAAATCATAAATCTGTAGTTAATTTACGAAAGAAGCTTGGCAACAGCGTACTGGTTCAGCTTATTCCGTAGGCATACAATAAAATGTATATATGGTTCAGAACGGTCGGATAAATGCAAATGGTTCTGCATTGTATGGTTTACAGGAGAGAATATACACTTCAAAATCTAAACCTGTTTTTGGTGTATACAACTTATAATTGCGTTCCATTGGTTGCATACTATTATTTTGTAGTATATGTGTGGTAATATACTCATTATTTCCTGGTGGTTCAGGATTGTACGAAATTGTTAATGGTTCAGCATTGATAGAAAGATGTATATATATATATATATTCTACAACAATATCTCCAAAAAAGGGGTATATATCTTGTTAATGATACCTTCAAAGCATTGGATGCATGTTTACAAAACCAAAATTTTCTATTCATATGTTGTAGGCGATACCAAAACATTGTTTAATGATTTTAAATATATTTTCAATTTTGATGGATACAATCTGTTCCAGTTATTTCAACAATTGTTTTATATTATATTATTTCCATGGAATTTTATCTCCATGGAGTTAACCATTTTACTTGTGTTCGTTCATATTTTTAAATTTAAATATTACATTTTACCGCCATTTTGGCGACCAATCATTTTACTATATTTTTTAACCAGTGTTTTAGTAGTACAAAGAAAACCATGTAAGATAGTATTAATATATATACAGTCCATTAAGCATCGTTGTATTATTGCAAAACTCACTGTGATCCAACACAACATATTTTTGGTCCGATCGATCCGGATGCAGCAATTGAAAAAGAAGCAATACACACAATAGGAAATTGGTCAGCAGTGAGTCCTACAAGCATACATTTCACATTTTCTAGTATCCACCATTTCCTAACCTTCTCGACCACGTGGTAAGTTAGCGAATTTTTCTTTCTTATTACGTAATTACATTGTATATTTCGCATATGATATTTAGTGGGTCATGGCAGACGAACAATTGAAGACGTTAAAGTCACGTAGGGGACAGTTAAAAGCTCAACTCACACGGTTCACAAAATTTATTGGCGACGAAAACAATCGCGATAAAATTACAGAGCTTAACACACGCATACAAAATTTAGAAACTAGTTTCAACAAATTTGATGATATTCAGAATCAAATTGAGCTACTGGACTTATCTACCGATCAAGAGTTAGAAAGGTCAGAGTTCGAAAATACATATTTTGCAAAAATAGCTAAGGCTAAGGAGCTCGTAAGTAACTTCAATAGCAATAATTCATTAGAATCCTTAGTTTCAAACAATGCTAATACACATGTGAAACTACCGCAGCTTAAAATTCCTGAATTTCACGGTAATTATGATAAATGGATGCAATTTTACGATACATTTCGCACACTCATTGATGAAAATGGTACGTTAACAAACATTCAAAAATATTATTATTTACAATCATCTTTAAAGGGAGATGCAGCAAAGGTTATTAGTTCCTTGGAAATTTCAGACACAAATTATAGCACGGCTTGGAATTTGCTAAAAGGAAGATTCGAAAATAAAAAAATCATAATAAAATGTCACGTAAAAAACATATTTGATTTACCACCTGTAGTTAAGGACTCTTATTCGTCACTGCAAACATTTTTAGATAATTTCTTAAATCATTATCGTGCATTAAAGAATCTTGATGAACCCGTAGATAGTTGGGGTACACTTTTAATATACTTACTCTGTTCTAAGCTTGATATAAATAACAAACGCGAATGGGAAATTAAATCACAAAATGAAAAATCACCAAATATGGATTATTTCATTAAGTTTTTGACAGAAAGGGTATCATTACTAGAATCTATCGATAAAGGTACTAATACAAATTCATCTGCGAAAGTTCACGTTCATGTTGCTATTTACGATAAATGCATGTATTGCGATGAACAGCACAAAATATTCGGTTGCAAAAATTCCTTCAACAAACAGTAACGGCTCGTTATAAAATTATACGTGATTTAAAAGCTTGCATAAATTGTTTACGTAAAGGTCATTTAGCAGCCAACTGCAACAGCAGTAAATGTAAAACTTGTGGTCAGAAACACAACACTTTATTACATTTTTCACGTGAAAACTCAAGAACAAAATCCACTGAAGATATTAGCAAGATAGAATCTCCAGAAAATAAAAAAACAACGACTTCTGAAGACATAAGGAAGACCGATTCTAACATAATTGTAGCACATACACATAACCTAGGGTTTACTATTTTGTCAACGGCTATAGTATACATTGTTGACAATTCAAATACGACTATTAAATGTAGAGCACTTCTTGATAGCGGATCGCAATCAAACTTTATAACATCCAATTTATTCAAAAAATTGAACTTACGCAATACCAAAATTCATTTACCCGTAACAGGTATTAATTCACAAACTACCTACATAGACAAGGTTGTACAAGCAAGGATAATGTCAATAGATCATAAACATCAATTCAATCTTTCACTTTTAGTGATATCTAAAATCACAGATAATGTACCACAGCAAGACATACAACTGGACATTCCTAGCGATATTCATTTGGCAGATCCAACCTTTTATAAACAAGGCGACATAGATATTTTGTTAGGTGCCAACATCTTTTATGAGTTGCTCTTGCCTAATCAAATCAAATTAGGTACCAATAAGCCAATTTTGCAAAACACGAAATTAGGATGGATTGCAGGCGGTTCCATCAATGAAACGTCGCATATACAGGGTGTCACATGTAACGTAACTTGTAAAGATTTTCAAAATCAATTGCAATCATTTTGGCAAATTGAGGAAGACTTTGCAAGCGAAGTTATATACTCACAGGAAGAACTTAATTGCGAAAAGCACTTTTGCGAAAATTTTGCACGCGATAGTACTACAGGTCAATTTACGGTCAAACTTCCATTTCGTGATAATTTAGACGAGCTTGGACATTCTCTAGATATGGCTATTAAACGGTTTACATCACTTGAAAGAAAATTTGCACGTGATCACAATTTTAAACAACAATATGTCGGTTTCATGGAAGAATATCGAGATCTAGGTCATATGACTGCTATAAATGAATCCGAAGAAACTAAAACTTCATATTACCTCCTCATCACGCAGTATTTAAGGATACATCCGTTTCCACCAAAATGCGAGTTGTATTTGACGCATCGTCAAAACCTGACAATGGTCTGTCGTTAAATAGCGTACTACAAACAGGACCTGTTATACAGGATGATGTTTTTTCTATCATGTTGCGGTTTCGTACTCATTCAATTGTGTTCACTGCAGATATTGCTAAAATGTATAGATGTATAAAAATGCATCCAGAGCACCAACATTATCAAAGAATAATTTGGCGTTCCGATAATTCTCAACCACTTCGACATTTTAAACTAAATACTGTGACCTACGGCACGAGCCCAGCTTCATTTTTAGCAACTCGTTGTTTGAAACAACTTGCCCTCGAAAACCAACAATCATTCCCAGATGCTAGTCGAGTTATAGCACAGGATTTTTATATGGATGATTTAATTTCGGGAACTGAAACCACTGATGAAGCTATAAGGATTATTACAGAAATAGATAACATTTTAAGGACAGCCGGCTTTCATCTACGTCAGTGGGCATCTAACCAGACAGAAATTTTAGGTACTCGAACGTTAGATCCAAATACACAGTACATATTACGTGATCTACAACACTCAAGTTAAACGTTAGGATTAATATGGTATTCTGCGAAAGATTGCTTTACGTATCAAACCAACAATCCTATACAAACCACTTTGACTAAACGGATTTTGTTGTCAATTATTAGTCAGATTTATGATCCCCTTGGTCTTATTGGTCCGGTCATTACAAAGGCAAAATTAATATTACAATTGTTATGGAAATCTAAAATAGATTGGGATCGCGAATTACCCCCAGAGTTAGCCTCCGTATGGTATAAATTTTATAAAAACATTCAATGGCTAAATGAATTAAAAATCCCACGACAGGTACTTATACCCGATAGAATATCTGTTGATATTCATGTATTCAGTGATGCTTCGGAGAAGGCTTATGGAACATGTCTTTTTGTAAGATCTGCCGATAGTTTACAAACAGTTCAAGTTAAACAAGGTATTATCTCTTCCCCGCTTAGAGTTGTGTGGAGCAGTCTTAGCCATACAGTTGTGCAGAAAGGTGTTAAACGCATTTAAATTCCAAATCAACAGTGTTACGTACTGGTGCGATTCGATGATAGTTTTAGCATGAATATCGACGGATGCAAGTCGATTAAAAACGTTCGTATCCAATCGTGTTTCCAAAATTCAATCATTTTCGAAACCAACGCAATGGAGATATTTGCCATCAAGTGAGAATCCTGCAGATTTTATTTCTCGAGGATTGAACCCTGATCAAATCTCCGATTGTACGCTATGGTTTGAAGGACCTAAATGGTTATCATTGGAGCCAAACTTTTGGCCTAGCACAAATTCTGATATATTGAAAGCAAATGAAATTTCAGAATTAAAACCTACATACACGCTAGCATCAATCGTTGAAGGAGCAGAACATATACAGTATTTCAACGAGCTTATGAATAAGTACTCTTCTTATATGAAACTACTACGTATTATAAGTTACATAGTTCGGTTCAAAAATAATACTCGCTCCAACGCAGAGCATCGACAATTTGGATTCATCACAAATATTGAATTAGAAGAAGCTCTTAAGGTTGTTGTTAAATGTATACAACAAGCTTATTTTCAAAGCGAAATTCACAATTTAAAATTAAGGTTACCACTAACAAAAAATAGCAAATTAATTTCGCTGGATCCGTTTATAGACGCTGAAGGAATTATTCGAGTAGGTGGTCGTCTAGAAAATACGTATTTGGAGTTTGACAATAAACATCCAATGATTTTACCTGAGAGGCATTATTTCATTGACTTGATCATCAGATATGAACATCACAGAAATTTACACGCTGGAACACAAGCTATATTGCGCAAACTTCGCATGAAATTTTGGCAGTTAAATGCTAAGAGGACAATTCGTCGCGTTTTAAGAACTTGTGTTACCTGCTTTCGTGTAAATCCAAGTAGTCACACACAAAAGATGGGTAATTTACCATTAGCCCGCGTTACACCAACAGCACCGTTTGCTACATGTGGCGTTGATTACGCAGGACCATTTTCAATGCAGGATAGCACGTTGCGAAACCGAAAAATCGTAAAGGGATATATTTGTATATTTATCTGCTTTGCAACTAAGGCCGTTCATATAGAACTTGTAACTAGTTTGACTGTTGAGTCATTTTTGCTTGCTTTAAAACGCTTCATCGGTAGATCGGGGTCTATATCGTGATATTTATTCTGACAACGCTACTAATTTTGTAGGTGCTAATAAGCGTCTAAACCGCGACTTTGGTATTTTAGTTAAGAATGAAGTCAGCAAACACTATTTTTTAGAAAACAAAATCACATGGCATTTTATTCCGCCGCGATCACCTCATATGGGCGGGCTTTGGGAAGGTGCTGTAAGACGCACTAAATATCATCTAACTCGCGTACTGAATAATGATTCGTTAACTTACGAACAATTTTATACCTTACTCGTCCAAATTGAATCAATCCTCAATTCCCGACCGTTGTACCCTCTCACTGACGATCCAAAGGACTACACAGTTTTAACCCCCGGACATTTCCTAATCGGTGGAGAACCAAGAGCAGTTTCAGAAGTACCATCGGAAAGCAGATCATCTTTAGTGGCACGTTACAAGCCGTTCAACTACTAATGCAGCATTTTTGGAGCCGTTGGTCTCGTGATTATCTACATACGCTACAGCAGCGTACTAAGTGGAAGACTGAAGCCAGCCTGTGTAAACCTTTAGACGGAGCTTTAGTCGTACTGAAGGAAGATAATTTGCCTCCTACGTTATGGAAAATGGGGCGAATAACGCAGGTATTCCCAGGAACTGACGGCATCGTCAGAGTAGTGGAAATCAAAACCCGCAGCGGCACTTTTAGAAGAGCAATAAATAAGATCTGCATTCTACCACTGGAATAGGAACTGAGAAGAAATGTGACGTTTATTGTGTTATGTTAAGCACTTATTGTTGTGTAAGGCTATTAATAATTTTGACAGTCACTGCCTGTCAAGGAGGGCGGCATGTTCGTTCATATTTTTAAATTTAAATATTACATTTTACCGCCATTTTGGCGACCAATCATTTTACTATATTTTTTAACCAGTGTTTTAGTAGTACAAAGAAAACCATGTAAGATAGTATTAATATATATACAGTCCATTAAGCATCGTTGTATTATTGCAAAACTCACTGTGATCCAACACAACAACTTGCTTGATTTATGTGATGGTATTAAATACATGTCCATTTAAAAACCAATAATGTATTTTGCTGTGTTTACTATAGTAACTTGTTATCATTTCAGATAGCATCATACATAAAAGACACTGCACCAGCGTAAATCCATGGATACTGCTGCATGGATACTATGGACCGTATACAATTCGGAATTTTGTTTTATATTGTAACTTACATTAGAAAGTGAAATAGAGGAATATTTAAAATACCGTGGTGTTTTCACATTTACCCGTGGCTAATTGTTGGCCCTATCTATAAGAATCAAAAATTGAAAACAATAAGTACAGTTTATAGCGCCATCTATTGAGTGAACGCGGAATCATAATTAAAGACCCTTGTACGGTAGCTAATATCATTGCAATATATTACAACACTAACTGAAAGAATAGTAATATATCTCAAATTTTTTTGTGTGTTTATTCCAATTAACCCAATCCAATTCCAAACTAGTTACGAAGAATTTATGCAGTGTTCCTTACATTTACTTTGTTTTATTAGAGGAGACTAAACCATTGTTTATGAATTCAGGCTAAGTTAGTAAAAATATTGAGATTATCGCCTTTTTGCTACTTTTGCATAATGCATTATAATGAAAGATGTTAGTGATAGATACAAAATTATTTAAGAGCAAATACAGTTCAAATACAAACAGAAAGTGTTATTTTAAAATTATTGGATTAGATTTTTTGTTTGTATTGGAGACTAAGTATGGGATTTTAACGTGCATCGTATGCATGTATATAGGTGTATGTATCTATACTAACTAGAAAAAACTCACTAAATAATTTAGTCTTTATTTGATGGCAGCAATTGCATATATTTATCTTGACAATCAACGCTACATGCGTAGTACGAAGAAAAGGGGTCATTAATTGGTCAAATCGCATTTAAATCTTCTAAACTCGATTAAAAGTTTTAAATTATTTAAAACTAAAATTTGATACTAAAGGCTTGTTCTTACGTAAGTTTTGGTAACAACTTAACATTTAAAAAGTTGTACTCGAGTTAGTTATTTGGATATAATAACTCGCTGTTCTTATAAATTAATTTTATCTAAACTTCAAACATAATTATTTACTTCTCCATTACAGGTAATAATAACACTCCCATCTAGCCTCGAACACCTATAAAACGTGCTCAAGCTGCTATTACTGCGACAAACTAGGCAAAAGAAGGCGCAAGTATACGGAATATAGTATACTTTATATCGGGCGACGTGTGAATGCACAAGACAATAATTTCACCGTCTGGTTTTTCAGTAATATACATACATACGTTAAGGCATTTCACGTTTTAACCTCGGAGATCCGTCGATAACGGACAAAATTATTGTCGTAGCAATGTATAAACTCCATGTTACTTATATGGAAGTTGGCGGTTTTACAATTATATGTGTCTAAGATATATTCGTAGCAGGGGAAGATCACTTTGATAGCGAAACAACAAGTTCACCTTAAATATGGTTGTTAGTGAAATTATTAGCTTCAACCGAAAGACCTTCTGCTATTATGGTTTCGCAACAATGCATGAAATCTTTAAATAATTCGTAATTGTATATTAGTTGAGGAGACCTTATACAACAAGTAAGTATCTCAACGTTGTTGAATGTACAATTGCAATACAAGTTCAAGATTTGAAAAATATGGTACTTTATAACAACGTTATCAGATTTTAAATTAAAAAAAAAATAATTACCCAAACCTCAGCGGGTTACGAGGCCTAAAAAACCGGGCGCCAATATGCAAAGATTCAACAGGGGTGCATATTCCCCAATAGTACATGAGCTCTCAAGCTAGGTGTGCCGAGGGATAATAAAATAAAGGAAACACTAATTAACTAATAACAATGTTTATTACAAAAAATATTAAAAAACTGGAACATTTAACAATTTACAATTTACAATATAAAAAGAACCTTGAAATTTTACAACAAAAAAAGTAGTAAAGTTTTAACAAATCAGAAAAACTTTAACACTTTATCAGAATAATTTAAACTAATTAAATAAAATACAATGATGAAACGAACATTCTGAATGTATGTATATACCGGGTGTTCAAATTGAAGTCGGCACTATTGCTAACTTCGTTATTATTGATGCTACGATTTCAGTTAAATTAGCAAAGTAGTAGGGTTTTGCCTTCCGAATACGATGATAAAATTTAAAAAACAATTGAACTTCGCGTTTTCGAGATATTAACGAAAATTACATTTTTTTAAATGGAATACCCTGTATATTTTTGCACATTTTAAATGATAATTTAATTATAAACAAAATCTATTAATACATAGACACCAAAAAATTAACAAATAAACGAAATACAAGCATTAATGCAAAATCATGTAGACATTGACTAGTTATCGAAAAATTAATACACTTTGCTCTTTATTATTGTCACTATTAATCTTATTTGAACAACAAAAAGGAATATGATTACCATCAAAGCACCAACGATTTTTTGTTCACCTTAGATGATAGATGATAATAAAATGTTTCTTTTACTTGCCAATAATCGGACATTCATTGGCCCTACACGATATTCAGATCAACTTGAACTGGTACATATAAATGCTTGTAGTTCATTTATTTGTTAATTTTTGGGTGTCTATGTATTAATAGATTTGGTTTGAAATTAAATTTTCATTCAAAATGTGCAAAAATATACAGGGTATTCCATTTAAAAAAATGATATTTTTTTTAATATCTCGAAAACCCGAAGTTCAATTGTTTTTAAAATTTTACCATCGTAAGCGGAAGAAAAAACGCTACTACTTTGGTCATTTAACCAACATCGTATCTTTAGTAGTAACAAAGTTAGCAATAGTGCCGACTTCAATTTGAACACGCTGTATATATATTTTTAAGAAAGTCCAATAGAAAATAAATTTATACTTATAAATAAATAAATTATATTCGTGAGTACAGTGCAAAAGACACAAAAAGACATGAGCAAAAACTAAAATTTTAACTTGACGTGATTTTAAACCAGCTGGTATTTATGCAATGCTTTATCTTTACGACGTTTTTAAAAGATAACCCAATTAACACAATTTATGCAAGATTTGATTTTTACAGATACTTTAATCGAAATAAAAACAAATTTAAAGGCCTAACCTTGCTTTACTTCCTAAAAAAGAAACCCTGCGACGCAGGATACGTGCCTAGCCTCTCTCTATCTCTCACTCTCAAAGTTAACCTATAAATATGACAAAACCAGAAACTGTTTCGCACGAGGGGAAAAAACGGTTAAATTAATTTATACCAAAAAACATCCAAGAAACGACCTAGTAGATAATATCCTATTTAAAAAACATTAGTGTATATACTCTCAGTTATATTTAACAAAGATAATTATTAAGAGGAAGAAATTTTAAAAGATACTAACCAAAACCAGGATTGGCGTGCATGTCCCCGAAGAAGAGAAGTGGAGCTGATCGAACGCCGAGAGAGAAGAGGGAATTAATTTGACTTAACTTACCAAGTCAACTCGGATACTCATAGCGCAAGTACAAAAATTATTGCGATGAAATACAGCACGGTTCAAAAGTAACGGTATAACCGTTACAACTTTTACCTTTACAAACCGAAAATGATAAATTTATATAAATAGATTTAAAAGAACTCTGGAATAGATACTAGAGACCGATATTACTATTCATGTTAGTCTATATTATAAATACTGTAAATAGTATATACTAATTTCCAGGGCTGGGCAAAATACATTCCAATTGTATTTGAAATGCCAAATGCAGAATACATCAATTATTATTATAGTATTTTTATTTTTTGTTTGGTACTTCAAGCAAACAGCAGCTACATTATCTTTATTAAATTTTAATATTTTAAAATATTTTCCCTTTGAAATAATGGGAACACTGTTAATGTGATTATCCATTTCCAATAAATTCATTTAAATAACGAAATAAAGATACTAGGATCCAGATACCATGCCAAACTATTAAAGTTTAAAGTGAAGTTAGGAAAGGAAGGGATAGCTGGCTCGCCAAATACGTTTGCACCAAGCACTAACCGTATAAATGCGCTATAAAACTTGTTATTTTCAGTAACTATATACTATGATGACGTCATGACAGCCAACGTATCCCAGCAAACAAAATTTCAAATTTCGCGCATTTTTTTAGTAACTTCAACGCTGAAACATGAAGTGACCTACAAATTTGTCTTAGATTAAAACTTCGTTTTATACGTTTATGTTGAAGTTCGAATGTAGGCTTTCACGGCCACTGTTCCATAAAGATGAATCTTTCAGATATTTCCGTGGTTGCTGTAACAAACTTGACGTTTCGCTGATCATACTGTCAGCTTCTTCAGAAGTTCTCTAAAGACTGATGTTGATGTCTTCTGCTCCTCGTTATATACCCAGTCGCTGTTCCGCTCCAGTGATGCGTATCCGTTCCAGTCCGCTGAATCGTATCCGGTATCGTTCTCTGATCCGTGTCCGATGCTTCTCCTCGATTCGTGTTAGATCATCTCGGATGCGTCCTCGTTGGTCCTTGCTCCTTCGGGCTCTCCAGCGCTAATTTCCATACCTTACTCAATCTGTATCCGTCTTCTCGGTTGAAGTTGTTCGGATTCTTTATTATTTCCAGGGATTCTGTCACTATCCGTGAGTAGTAGTGATTGCTTTTGGCTAGTATCTTCACGTCATTGTAGTCGATTACGTGACTGCTTCCGGTGTGGTAGTGTTCAGCTACTGCAGATTTTCCAGTATTTCCCTGTTCGACATCTCTGCGATGCTCTTTCACTCTGCACTGTATACTACGCCCGGTTTGTCCAATATACGATTTCCCGCATTGGCATTGAAGTTCGTAGATGCCTTTAGCTTGTAGTCTCGGTATGGAGTCTTTGTTGGATGGAAGCAGTTCTTTTATTTTCTTGACTGTGCTGAACCTGACGTTGACGTTCTTCTTCTCCAGGGTTTTCTTCAGCCTGTCCTTCTGTTTCTTTTTGGCACCGGCTAATCTCCGAATCTCCTGTGGTTTGTAGCCGTTCTTCTGGAGTGCATCTTTCACATGTTGAATTTCCTCGGTTTTGTTGGTAGCATCACTAATCATTTCCGCTCTACGTAGTAGTGTAGTGACCAGGGATCTTTTCTGTTGTGGATGATGATGTGAGGTTGCGTGTAGATATCGGTCCGTATGCGTCTTCTTGCGGTATACTCCATGTCCCAATTTTCCATTGTCGTTGCGTTTTACCAATACATCCAGAAAAGGTAAGCAGCCATTCTCTTCTAACTCCATCGTAATGTTGATGTTGGCATGTTGTCTGTTGATATGTTCCTTAAATGCGTGTAGATTGTCCATACCGTGAGGCCATATCACGAATGTGTCGTCCACGTAGCGGTACCAGGATTTCTTGTCACTAGAGCTGATGGCTTGTTCTTCAAAGGTTTCCATAAAAATATTAGCGATGACTGATGAGAGCGGTGATCCCATGGCTGCGCCGTCTTTCTGCTCGTAGAAATCTCCATTCCATCAGCTCTAGTGACAAGAAGCCGAAATGCTGGTACCGCTACGTAGACGACACATTCGTGATATGGCCTCACGGTATAGACAATCTACACGCATTCAAGGAACATATCAACAGACAACATGCCAACATCAACATTACGATGGAGTTAGAAGAGAATGGCTGCTTACCTTTTCTAGATGTATTGGTAAAACGCAACGACAGTGGAAAATTGGGACATGGAGTATACTGCAAGAAGACGCATACAGACCGATATCTACACGCAACCTCACATCATCATCCACAACAGAAAAGATCCCTGGTCACTACACTATTACATAGAGCGGAAATGATTAGTGATGCTACCAAAAAAACCGAGGAAATTCAACATGTGAAAGACTCACTCCAGAAGAACGGCCACAAACCACAGGAGATTCGGAGATTAGCCGGCGCCAAAAAGAAACAGAAGGATGACTCAGAACTAAAGCCAGCAGGATACGCACACCTGCCATATATTGCTGGAGTCACGGACAGGCTGAAGAAAACCCTGGAGAAGAAGAACGTCAACGTCAGGTTCAGTACAGTAAAGAACAGGGAAATACTGGAAAATCTGCAGTAGCTGAACAATACCACACCGAAAGCAGTCACGTAATCGACTACAATGACGTGAAGATACTAGCCAGAAGCAATCACTACTACCCACGGATAGTGAGAGAATCCCTGGAAATAATGAAGAATTGGAACAACTTCAACCGAGAAGACGGATACAGATTGAGTAAGGTATGGAAATTAGCGCTGGAGAGCCCGAAGGAGCAAGGACCAACGAGGACGCATCCGAGATGATCTAACACGAATCGAGGAGAAGCATCGGACACGGATCAGAGAACGATACCGGATACGATTCAGCGGACTGGAACGGATACGCATCACTGGAGCGGAACAGCGACTGGGTATATAACGAGGAGCAGAAGACATCAACATCAGTCTTTAGAGAACTTCTTAAGAAGCTGACAGTATGATCAGCGAAACGTCAAGTTTGTTACAGCAACCACGGAAATACCCGAAAGATACATCCTTATGTTGAAGTTACTAAAAATAATTGCGCGAAATTTGAATTTTGTTTGCTGCGATAGTAAATAAGTATTTTATGCATTTGTAAATACGTGAACTACTTTGAAAATGTATATAAAATGCAAAATAAAAAATACATAGGAAAATGTATTTCAAATATATAATACAAAATGTACTTTGTATTTCAAATACGTATTTTAAATATTTGTATTTTACATACGCCCAGCCCTGCTGCTAATTTCCTGAATGTAATAATTGTGTAAAACACTGTTCTTACTGTGGACGTTATTGGTCTTGATTGAAATTCCGTTTCTCCTTCGTGCGATTCTCTTGCAACTCTTATATACAGATAGCCTATGTCACTTCATAAGGTTTCATTGCCGGAACGTATCGTATTCAATCCTGTCAGTTATCCGACTTTATATGTTTATGAAAGGTAATATACTATCACCAGTAAGCTGTTTAATCACTTCGTTTACTATTCTGAAATGTGTGCTTTTCTTCTAATTCTTCTTGTCAGTATCAACTTGGCAAAAACATGGCATTTTCACTGTAAAGACGGGCGTTTCTGTTGTATCATAAAAACTGGACGTAAAGTGAAACAGTTGTGTGTGATCTTGTGATCTATGGTGTAAGGTTATGTTATGCAGGTGATACATCGTTGACCAAGCATACGAAACTCAATGACGTCTACTAGCGATACTACATGGATATTACTAGCTATAACCACCATTTTGGGTGCAAAATGTACTTCTCTCTCTAACACAGATGTCTTACCTGTTGCGATACTTTGTACATCTAATAGAAACTTTAGCTGATAACATCTCACAGAGCTATTTATTAGCACGTAGTCCAACTACCACAAGATGTTACGATACTTCTTTAACATTATTGCTGCAGTCGTTGTTATAAATACATGTTTGGAGTAAATTCAAGAAAATTAACTTACCCTACAAGTTATATAAAAAATTTATTATTTATTATTGTATATTATATTTAATTTTTATACTTTTGTATCTATTCACCTATTTCTAAATAGCATTTTAAAATACAGAAAATAATTTTCTAGAATATTATTGTTTTTCACTTTTACACGTCGATCTAGATTTTATGTTTTTATTAGAACATTTGCATACTTGTAGTATATATTTTAGTTGGATATCGTTTAAAAAAAATCCGAACCGAAGTATAAATCAACCCGCATAAATTCCTACATTTCGGAATAATTTCTCGGTGCGCCCAATAGTCTTCCCCAATAGTCTCTACCTTTGATATACATAATTAGTCATCTATCATGGTACCCAGCTAACATTAGTGTGACGGCCAGCTGCTGCTTTTGTTCCGGCACTGATGGTTCGCTTCTGGCTACGACAATCCAGCGCCCGATCTGTTGGATATTACCGACCAGTTGCCGTCACCGATTATACACAACGAACAGATGTTGATCCATGGCCGGCACACAATCGGCAACCCCGGCAACCTGCCGCGTTTGAATAGCCCGCGTCTCAAATTCCAGCGCCGCATAGCAGTTCATTCTGTTACTTGTGCGACCTTTGTTGTCAGTGGTCATTTTATTTTGAGATTGTGTATGTTTGGCTACGTTATATTTGCAGCACATATTTACTTCTTTTCCAGAAGTGATTCTTCTTAAAAATGAATCATTTTACCGATGATGAGTAAATACGTTCATTATTATCAGAGCAGACCAATTTCCGTGCGCCCCATGTGCGCCGATATGAGGATGATTGTATTGCATCGGAACTAATAGAAAGCATTGAATGCTGAGTATGTGTTTGGTACCCGGTTAGACTGCATGCAAGTGTAAGTAAAATATCATCGACACATAAATCGAGAAAACGACCGTTGTCAGACGAAGTGAATTAGTTTATTATAAATTTCCCAGTCTTAATATACGATGGCTCAAAGATTAAATGTTTAGTATGCAATACATATGTAAGCTCAATAACACGTTGTAAAGAACACATTGTAATATTTTCTTTCGGTTTTACTGTTTTACTAGCGTTGGGTCTGGGGTGGCAATTACCTTTTTGTGGGGTAAAATCTCTTATCAAGTCGGACGTCGCTCGGAAAATGCTGGTGACATCTGGTAACGATAAACGGAACTTTGCTTCATCACCGTTATCGTGACTTACCACAGGCAACTTCCTTATCGGCTTCAATATTTACATGATGTCAAATAATAGTTTGTTTGAAGAATGATTGTTTGAAGTGAAAACTTGAACTTTCGGAAGGTAATTTGTGAAATCTGTATTCGCTAGTAATTAGGGAAAATTACATAAACCCACGGGTGCTCTTTTGTCCAGGATACATGGGGATTAAAATTGTAACAAATGGGTGAACGAATAAATACGTATATTGAACATAAAATGAAATACGATGCTTTATACAATAACAAAAACATTAACATGTGCATAATATATTTACATACAAAAAACATGAGATTGCGGAATGTATTTACAACATAATTGATAGAAGTGCGGTTTTGAAACTTATACGTGTCTGTCAGTTCGCGCATAAAAAAAATATAGTGAATCAAACTATGTGATCGGTTGAAACTTCACGTAAGATTAGCGGCTAATATTAATCAAGACATTTGACGGAATAAAATTCAGATAAGTGCACATTACGACTAAACTATGTTCATAAAATTCACGGTCAAGGTATTTGGTCAACAGGGATACAAATTTTACTCGGGATGGCGTGTAAGACGCAACTATATGAATATTTAAACGGGAGATTCGACTCCTGTGAAAGGGTCGTGCTTTCAACTCAGCCGTAGCTGGTCGTGTACAAGGTACAAAATGGCGGCTATAAATGAACGTGATCGGCAACCATGAACTGGTCTTGAAAATAGAATTCACGGTTAAGGACTTGAATTTCGGCCTGCCTTCTGGCTGGTCGTGAAAACAAACAAGGTATTTACGGGACGGCACTTGACATGGCGTTTACCAGTCGCGGAAAGGGGTCGACCGTCGTAACGATCTTGACGTGCCCAATACAATTGACGGGAAACGATGAAATAAAATAAAATAAAATAATATAGAATTGAAATCAAAAATGTTCAAATTAAAATCTTAAACGATCGTTAGCACATTACCTGGACTCTATTCGGTTCGCAAAATTTCAAATATAGATTTACGGAGACGGTATGACGGAAATAATACTTTAAAACAAAGGCAAAATTACTTAAAGAAACTAAGTGTTCTGTCGGAAAGAAACATGAGACGGTACGGTAAGAATCTAGTTACTTATTCGGTTCGGAAGACTCTAATAATAATAATTCTTGACTCTCGGAATCTCTCTTCTCCTAGCTCGTCCCGTCCATAAAAGAGACTAGCGGGAGAAGATAGCCGCGCGCACATTACGCTGACACATATAAACTTGTACAATGGAAATTAAAATAAATGACCGGTTGCTCGTAATTAAAATAAATTCAACAAAAAATGAAACTAAATTGACCTAAGTATAAAATTAAAGAAAATCAAACTACGGTAATAATAAGTCAGTAAAAAAAAATCAAATAAACAAGACAAGTATAATGAAAATGCGGAAAAATATATACATAAAAGAAATATAAATTTTCTCATTTTACTCTGGCAGACGGATTCGTCACAACATAAGCAGTTCGAAGCATAATAACAAAATTAGTCGACAAGAGTTTATATTGTCGATCCTTGGAAGACGCTTAAAATGGTAAGTGTTTTTTAATCCCTCTGTCGTGCACGCGATCACTGATTTCATAAATTTTCCATTTTATTTGTAGGTACATACAACGCAATGTAAAGAACACATAAGCTATGTGTTTATGTGTGTATTATTGAATAAGAAAATTAGTCGACAACAGTTTATATTGCCTATCCTTGTAAGACGCTTAAAATGGTTAGTGTTTTTTTTAATTCCTCTGTCGTGCACACGATCACAGATTTCATACATTTTTCATTCTATTTATAGGTACATACAACGCTGCTATAATTGTACTACTCTTATTTTTCGTGTGTTTATGCATATTACTGTATGTATATTCGTATATATTAATGTATATTTAATTATTTCTGATAGAATAAATGTCTCTACTTCTATACTTATATCGGTAACAAGCTTATGTTGCGTGCCTATTCTATCGCATATTACCGGTGCCAACGAAAATTGGTCTGCTCTAATTATTATTTTATGTAACTATACAATATCCGCTCCGTTTATATGTATAATTCTTCTAATCGGCCACTCTCACTAATCATCCTGGATATAAACTGTTACTTTTATAATAAAGAATTACTTTTGAAATGTTGTTTATTTTTGTACGTAGCAATCAATAGACGTTTTCGAAAATTGTACCGGTAAATATTTACCGGTAATCAGCTGATTTTATGGCGAATTTATTCGTTTAATCGTGGTAAATTAATTTATTCTCAACCACTTTCCAAGTTGGTAATATTGAGACGGAGTTGGGAATAAACGTTTTCTAAATTAATTTACTACGGTTAAAAGAATAATTCTAGCATAAAACCAGCTGGAGACCGGTAAATTTTTACGGTGAAATTTTCGAAAACGTCTAACAGTATAATAAAACTGAAGCGGGAGCGTAATGGCCTATTAACGACAAAGGTAGTGGTCTGCAACTGGCACGCTGCTGGTACTGATGGTAAACCATCAGCCGGCCGACAACAGAGCGGTGGGACACATACGCGCCGGTCCATTGCCGGCAGCCTACGTCGGCCCGACAATGTGTCTACGTGCGGCCAATAACTAGCCTCAATCATTTTGTTTGCTGGGTACCTATAAAAATTTCGCCAGACAGAAAGATCGCCAACTTTATATTGGAATCATGAAAAATTAGGAATAAAATTGGAATAATTTTGCTTTATGTAGGTATACATGCATACATACCTACTGCCTACTGTAGGTGCATATATAAATACTTGTAATTTATATACGTACCTACTTATTCGGCATAAAACTAAACATATCAATACAATATATATACGACATCCCAAGAAATGTCGTTTTTACAAGTATTCTCTAAATGTCTTAACATATACCTGTGAACTACCTATTCCCCAACATTACAATCGACCAATTCGCATTTCATATATGTACGTTCGGAGCGAGTGAGACATTCGCGAAGTTCCGGACATCAGGATTGCTCACGACAGTACAGATTTCTAAGTACACTGGAACCTCATCTATATCCGCGCTCACTTATGTCCACCCTCACTTATCTCCGCACTGTGGCATTCACTTATATCCGATCGGCATCCACCACCCGATAGTGCACGTATTCACATGAGCCAATCAGCGCGTAGGACGGCGTTTCCTCTCCGCTAACGGGATAAGAGTGGGGACCCCTCTTGAGAGGATATGAGTGAATGTTTACGTTTTGCAACCGCTGATATAGACAAAGTTCCAGTGTATATGGTTTTATATAAACTGCATTCTCAGTGAATTTATTAATGTAGAGTATGTCAAGAGGTACTTACTCATACGCTAAACTGCGATATACAGATTGGCCGGGCAATTATCTAGGAATAGGAAACGATCAAATGAGTAAGAGTGAATAGAGCCTACATATGTGTGAGTGCGGCGATAGAACGATCACTTGCATTGTTGCTAGTCACGCGCTCAAGGGATCGCCGCACTCGTCTGTTTAATATTAACACATATGTACGCTCCATTCAATCGTACTCATTGGATCGCTACCTATTCCTAGATAACTGCCCGGCTAATCTGTATAGATATATAATGAAGTATTCTTACCGTAGTCTACCACATACTTGAGTAGGTTGTGGAAACTGACAATCATGAGAAAATTCCGCTAGTTCGTTAATCAATTCGATTATAACCTAATTAATTTTTCGATAGTTCTATAGTTTCAAGACTTTATTCAACATTATTTAAAAAAAGAAATATGCTGAGGCCACTACAACAGCATTCCAAGTATAAGTCTTCAATTAGTAAATCTGAAAGCGACACGTTCGATACATTAGCGTCTACCTGAAAGGTCCATCCTATATTGAATTCAAATGCCAGAAACAAGCTAGGGATCAGAAATGATTCCTCTAGTACCTATTTACCCGCAATGACTTTTCTCAATGACAATGTGTCGTCATAACGTACAAAAACTTCTATTCTTGAAATAGGAGGCAATGTTTTTATCTAGGTCGGGATTGATGTATAACAAAGTTATTTTAAAGAGCCCAGATACAGACAGCTACTTCGACTTAGTTGGTTATACAATGCATCGAAGTTCGCATTAGATTAATCATAATACTTAGACTGAGATTTAGAATGTATGGTAGTGTTAATATGCAACGATACCAAAGTCACACATAAAGCTGGATGGTGTGTATCCAAGCGAACAAACGGAGTACCGATCGCCTCCACAGCGACATCAATGTCGACCAAGATTAGATCAAGTAGTGTTCTCCTATTATTATTCTGTACTGAATTTATAGAAGTAAAGTTAAATAGATTTAGAAATTGAGCAAGAGATCTGCATATATTGTTAACGAATAACAAATCATATGAGGCGTCTGTGCAAGATGGAATATTAAAATCCCCAGCGATAAAAACATTATGACCAGATAAGATGTCGGTGAAACCCTTAAACATCTCAAAGTAATGTAGATAATCATTAAGTTCAGAATTTGGTTTAAAGTACACATTTAATAAATAATATTTACCACTTTTCTTACATTTAACAAACATAGTTTCCAGAGCATCATCAACGTAATGAAGAGCAGATATAAATTTCTTTTTTATAGCAATCAATCTCTCCTTTCTCTCCCCTCCCCCAGCGATCTACACTTTATTGAGATTATAAAAATACATTGCGGTACTTACAAAAGTCAAACGTCGGCCAAAAAAATAACAAAATTGGAAAAGCCACAAGACAAGTGCGGTTTAACACTTATACTACTATACAACATCGCTCGTCGAAAATTTCAGTATCAAAAATATCAACCCCAAGCCACGTTTCTACCATCACAATTAATCACAATCATAATTATTGGATAAAACATTGCAAAAAACTGAATTTGTTTTAGATCGTAATCCCCTCATATTTTGAAAATAAAAAGTTATTCCGGAGTTTATGTATACAGCACAGACTTATAGTAAATACAAAAGTAAAAAAAAGGAAGACCGTAATGCTGTTTGTTAATATTTATGAATATTACTTAACTGAATTAATTCTACTTATTTTTACAAAGCAACAATCGCTCTCCGTTACAGATATAACAAAAGAAATAAAAAACAAAAGCTTATGACAAAGGATGAAAGAAGTAAAAATCAATTCACAATAGTTATGATAATAATTCTAATAGATTAATTAAAGTATATCAAAAAAAAAGAAAAACTTCTTAACGTTTGGCGCAATGGAAGTTAATATTTGAACGACGTCCTCTTCAGTTTGAATTAAAGTGTTTTTGGATTTACCGTTTTTGTCCGTCGATTTTACGTATATCTTGGTATTCCATACCCAAACATTCCTTACACCAACGCCATCTCGTAATCTTGTATACATTGCGTACCTTTCGTTTGTTAAATCTTCATTAATACGTTTTATGTCTTGAAATTGTAAATATTGTTCTAGCGAAAGTATCACGGACTTATCTAAACTTCAATAAAAGTATTATGCTGGGTATCCAGTAAACCGATTTTCGATTTGCGATTACCGACTTCGTACTTTCGACAAAGTCGTTAATTTATACATCATCTTCATTAAATCAGCTTTTGGTGTGAAAAATATAGTCTATTTACGACCAACTTAATCTGCAATCATCTTACCAAGTCAAAGGTCGAAAATCTGTTCGATGGATAACCAGCATTGTAGGATATATTACGAGCGTAATGGTTTTTATTTAATACCTACAAAGTTCTTCAATTAAGCCGATCGACCAAGAAAATATAATAATTTACATATGACCATGATACTCTACGAACTTGCATGCAGACTACTATAAATAACTAGCAATAGAAATTATAGCATAGTATTCAACAATGAATATTAAATAATTACTTTTGCTTGCAGCTATTTTTCGAGGTCATTTTTCCGAGTATATCGTTAAATAGAAACTTAATCTGATATTTTGCAATGTATACAAAATGCTGCAGATCTACGTATTTCCGATACTTCATTCAAGTCTATACTTTGTGGTTCTTTTTGTTCTCGTAAAATATCTACTATACATACCTACATACATACAAGACGAGCAAAAAATTCCGTACAATTTCCTTGGCAACGATTGTTTGAAACATTGCTGTTATAAGTAATAATTATCTTTAAAAATAGTTATTTTTTGTATTTTTTTGTAAGTAGTTAATTGATAATAATCTTCTGTTGTCTCAAATGTAATTGTATAGAGTTTTGTTTCTAATAATTCACAAGAAAAAAATTAAAATTTTGTTTGGAAATTATTTCTTATTAATAATAGACTAATAATACTTTAATAGAACTCGTGAAAAGTTTATGTTTAAATAATAAATATTGAATAAGAACATCTGTCTATAAATTATGATTATTATTCTTATTTTATTTACGAAACTAAATTTCGACCTGATAGCCAACAAAATGTTGAAGGTTGCATAAGTTCTGCCCGCCTTTTTCACCCAAATTTTAAGCAATTCTCCTCTTTGCTGTACCATATAGCGGATTTAGATCTGGATTTTCACTATAATTATGATCACTTTAAATAGGTTACCACCACACTTTTAATTTACTATATATAAGTAATTCAATTATTTACACAATTTCATTATTTAAGACGTGATTATCAAGGTACGCAACTATTTGCTTGCTCTGTATATGTAATGAGGTTTATACTACAGTTGATCTGTATGTCAATCTTTACCTACGTAACATACGTATGTATGTATATTGAAGATCAAATTTCTCCATTACTGAATACGCCTGCACACTACCTTACCATTCACATTCTTTTGTGAATGGTTTGCGATGAATGTAACACATAAATCTACCTTCATAAGCTTGCCATTGACATCGAAAAGTACCTGACTACCGCTCACGGTACGTTAACAATTTAGTGTGTGGATATTTCTTGTTCAGAATTTCTCAAGCATTTTTTAAAATTATTATAAACGTACTCTGCATTAAATGAATGGAATTAAATGTCACACAAGTTTTATGCGATCTTTTTTGCGTGCATATGTACACTGCCGCTCAATGAAGTTTGATAATAAATTTTGAAGCAGTTGTACAAGCATATCTGATTGACAGCGACCTAAAATATCTATATATGTAAGTAGAAACAAAATGAGGAATAATTAAAAGAAAATAGCGAAAAATGGTAAATTTTCTAGCGTTTATAACAGCTTGGCATTATTTCAACGAGTTTTGTTGATAGTGATTGCGGTGTCATTATGTGTCTGCTGAATAATCTGTAAATGTTTATGCGTTATTGAGCACAAAAATAATACGTAGGGACTTTTCCAGTTTGTCTTGTTCTCCTTGAATACTCATGTGAGTACTATATAATAATGCCGCATGTTCTAGATCACCGCTGTATAGACACGAAAAAATTGAGGAGAATCACACGTAATTCTAATATGCACCATAAACCTACAGTATTGCTAAATAATTTGTCTTTTTTCATGTAAGTTTTTTTAGAAATACGAGAGTACAGGTATATAGACATTGTAAACGTGTAGCGCAGGAGTAACAAATCTAAAACGATGATTGTACTGTCAGTTTGTAGTATTATTTTTATTTTATAATTTTCCTATGAAAAAGTTATGCCAGACGAAATGAGTTGCTAGAAAGCATTTACCTGATATTCTCCATAGGACTAATATGTATCTTTGATGGAGTATGTGGACAACTGATATGGTGTTGCATTGTATTTGCCATAAAATAGTAAGCTTTAAATGCTTTTGCAGGAATAAAACAGCGTATTACATGGTTACTAGGATCATGACCAACTTTTAGTATGGTTGGCGTCTTGTACGGTTGTATATGTGTTCCCAAAAAATAAAGTATCCTTAGATAAAAAAGCGGATATTTCGGCGGCACTCCGTTTGAGAAAACGTCGCTTCCGAGTTGAAAATTTTACTACTATAAAAATTATACCTTATCTCTTGGTGCAGTATATACTCGTTTTGCGGCTAGTCGCGGAAAATAATTAAACTACCTAACTAATTTATAAAATAAAACGAAAATATCTTAAACCGAAACACAGCATCCTGAGATGAAGGAAGCTAAATTATTGTGTGTATTATGTTGTTTGAATTGATCTAATTTTTTCTAAAAGAATTGTTAACACCTTCAGCTGGATAACTTTAAAATATATGAAAAACACTATATAGTTCTATGCCGCGAGCATTGACTGTTAACAGTAGATACTTCCATCCTGTTACAACATTGGTGATATTTTTCTTGTATATCTTGTTTGTGTATCTAGCGTGTCCTTCAGTATGACTTTTCACAATTGACATATTGGTGATAAGAAATTAATAAAATTCCACCATTTTATTGGAAATTTACTGATGTAAACAATTGGTATAGCAATTTAATAAGTGATTTAAAATATAATGAAAAGTGACAATTTTAACAATAGATAATAATTGTGTTATTTCTCATTTATAGACCATAATCGTTGGTTTGATTTCAATAATTTCCACCAATTAATGTACATTTTCTTATAGAAAATGCTACAATGTACTTACTATGTAGTTAACAATTAAATCATTTCTTAACTACAAAATAAAAACTGGATGCTTATCTAGACACCATTACTCACTGACAATTTTAACGATATTATCCGGTTGGAACAGCATTCAACACTTACATACTTAATATTTGGACAAATATTGAATTAGTAAAAAAAATGGTCCCACAAGTGTCATGCAACACTATGTTATTTTATAAACCTAACATAATTGGAGAAGGTGTGACGGTCTACCTTCCTAACTGTGATATGAAAATATTGCATCACGGCACATTAATTGTACTCGTTTGTATTGTAATTGTAACTTTTAGACAATGTTGAGTTTACTAACGGATAGAGATAATAGTCTATAAGAGTATAAAGAACTGTATAATGCAGTGACGTGTATCATATCTATACAAGTATGTAACTCATGCGTGATTAAAAACAACTGCGGTGATAGTGCATTTTTATTTAAAACGCACGGATACATTCATCTAGGAGTATACGTAACATACATATGTACAAAACATACGTATGTACATACATACATATATACAGTTGAATGAATACAGTCAAATAAGCGCCGTATATATTATCGACTTTATATTTCCAGCAGCAGGCGTGCCGGAATTGTATATGGGGTGAATGAAGGAAGTAAAACACGGTATAGATATGCACATATACATAAACAACACACCCAGTCTTATTGTTAACGTTTCTTATGGCACAGGAGTGTAGCAGTTGATAGATTCCACATACATATATGAAATAAATATGCAACTTGTTTATTTATCTCCATAAATCACTAGGTGTATGTATACTTCGTGATTGATTTTGAGCTCATAACGCAGTATTTTTGAAATAATTTAATAACCACATAACTTTGTATGCCACGAAATTACTATTAAGTAGAGGTATCGGAAGATATACAGTACTCGGTGTATTATATATATATGTAGATATGTGTGCAAATAATAATAAGCCTTGATAGCTTTCTACATACAAAGTAACCATAGGTAATATCATCGGTGTGCTTGCTATAATTATAAGTGATAAGCCAATGCTACGACAAACGAATAATTTTACCCTTACACAATGTACATATTGCTGAAGGGTTGGTGGATGTATAGTGTTCATAATTCCTATTTGTAGGTAAATGTGCAGGTAATATTTGTAGTACCGTTTTAAGAAGCAAAAGAAACACACTTTTTACAAAAAAACAAATATCTATATTCTATCAAAAAAAACACACCCTCTCCTTCACATTCCCTTCATAACTCTCCTGTACTTTTGGCGCGTAATTTAAATTTAAAATTTAAAATACTACAGTTCGGCTATCCTGACACTTTGATTGTCCTCAATCAACTAGTCAATCTATACAAGCCAAAATGACAAAAATGCATACATAGTGATGATACAAATACAAAATACATACATATATCCGTTATAGTTAAAATAAACATACGAATTTGACATACATAAAACAATCAAATAATTATTATACAACAAGTGTAGCAAACAAAAAAATATATAAACACAAGAAATGCAAAATTAACAAATGTCTTCAGCTTCTTCATATCCATCCTCTTCGGGCTCCTCTTCTTTGGGCACTAGCTCGTCTCGATGCCATGGTTTCATTCGCGCAGCAGCAACAACTCCTTCGTATGGTATTTTGGTTAACTGAAACCCAGGCGGATCCCGAACTATATACCGGTCGTTACCTAAGACGGTTGCTATAATATATGGTCCTTTAAATTTCGGTAGAAGTTTTTTGTTCACTCCGGTTGTTACATCGATGTTCGTTATCATTACATAGTCACCTACGCTATACTCACGCGCACTTTTATGTCTTTTATCGAAATAACACTTATTGTAGTCTTGCGTTTTCGCAATACTTTCACTGGCCTTGTTACGAATTAAGTTCAAGTCACTCGTGTCAATCGTAATTTTGTTTTCTAAGAATGTTCTCAAGTTATCTTCTAGTTGTCCCTTTTGATGAACACCAAACAGTAAAACACTAGGACTCTCTCCTGTCGAACGATTTACGGTGTTGTTGATTCCGAATTCGACCTGACCTAATACGTCGTCCCATTTTGACGTGTCGGCGGAAAGTTTCGAGCACATGGCTGAAATAGACTTATTGATTACTTCTATTTGTCCGTTGGCTTGAGGCATTCCTGTTGCAATCATTGAATGTTGTATTCCTTGATCGTTTAAAAAGACTTGAAACTCTGTAGATGTAAAACAACTACCACGATCTGAAATAATCTTTAAGGGCTTACTATAGTACGAAAAATATCCTCTTAGGTGCTTTATGACTTCTTTACCGTAGGTTTTAACACAAGCATATAACTAGACAAATTTGGTGAATGAATCGATGATTGCTAAAATATATCTATGTTTGAATCTTGTTTTCTCAAAGGGACCTACGTGATCTATGTGCACCACATTAAATGGAACCTTTCCCTTAGGTAAGTTGTGCAGGAATCCTTCCTTTCTACCAGTAACAGGTAAGTACGTAATACATTTTAAACAGTTTGCTATGTAAATTTTAATTTTCTCTTTCAGATTGGGAAACCAATATGTTCGTGTAATGAGTTCATTAGTTTTATTGATACCTACATGACCAAGCTCATCATGGTATGTTCGTATGACACTTTGTTCCATAGTTTTAGGTACGTAAAATAGTAATTTTCCATGCTGCTTCCGGAAGACGAAACCATCTTTCAATTCAAAAATCTTACTCTCGGCATTTTCTAATTGATCCCTGATCTGGTTAATATCTTTGTCCTGATCTTGTTTGATACTAAGTACTCGCTCAAAAGTATTGTCCTCAATTACTAAAATATCGTGCCTACTCAAAGCGTCGGCGTGTGTCATCTGTTTACACCCTCTGTGTTCAATCGTATAACAATAATTTTCTAATTCCAAAGACCAGCGTAAAATACGAGGGTTTACTTCTTTTTTGAAAGAGCCAACTTTATGCTATTACAATCTGTAATTATTTTAAATTCTAAACCTTGTAAATATATTCGGAATCTTTGTAATGAATAAAATATAGCAAGCATCTCTAGTTCATAGCTATGGTATTTGGATTCGGTAGCGGATGTTCGCTTACTAAAATAAAATACTGGATGGAAAAATCCATCTTTTTGTCTCTGTAATAATATGGAGCCATAACCATGTGATGACGCGTCGCAGTGCAATTGAGTTTCTAGAGACGGATTATAAATTGCTAATACTGGCTCGTCAATTAACAATTGCTTTAACAGTTCAAATGACTCAAGTTCTTCTCTACCAAACTTAAAAATAGTATTCTTCTTTAATAAATCGTAAAGAGGCTTAGCAATAAGTGAAAAATTGTTTACAAATCTGCGAAAATAAGATGTTAGCCCCAAAAAGCTCTGGACTTCTCTAAAGTTCTTTTGTACAGGAAACTCGCTAACAGCTATCATATTTTGCTTATTTGGTCTAATACCATCTTCGTTTATTATATATCCAAGAAAATTGATTTCTTGATACAAAAAAGAGCATTTGTCTAATTTCAATGTTAATAAATTGTCAGACATTAAAGTAAATACTTCGTTTAGTATTTCCAAATTTTCGTAAATTGTCGTGGTAGCAATTAAAATATCATCGATATAAATGCATATTTTATTTTGGTCAATCAAATCTTTAAAAATAAAATTTATATACCTCATGAAAGTGGCTGGGCTATTTTTCAGCCCAAAAGGCATCTTCAAATACTCGTATTGTCCATTGTGTGTAATAAAAGACGTAAATTTAATTGAATCTTTGGCAATATTTACGTGGTGAAAAGCATTTTTTAGGTCAAGTTTCGTAAAGTACTTTTTATTACGCATCTGATGAATTTGATCATCTATATCCGTGGTAAAGGAAAATTGTCTCTAATTGTAATCTTATTTAATTCGCGAAAATCAATACACATTCTTAAACCTTCCGTCTTTTTCTTGACTAAAACTATCGGACTACTATATTCAGAATTGCTTTTCCGAATAATATTTTGTGCTAACAAGTCATCTATTATCTGAACTACTTGGTCTTTTTCAAAAATGAAAGTCGTCGTGGTCTAAAATAAAATGGAGGCTGTCCTGGTTTGACATCTATACGCATTTCGAAACTCATTTTAGGCTTAGATGGTTTTACGGAATTTAAATATTTGGCATGCATATTTTCTATAAGCTGGTTTTTATATTTGGGATCAATCGTGGAATTTATGTCTAGTTCTACTTCTTTACTATCAGCAATTAAATTAATCGAAAAAATATCGTTGTTCATGTTTTTGTCTGCATTTTCAATGATGACTGTTTGACCAAATGTAATTTTAAATTTCTCGTTTGCAATAAAATTTCTGCCTAATAAACACTTACAATTCATTGTGCTCTCTGGTACTACATAGAAAAGAATATCTACATCAATTTCACAAACAGTTATTGTAGAAAAAATGTACCTTTTATCTGTAATTTAGAGTTATTAATGCCTTGGTAAGAATGAGATATGCAATTTTGTCTTATACAATCTAATGGTAAAAATGCTTCGCTGATTAAAGATATTCGACTACCGGTATCTAAAATAGGTGTTACACTTATCTTTTTCTCCTTTATTTTCAGATATGCGTCTACCTGGTAGGATGGGATATTTGGTGCCCATACCATCGCTCCCTCTTCTACCAAATTGGTGCTGTTTCCTTGGATGTTTGTCGAATCTGCTTTATGACGTATCTTCGGACAATCCCGTAGTTTATGGTCCATTGAACCACATGAATAACAAGCGCCTTTTTCTCTACGAGGTTTCCTACACTCGGTTGCTTTGTGACCAAATAAATTGCAGTTAAAACACTTGACTTTGCCATTTTTTTCTTCCTTTCTATCTGTTTCGTTACCTATCGTCTCTTCCCTTTTCTGCTTTCCTAATCTATCAGTTACCGTGATCCTACGAGCACCATCAACTCGATCATATAGTATCAGGTCTTTATATAAATCGTCTTCATCAATATGTGGTCTTGCCATCAAGTAATTGGCCAAATCTTTGGACCACAGCCCTATTATCACCTGTTCCTTGGTTTCTGCGAATGGAAAATCTAGTTCTCGACAGTATGATACCTTTTTATAAAAATAAGTACTGAGATTATCGTGTTTTTTCTGTACTTGTAGCTGCATAGCTTTCCATAATTCCGTTTTGCTTTTATCGAAAATAAAAGTCTTCGAAAATGCGGCCTTGAACTCAGTCCAATCATGTATGTCTTTAGCCTTACCCTTGTACCAGTAGTATGCAGCTCCCTTCAGGTTTGTTCTTGCTGTTTCATATTTAATTGTTTGTGGCCATGAATGTAGCTGTCCTGTCGTCTCCAGTCTTTGCAGCCATTCTCGTGCATAGTTCGGTCCCTTTTCCGCGTCAAACACTTCAATAGACTTGCTTAAATCCGGCATTATATTAAAATTTTTTACTTCATCTTCCGCATCCTTTTTACGATCTTTATGTTGCAGCATATCAAGTATTGCCGCATTTTGTTGTAATAAACTCGTTATAACCTCCATCATTTTATTATCTTGAGTATCTTTGTTTACATTCGCTTGATGTGTCTGTTGGAAACGTTCGAATTCATCTGAATGATTGGTGTCGTTATTTTCGTTCATTGCTGTACACAAATTATCGAGTGGCATGTTACTAATTTCAACCGTTTGTCTTCCCTCCAGAATTAACCTATTAATTCAACACGTTTTTGTACTTCTCAATTTCGTTTTCAAATTTGGCCGTAATCTTAATTACACCGTTGAGCCTCGAATTCAGCTCGAATCCCACTTCTGAGAAACTGTAGTACCGTTTTAAGAAGCAAAAGAAACACACTTTTTACAAAAAAAACAAATATCTATATTCTATCAAAAAAAAAACACACCCTCTCCTTCACATTCCCTTCATAACTCTCCTGTACTTTTGGCGCGTAATTTAAATTTTAAATTTAAAATACTACACATTAAAGCTTTTGTAAATATTGCGTGGAAGGTTTCGTTGTCGTAGCGGCCTAACAGTGAGATTTTGGACGAGTTAAAAACACATTTAAGCTTTCGGTAACTTTATTTTACCTTCGTCAGAAAAACCACTAAACTATAAAAAAATTGCACACATTACCACAAAGGAAAGTTATATATATGTAAAACAGTAGCTAATACCTTGTAAAATATTACATGTTGTGTTCTATTTCATATTCTATTTGGAACTAAATACAGCGAATGACCGTAATTAGGTATTTAAGAAGTAGATTTTCTACAGATTTACGTAAGACTATTGTGAGGGCGGGGAAAAGTCCAAATACAACACATGGTCATTTTTACCACACACATTGTTACATCTTCCATTGTTTCAATCTTCCAAAAAAGCAATTAACTACATCAATATGGCAAGTAACAGAAAAAAAAAAAAAAAATGAAAATTGAAAACTCAGCAAGGCAATTCAGAATATCTGATCTTCCATTCCCAGCTGATACAAAAATAAGAAAACACACATGGAGCCTAATCATGACAGTAACAATAACAATTCAGCAAATAGATACAATTACAAATATAAAATCTTATTAAATTCAAATAAAGTAGAGGAAGAACACTACAACTGCACAAGTACCTCAAGCATTGCCCGCACCCAGTCACAGCACAACCCCCTGTAGTGATACTTAAATGAAGGAATCGACAGTTTTTTTAAGATGCGTGGGTATTGCATTATAAACGTAACCAATATTATAAAAAAAGCTGCGTCTAAATAAAATTGTTCTATATCGCGGAACTGTAATAAAATGACGATACCGAACATTGATGTTGTGTACATCGGTGCGATATCTAATTCTGTTATATAAGTATGGTGGTTTCTGCAGAGTAATCATTTTATGGTAATAAGTGGCGGTTGCCAACCTAAAACGTTTCTCCATACTTAACCAACCAACCTCTACTAGTTTGTGAGATATATGGCTATACCTTGGCAGACCAAAGATAAGACGCAAACATGAATTCTGAATCCTCTGTATACGCTGTTTAGTAGCCGCATCAAGACATGAGTATATCACTGGTATACAGTAGTTAAACTGTGATAAAACCAGGGCATCACACAACATAGCTCTCGTCTTCACACTTCGATACATGAGTTTTAAAACGCAATTAAGAATCGATATATAATCCAAGACTTTTAGTTTCATCTGTAAAATGAAACATTTCACCGCCAAGTACAATTTGTATTGATTCTCTTAAATCATTGTTCGAACAACCGAAGAGCACCACCGTCAATTTTGTCGAATTTAAAAATAAGGAGTGCTCCTTTGAAATTTGAAGAAGCCTATCTAAATCATCTTAATCAAAGAGATTGCCGAATCTACATCTTTAGGATCAAAGGAATGATATATCTGAGTATCAGCCGCAAATATATGATACTTACACGTTTTAAGAGAAGAACCTATGCACGAGGTATAAATAGTAAACAAGAGAAAACCAAGAATAGAGCCCTGTGGAACACCTGCCGTTAAATGAGCTAAATGTGAGAAGTCATTTCAAATTCTAACCTGTTGTTAGTTAAGGCAGTGAGACAACTGTGATTAGATCTGAATCCAGACTGATATACTGGTAAAATATCGTTAGTATTTAGATGTGCCCTCAACTGCCTCTCCACGATCTTCTTGAGTATTTTAGAAAACGTAGGTAGGATACTAATTGGTCGCAGGTCTTTATATTCAGAAACATCAGAAGATTTAGGTAATGGAGTAATTAGCGCTATTTTCCAACAATCAGGAAAGACGCCTTTAAGCAGACAAAAATTAATTATATGAGTAATAAAGGACAATATATATGGGCAACACGTTCGAATATATTGAATACTAAAATTCTCAACACCAGACGAATTAGATGACACATTACTAATAATACTCCAAACATCATCTGTAGAAACAGAATAGAATGTAAGAGAATTAATCACATTGGGATGCCTCCGATTTACATAATCATCTGTCACATACGCAGTGGGTCTCTTTGGCACACTGTTAATAAGTCATTAATTTCATTAGGTCTCAATAAGTGCTGAGGAATTTGAGTATTTTTTTGGTATAAACGTTATACTTACGTAACTCTTTCCACACATCGCTTGTACTTAAGTGCTGAAATTTATATGAAAAATAAGCTTTCTTTTCAGCTATTACTGTAGAATTGCAAAGATTTCTTACAGATTTATAATAAATCCATTTGGCAGGATCATCTGTTCGCCTATATGACTTGTAGGCATCATCCCTAATGCACATCAAGTAACGTGTATTATCACTTAACCACGGTGCATAATTTCTATTTTTACCACATCTAGTTTAAGACGGTGCATAAAAGTCTAACAAATTCAGCAAAGTTCTATTAAAAAATTCTAATTTATGGTTAATATCATTAATTCTGAAAAGATAATGTAAGGGTTCTGAACATAAATGAGCGTAAAACATCCGATATGTTTGACGACGGAGGTCGAGAAGTTAATCCCAATACAAGACGTTGCCCACGAGTATTGATTAAAATCCACAACTCCTCAATCTTGTGTTCTACATCAATGGCGGTAAATTTTTATTTTGAACAAACATAGAAGCAAACGCCCCCACCCCTTGTGCCTCTGTCCTGTCTAACCATAGCATAGCCACTAATCGCAAGATCGGCACCATCAATGTCAGAGTGTAGCCACGTTTCAGATAGACCAATAACATCTATTGTCGACCCCAACAAAAAACTCTTAAATTCAGTGAAATGAACAGGTAAGGAACGAATATTCACATGCGCAATCTTTAATTTGGCACCCATTTTAAAGGAAGGAGTACGATGCCTTAACACTTGTCATCACGAAGTGTAGACTGTGGCAGAGTGCGCACGTAGAAAAATCAATACTATCAAGCCTCAAGCAAGTGCATATGTAAGTATATAATTAGTGTAAATATGATAATAGTAATAATAAAAGCTATGTTTATTACTCAAAACAAAATAAATAGATATATGTACAAAATTCAAAATAAAAACCGGTATTATAGTAACACAATCATACAGTAAAACAATCTATAATGTATCTACGAAATTATAATAGTAATAAGAGAGAATAAGAAAAAAAAAACTATAACAATCTAACAAAATATACCTCGTGCACTTATTTTCAGCAGTCCAAGTATCCAAATTATAATTCAAATTAAGCAATTCAATAAATAAATTAACAATGTAATAACACAAGCTAACTACCAATAAGAGATAAAAGATTGCCTAAGTACCCAACAGGAACTAATACTTCCGCTACTACTCAAAAGGAGATTAAGATATGTATTTCAAACACAAACGCAATTGCCAAAAAGTGTGATATCTTCTTATCAATATCTAAAACTATTTATCAATATATATATATATATATATAGTTGAATTGATGTGAAAAAATCAGTTGCTGACGCTGATTTGTCGTATATTGATGTAATGAAATTACTGTGATTAACACAGAATTCGGGTTTAGTTTTTTTATAAAACAAGTATTTTAGCCTTGTGACGTTTCGGAGACTAATTTTCTCCTTCCTCAGACCTATTTATTAACAAACAGTAATAAATTTTTACAAGTTTTAAATTTAACTGTGAAAAACTTACATTTGGCTTTACTTTAAATTTGTGTAGACATTGAAACTTGCTTCAGGCATTAATGCACCGTGTAGTAATTATGTACACCTACTATTAACTGATTTTGAGAATTGGTATGTACTTTGTCACTAAATTTAATATGTTATATTAGTTTAAAACCTTGTAAATGGGACGTTACGAACAATAAATGTAAAATAATATTTTAAAATCGGATGCAATGTCATGTGTAAGTGAGATGTCCAGAAGGCAAAAAATTTTTCTTTTAAACAAATTTTCGAGGATAAATAGATGTCGCACATACAGGGGACTACAAAAGAAAAAATCAACCATAATGTGGGGAAAGAACAAAAGCCTATTAGAGCTTTATTTTAATGTTTTCAACTATATTTGAATAGATATTGGAAAGAGATGACGATTGTTCTTTTGTATTTAAATTTTTGGTGATTCTATTTATAGCTAAATTCTCCAAGACTAACCTTTTATTGTAGTTATTTTGATTAAATAAAAAACCGGATTTTCAAGGTCTATGTTGTGATTGGTTTGGTGGACGTGTGCCGCAAGGGCACATTTTTTGGGCTTTTTGAAATCGCTTTTGTGTTGGACAGCGCGCTCGCGCCATCTTTGAGTTGTTTGACCAATGTAATAACTTTGACAGTCAATACATTTAACTGCGTAAACTACATCATGGTGTTGGTTAAGTGGAAGTTTAGTTTTAAGTTTAGTGAAAAAATTGTGGGTAGGTATGGCAGTTGTGAAAGCAATATTGATGTTAGTATCCTTAAATAACAATTTAATTTTATCGGTCAGTTTGGGGATATAAATCAGTGATTTGTATATGGGGCCCTGTGTATTATTGGCAGTGGAATTGTTGAGGGGTAGATTAATATTGTAGGGATGTTGGCTTGAGAAAAGGATTCTTTTGGTCAGATGTTGTGGGAAATCATTTTTACGTAGGATATCAAGAAGTATTTTTAAATCCTCATTTATAAATTGAGGGTGTGTTATTTTTAGTATTCTATTTTTCATGGCTAATATGAGATTAATTTTATATTTAAGGGGGCAGTGTGAGTTAAAATTTAGTAATCTGTTTGAATTTGATGGTTTTCTGTACCATCTCAGCTTAATGGTGTTATCCACCTTGACCAGTAACGTATCAAGAAAAGGTAGGGATTGATTTTGTTCTACTTCATAAGTGAATTGTAACTTGTTATTAACATTGTTAAAAAAGGTCTAAAACGTTTTGAATACGTTCTGGAGGAAGAGTACAAACGAGATCGTCTACGTATTGGTACATAAATCCAAAGGGAAAATGGGCCTGTTCGTTGACCTCTTTAAGTATATAGTTCATGACTATATCAGCGATGATGGGTGATAGTGGGCTGCCCATCGGAGTACCATGTATTTGCTGGTAGATTTCACCTTCATAGATGAAATAGACAGAGTTAAATACCCATTTCAGAAGAGCGATGAACTTAGGTTTCGGTATGGGAGTGATAGGTTCAATTAGGAACCAATTTTCTTCTATTATATTGATCACTAATTCAGTAGGTATGTTGGTAAATAAACTGACTACATCAAAGGATACTAGAACATGTTTTTCAGGTATAGTGAGATTATTAGTGGCTGTAGCGAAAGCAAAGGAATCTTGTATTCTGAACTGGTTATAGTCGCTGAAGGCTGATTTTAAAATATTGGCCATAAACTTCGCAAGATTTCTACTGTGGCAATCAACATTACTGATGATGGGTCTAAGGGGAACACCCTCTTTATGTATCTTGGGGATACCATAAATCCGAGGTATAGCAGAGTTGTGTTTTGTTAAGGTTTTGTAGTATCGTCATTAATGTAATATTTAACTTTGAGATCTTTAATTATTTGATTTGTTTTCCTTTCATAGGAGTATGTAGGGTCAGTGTTAATGAGTCTGTAAATTTCACCATCCGTGAGTAGTTCTTTCATTTTGTGATGATATTCGATTCTGCTCATGCAAACGGTCACATTACTTTTATCTGAGATAGTGAAAATTAAATCCTCATTTTGTTTAATGAATTTGGAAATGTTTATTTGATCTTCAAAGTTTTGTTCATTGATTTCTGATTTTAGAAAATGATTGGTATGGTAAGCAATTTCTGTTCTGTATTTATCTCTATCAATAGGATCTATTGCTTTCAGAATGTCTTCACAATCTGCCAGAAGACGATGAAGAGGTATATTTTTGGTGTTAACTGGGAGAGAGAATTTAGGACCTTTGGAGAGGATATTTATGACTTCAGGAGGAATATTAGTGTCAGTTAGATTCTTGAAAAAACATTTATCATTATTATCTTGTGTGGTATCGTTTGAATTATTATTAGTGAATGTGTGGTTGTGTGTGTAATTATTGTTTGTTGTGTGTGTATGTGTGTGTTTTGTACAGGAGTGAATGTTAGTTTTATTGGAATTAATTTTAAGTTTTGAGAATTTGTTTTGATGTATTATTTTTAGTTTGTGATAAATTTTGTTATATTCTGACTTCTGTAAGCGATTGAAATTTTTGTACATACCTAATGGTATAATGGCCTTAACGTGCGACATCAAATAATTCCTCCTACTAATGAGATGTTGTATGTGGGCGTAAGTATTTCTAATTTCCCATCTGAGAATACGGTTTTTGAAATTATAGGTTAATCTGTAAGCATCATTAATTGATTTGGCATTGCATCCGACTGTACAGTATTGAAGTGACTTAAAACTATTGCTGATATGTGCAGGACAAATTGAATGTAAACGGCATTTCTTGAGGAAAATCAATCTGTTCCTGAATGATCCAAGTTTCTTGTTGGTGTTACTCCAATCTTTCATGGCTCTGGTGGTGTTGGCCCAAATTTGTTTGTAATGTCAGTGTAGAAACCCATTTTAAATTGTTGAATTGATGTGAAAAAATCAGTTGCTGACGCTGATTTGTCGTATATTGATGTAATGAAATTACTGTGATTAACACAGAATTCGGGTTTAGTTTTTTAATAAAACAAGTATTTTAGCCTTGTGACGTTTCGGAGACTAATTTTCTCCTTCCTCAGACCTATTTATTAACAAACAGTAATAAATTTTTACAAGTTTTAAATTTAACTGTGAAAAACTTACATTTGGCTTTACTTTAAATTTGTGTAGACATTGAAACTTGCTTCAGGCATTAATGCACCGTGTAGTAATTATGTACACCTACTATTAACTGATTTTGAGAATTGGTATGTACTTTGTCACTAAATTTAATATGTTATATTAGTTTAAAACCTTGTAAATGGGACGTTACGAACAATAAATGTAAAATAATATTTTAAAAATCGGATGCAATGTCATGTGTAAGTGAGATGTCCAGAAGGCAAAAAATTTTTCTTTTAAACAAATTTTCGAGGATAAATAGATGTCGCACATACAGGGGACTACAAAAGAAAAATCAACCATAATGTGGGGAAAGAACAAAAGCCTATTAGAGCTTTATTTTAATGTTTTCAACTATATTTGAATAGATATTGGAAAGAGATGACGATTGTTCTTTTGTATTTAAATTTTTGGTGATTCTATTTATAGCTAAATTCTCCAAGACTAACCTTTTATTGTAGTTATTTTGATTAAATAAAAAACCGGATTTTCAAGGTCTATGTTGTGATTGGTTTGGTGGACGTGTGCCGCAAGGGCACATTTTTTGGGCTTTTTGAAATCGCTTTTGTGTTGGACAGCGCGCTCGCGCCATCTTTGAGTTGTTTGACCAATGTAATAACTTTGACAGTCAATACATTTAACTGCGTAAACTACATCATGGTGTTGGTTAAGTGGAAGTTTAGTTTTAAGTTTAGTGAAAAAATTGTGGGTAGGTATGGCAGTTGTGAAAGCAATATTGATGTTAGTATCCTTAAATAACAATTTAATTTTATCGGTCAGTTTGGGGATATAAATCAGTGATTTGTATATGGGGCCCTGTGTATTATTGGCAGTGGAATTGTTGAGGGGTAGATTAATATTGTAGGGATGTTGGCTTGAGAAAAGGATTCTTTTGGTCAGATGTTGTGGGAAATCATTTTTACGTAGGATATCAAGAAGTATTTTTAAATCCTCATTTATAAATTGAGGGTGTGTTATTTTTAGTATTCTATTTTTCATGGCTAATATGAGATTAATTTTATATTTAAGGGGGCAGTGTGAGTTAAAATTTAGTAATCTGTTTGAATTTGATGGTTTTCTGTACCATCTCAGCTTAATGGTGTTATCCACCTTGACCAGTAACGTATCAAGAAAAGGTAGGGATTGATTTTGTTCTACTTCATAAGTGAATTGTAACTTGTTATTAACATTGTTAAAAAAGGTCTAAAACGTTTTGAATACGTTCTGGAGGAAGAGTACAAACGAGATCGTCTACGTATTGGTACATAAATCCAAAGGGAAAATGGGCCTGTTCGTTGACCTTTTTAAGTATATAGTTCATGACTATATCAGCGATGATGGGTGATAGTGGGCTGCCCATCGGAGTACCATGTATTTGCTGGTAGATTTCACCTTCATAGATGAAATAGACAGAGTTAAATACCCATTTCAGAAGAGCGATGAACTTAGGTTTCGGTATGGGAGTGATAGGTTCAATTAGGAACCTAACCATTCTGAAAGCAATAGATCCTATTGATAGAGATAAATACAGAACAGAAATTGCTTACCATACCAATCATTTTCTAAAATCAGAAATCAATGAACAAAACTTTGAAGATCAAATAAACATTTCCAAATTCATTAAACAAAATGAGGATTTAATTTTCACTATCTCAGATAAAAGTAATGTGACCGTTTGCATGAGCAGAATCGAATATCATCACAAAATGAAAGAACTACTCACGGATGGTGAAATTTACAGACTCATTAACACTGACCCTACATACTCCTATGAAAGGAAAACAAATCAAATAATTAAAGATCTCAAAGTTAAATATTACATTAATGACGATACTTACAAAACCTTAACAAAACACAACTCTGCTATACCTCGGATTTATGGTATCCCCAAGATACATAAAGAGGGTGTTCCCCTTAGACCCATCATCAGTAATGTTGATTGCCACAGTAGAAATCTTGCGAAGTTTATGGCCAATATTTTAAAATCAGCCTTCAGCGACTATAACCAGTTCAGAATACAAGATTCCTTTGCTTTCGCTACAGCCACTAATAATCTCACTATACCTGAAAAACATGTTCTAGTATCCTTTGATGTAGTCAGTTTATTTACCAACATACCTACTGAATTAGTGATCAATATAATAGAAGAAAATTGGTTCCTAATTGAACCTATCACTCCCATACCGAAACCTAAGTTCATCGCTCTTCTGAAATGGGTATTTAACTCTGTCTATTTCATCTATGAAGGTGAAATCTACCAGCAAATACATGGTACTCCGATGGGCAGCCCACTATCACCCATCATCGCTGATATAGTCATGAACTATATACTTAAAGAGGTCAACGAACAGGCCCATTTTCCCTTTGGATTTATGTACCAATACGTAGACGATCTCGTTTGTACTCTTCCTCCAGAACGTATTCAAAACGTTTTAGACCTTTTTAACAATGTTAATAACAAGTTACAATTCACTTATGAAGTAGAACAAAATCAATCCCTACCTTTTCTTGATACGTTACTGGTCAAGGTGGATAACACCATTAAGCTGAGATGGTACAGAAAACCATCAAATTCAAACAGATTACTAAATTTTAACTCACACTGCCCCCTTAAATATAAAATTAATCTCATATTAGCCATGAAAAATAGAATACTAAAAATAACACACCCTCAATTTATAAATGAGGATTTAAAAATACTTCTTGATATCCTACGTAAAAATGATTTCCCACAACATCTGACCAAAAGAATCCTTTTCTCAAGCCAACATCCCTACAATATTAATCTACCCCTCAACAATTCCACTGCCAATAATACACAGGGCCCCATATACAAATCACTGATTTATATCCCCAAACTGACCGATAAAATTAAATTGTTATTTAAGGATACTAACATCAATATTGCTTTCACAACTGCCATACCTACCCACAATTTTTTCACTAAACTTAAAACTAAACTTCCACTTAACCAACACCATGATGTAGTTTACGCAGTTAAATGTATTGACTGTCAAAGTTATTACATTGGTCAAACAACTCAAAGATGGCGCGAGCGCGCTGTCCAACACAAAAGCGATTTCAAAAAGCCCAAAAATGTGCCCTTGCGGCACACGTCCACCAAACCAATCACAACATAGACCTTGAAAATCCGGTTTTTTTATTTAATCAAAATAACTACAATAAAAGGTTAGTCTTGGAGAATTTAGCTATAAATAGAATCACCAAAAATTTAAATACAAAAGAACAATCGTCATCTCTTTCCAATATCTATTCAAATATAGTTGAAAACATTAAAATAAAGCTCTAATAGGCTTTTGTTCTTTCCCCACATTATGGTTGATTTTTCTTTTGTAGTCCCCTGTATGTGCGACATCTATTTATCCTCGAAAATTTGTTTAAAAGAAAAATTTTTTGCCTTCTGGACATCTCACTTACACATGACATTGCATCCGATTTTAAAATATTATTTTACATTTATTGTTCGTAACGTCCCATTTACAAGGTTTTAAACTAATATAACATATTAAATTTAGTGACAAAGTACATACCAATTCTCAAAATCAGTTAATAGTAGGTGTACATAATTACTACACGGTGCATTAATGCCTGAAGCAAGTTTCAATGTCTACACAAATTTAAAGTAAAGCCAAATGTAAGTTTTTCACAGTTAAATTTAAAACTTGTAAAAATTTATTACTGTTTGTTAATAAATAGGTCTGAGGAAGGAGAAAATTAGTCTCCGAAACGTCACAAGGCTAAAATACTTGTTTTATTAAAAAACTAAACCCGAATTCTGTGTTAATCACAGTAATTTCATTACATCAATATACGACAAATCAGCGTCAGCAACTGATTTTTTCACATCAATTCAACAATTTAAAATGGGTTTCTACACTGACATTACAAACAAATTTGGGGCCAACACCACCAGAGCCATGAAAGATTGGAGTAACACCAACAAGAAACTTGGATCATTCAGGAACAGATTGATTTTCCTCAAGAAATGCCGTTTACATTCAATTTGTCCTGCACATATCAGCAATAGTTTTAAGTCACTTCAATACTGTACAGTCGGATGCAATGCCAAATCAATTAATGATGCTTACAGATTAACCTATAATTTCAAAAACCGTATTCTCAGATGGGAAATTAGAAATACTTACGCCCACATACAACATCTCATTAGTAGGAGGAATTATTTGATGTCGCACGTTAAGGCCATTATACCATTAGGTATGTACAAAAATTTCAATCGCTTACAGAAGTCAGAATATAACAAAATTTATCACAAACTAAAAATAATACATCAAAACAAATTCTCAAAACTTAAAATTAATTCCAATAAAACTAACATTCACTCCTGTACAAAACACACACATACACACACAACAAACAATAATTACACACACAACCACACATTCACTAATAATAATTCAAACGATACCACACAAGATAATAATGATAAATGTTTTTTCAAGAATCTAACTGACACTAATATTCCTCCTGAAGTCATAAATATCCTCTCCAAAGGTCCTAAATTCTCTCTCCCAGTTAACACCAAAAATATACCTCTTCATCGTCTTCTGGCAGATTGTGAAGACATTCTGAAAGCAATAGATCCTATTGATAGAGATAAATACAGAACAGAAATTGCTTACCATACCAATCATTTTCTAAAATCAGAAATCAATGAACAAAACTTTGAAGATCAAATAAACATTTCCAAATTCATTAAACAAAATGAGGATTTAATTTTCACTATCTCAGATAAAAGTAATGTGACCGTTTGCATGAGCAGAATCGAATATCATCACAAAATGAAAGAACTACTCACGGATGGTGAAATTTACAGACTCATTAACACTGACCCTACATACTCCTATGAAAGGAAAACAAATCAAATAATTAAAGATCTCAAAGTTAAATATTACATTAATGACGATACTTACAAAACCTTAACAAAACACAACTCTGCTATACCTCGGATTTATGGTATCCCCAAGATACATAAAGAGGGTGTTCCCCTTAGACCCATCATCAGTAATGTTGATTGCCACAGTAGAAATCTTGCGAAGTTTATGGCCAATATTTTAAAATCAGCCTTCAGCGACTATAACCAGTTCAGAATACAAGATTCCTTTGCTTTCGCTACAGCCACTAATAATCTCACTATACCTGAAAAACATGTTCTAGTATCCTTTGATGTAGTCAGTTTATTTACCAACATACCTACTGAATTAGTGATCAATATAATAGAAGAAAATTGGTTCCTAATTGAACCTATCACTCCCATACCGAAACCTAAGTTCATCGCTCTTCTGAAATGGGTATTTAACTCTGTCTATTTCATCTATGAAGGTGAAATCTACCAGCAAATACATGGTACTCCGATGGGCAGCCCACTATCACCCATCATCGCTGATATAGTCATGAACTATATACTTAAAGAGGTCAACGAACAGGCCCATTTTCCCTTTGGATTTATGTACCAATACGTAGACGATCTCGTTTGTACTCTTCCTCCAGAACGTATTCAAAACGTTTTAGACCTTTTTAACAATGTTAATAACAAGTTACAATTCACTTATGAAGTAGAACAAAATCAATCCCTACCTTTTCTTGATACGTTACTGGTCAAGGTGGATAACACCATTAAGCTGAGATGGTACAGAAAACCATCAAATTCAAACAGATTACTAAATTTTAACTCACACTGCCCCCTTAAATATAAAATTAATCTCATATTAGCCATGAAAAATAGAATACTAAAAATAACACACCCTCAATTTATAAATGAGGATTTAAAAATACTTCTTGATATCCTACGTAAAAATGATTTCCCACAACATCTGACCAAAAGAATCCTTTTCTCAAGCCAACATCCCTACAATATTAATCTACCCCTCAACAATTCCACTGCCAATAATACACAGGGCCCCATATACAAATCACTGATTTATATCCCCAAACTGACCGATAAAATTAAATTGTTATTTAAGGATACTAACATCAATATTGCTTTCACAACTGCCATACCTACCCACAATTTTTTCACTAAACTTAAAACTAAACTTCCACTTAACCAACACCATGATGTAGTTTACGCAGTTAAATGTATTGACTGTCAAAGTTATTACATTGGTCAAACAACTCAAAGATGGCGCGAGCGCGCTGTCCAACACAAAAGCGATTTCAAAAAGCCCAAAAAATGTGCCCTTGCGGCACACGTCCACCAAACCAATCACAACATAGACCTTGAAAATCCGGTTTTTTTATTTAATCAAAATAACTACAATAAAAGGTTAGTCTTGGAGAATTTAGCTATAAATAGAATCACCAAAAATTTAAATACAAAAGAACAATCGTCATCTCTTTCCAATATCTATTCAAATATAGTTGAAAACATTAAAATAAAGCTCTAATAGGCTTTTGTTCTTTCCCCACATTATGGTTGATTTTTCTTTTGTAGTCCCCTGTATGTGCGACATCTATTTATCCTCGAAAATTTGTTTAAAAGAAAAATTTTTTGCCTTCTGGACATCTCACTTACACATGACATTGCATCCGATTTTAAAATATTATTTTACATTTATTGTTCGTAACGTCCCATTTACAAGGTTTTAAACTAATATAACATATTAAATTTAGTGACAAAGTACATACCAATTCTCAAAATCAGTTAATAGTAGGTGTACATAATTACTACACGGTGCATTAATGCCTGAAGCAAGTTTCAATGTCTACACAAATTTAAAGTAAAGCCAAATGTAAGTTTTTCACAGTTAAATTTAAAACTTGTAAAAATTTATTACTGTTTGTTAATAAATAGGTCTGAGGAAGGAGAAAATTAGTCTCCGAAACGTCACAAGGCTAAAATACTTGTTTTATTAAAAAACTAAACCCGAATTCTGTGTTAATCACAGTAATTTCATTACATCTATATATATATATATATATAATGTGAAAATTACTGCAACTAGTGCAGAATATGGGTTTCTTCTTTTAATTCAAATGAAAAACAGTAGTTTCCTACGTGACGTTTCGGATTTATTTAATCCTTCTTCAAACCTATATATAAATATATAATAAAACTTAACTATTTTTAAACCAAGAAACAATAACTTACAACAAGGACAATCGTTTTTCTAAATACAAAGCTCTAAAAATATTGTGAAACAATTTTGACAATTTTGAAATTTTGAAATTTGAAAACATATGCAAAATATTTGATAAACAATTTTGTAAACAAAAACAGACATGTTAGATTTTAAATTTCGACATTTTAAAAAACAATATGTTGAATGCAATGAAAATATATTGTATATACGAGAAAAAAAAAAAAAAAAAAAAAAAAAAAAAATTTTTTAAACACATCAAATGGAAAACGATTTATAACATTCCATACAAAGACATTTAAATGTAAGAGATCACAAAAGACTACCAAAAGATTAATGTAAATCCTTAAATTTGATAAATTTAATTAAATTATTATAAATATTCGTAAAATTTGAAGATTGTTCTTTTGTATTAATATTATCCGAAAAATGTTTGATAGCTAAAACTTCAAGGCAAATTCTTTTAGTATAATTAGATTCATTAAATAAAATTATGACATCATTAAAATTTACAATGTGATCTTTGGTATGTATATGTGTAGCCAAAGCACATTTTTTGGGATTTACTCGACTGTCACTACGATGTTGGGTGCTTCTCTCACGCCACCTCTGGATAGTTTGACCAATATAGAATTTAGAACAATCGTTACATTTAACCGCGTATACAATATGATTTTGTTGTTCTTTAGGTATCGGGGTTTTCAATTTGGTGAAAAATTTTTTACACATTTTAAAGTCTAAAGTCTGTCAGTGTCAGAACTGATAAAGTTGTTAAACTTTATATATATATATATATATAATGTGAAAATTACTGCAACTAGTGCAGAATATGGGTTTCTTCTTTTAATTCAAATGAAAAACAGTAGTTTCCTACGTGACGTTTCGGATTTATTTAATCCTTCTTCAAACCTATATATAAATATATAATAAATCTTAACTATTTTTTTTTAAACCAAGAAACAATAACTTACAACAAGGACAATCGTTTTTCTAAATACAAAGCTCTAAAAATATTGTGAAACAATTTTGACAATTTTGAAATTTTGAAATTTGAAAACATGCAAAATATTTGATAAACAATTTTGTAAACAAAAACAGACATGTTAGATTTTAAATTTCGACATTTTAAAAAACAATATGTTGAATGCAATGAAAATATATTGTATATACGAAAAAAAAAAAAAAAAAAAAAAAAAAAAAAAAAATTTTAAACACATCAAATGGAAAACGATTTATAACATTCCATACAAAGACATTTAAATGTAAGAGATCACAAAAGACTACCAAAAGATTAATGTAAATCCTTAAATTTGATAAATTTAATTAAATTATTATAAATATTCGTAAAATTTGAAGATTGTTCTTTTGTATTAATATTATCCGAAAAATGTTTGATAGCTAAAACTTCAAGGCAAATTCTTTTAGTATAATTAGATTCATTAAATAAAATTATGACATCATTAAAATTTACAATGTGATCTTTGGTATGTATATGTGTAGCCAAAGCACATTTTTTGGGATTTCCACCTCACTTAACAAACAGGCTTTTATTTTCTACAGCCACTAGCCTTTTAACTCAAGATCGTAATGATTTGTCTAACTCTCGTCATATACAAGATATTAATATTGAACAATCAAAATACAAATCTCTTGTTTACATCCCTGGCCTTACGGATAAAATAAAACTGTTATTTAGAAATAGCAATTTAAAAATTTCATTTACTTCAGCTAATTCGTGTAAAAAATTTTTCACCAAATTGAAAACCCCGATACCTAAAGAACAACAAAATCATATTGTATACGCGGTTAAATGTAACGATTGTTCTAAATTCTATATTGGTCAAACTATCCAGAGGTGGCGTGAGAGAAGCACCCAACATCGTAGTGACAGTCGAGTAAATCCCAAAAAATGTGCTTTGGCTACACATATACATACCAAAGATCACATTGTAAATTTTAATGATGTCATAATTTTATTTAATGAATCTAATTATACTAATAATTAACTCTCGTCATATACAAGATATTAATATTGAACAATCAAAATACAAATCTCTTGTTTACATCCCTGGCCTTACGGATAAAATAAAACTGTTATTTAGAAATAGCAATTTAAAAATTTCATTTACTTCAGCTAATTCGTGTAAAAAATTTTTCACCAAATTGAAAACCCCGATACCTAAAGAACAACAAAATCATATTGTATACGCGGTTAAATGTAACGATTGTTCTAAATTCTATATTGGTCAAACTATCCAGAGGTGGCGTGAGAGAAGCACCCAACATCGTAGTGACAGTCGAGTAAATCCCAAAAAATGTGCTTTGGCTACACATATACATACCAAAGATCACATTGTAAATTTTAATGATGTCATAATTTTATTTAATGAATCTAATTATACTAAAAGAATTTGCCTTGAAGTTTTAGCTATCAAACATTTTTTCGGATAATATTAATACAAAAGAACAATCTTCAAATTTTACGAATATTTATAATAATTTAATTAAATTTATCAAATGTAAGGATTTACATTAATCTTTTGGTAGTCTTTTGTGATCTCTTACATTTAAATGTCTTTGTATGGAATGTTATAAATCGTTTTCCATTTGATGTGTTTAAAATTTTTTTTTTTTTTTTTCTCGTATATACAATATATTTTCATTGCATTCAACATATTGTTTTTTAAAATGTCGAAATTTAAAATCTAACATGTCTGTTTTTGTTTACAAAATTGTTTATCAAATATTTTGCATATGTTTTCAAATTTCAAAATTTCAAAATTGTCAAAATTGTTTCACAATATTTTTAGAGCTTTGTATTTAGAAAAACGATTGTCCTTGTTGTAAGTTATTGTTTCTTGGTTTAAAAAAAAAATAGTTAAGATTTATTATATATTTATATATAGGTTTGAAGAAGGATTAAATAAATCCGAAACGTCACGTAGGAAACTACTGTTTTTCATTTGAATTAAAAGAAGAAACCCATATTCTGCACTAGTTGCAGTAATTTTCACATTTTAAAGTCTAAAGTCTGTCAGTGTCAGAACTGATAAAATTGTTAAACTTTATATATATATATATATATATATATATTCATCTACACCAACAAACAAATAATAATTAAAAAAAACAAAAAGAAGCAGCGACAATACAACAAAATATTTCTAATACGCTTACTTACAGCAGCCCAAATATTCAAACTATAACTTAATTAAGCAATTTAATATATTCAACAAGCAGGAAAAAAGAAACAAAAAATGCAAATCGTACTAAGAAAACTTGTAATAGCTAATGTCAGCATCGAGAAGCAATCAGTCAATGAATACACTTTATTTAAACTTGTGCACATTACCATCCTCTCTGAAGAAAAGCACACCATCCACACTCCATACGTTTTTCCTACCATACTTCGTAACTAAGTTTTTCATTGCTTGATCTCTTTTCCTAGTAAGATCTTCCTTAATTACGATTTTTGTTCACTTTAGCCGGCTTCTGTGACGATAGAAAAGAGATTTATATTTATGAGACGAAAATTTAATGATTATCGTACTATTTGAACGCTGGCCCAGTCTATGGCATACTTCTATAAACGCCGGATTGACGTCCATGTTCAATTTAGTCGACAACGTACTCACAACTACAGCCTCAACATCCTCGTTCACATCTTCTGGCAGACCGTATATCCTTAGGTTGTTTTTTCTGCTGTATTGTTCGAGTGCATCAACTTTATTTTCGCACTCCTTTTTTAACGACAAATTTTCCGATTTTAAAGCATCGATCTGCGTTTTAAATTCACTAAATTTCACTTCGTACCTCTCTATCAGCTTTTCCACTAATACAGACATTTGCTTTTCAATAATCGCACCAATAGATGAGGAGATATTAGCGACAAAACTGTCTTTTTTAAAGGCCTGAAGTATCAACTCTTCCTATTCTAATATTTGAGACCTTGAGAGCACCATATTAACACTAATTACTGCAATTAACTCCACAACAAACCACTCAGTACTAACAGAGAGTAAAATTGCTTGTAAAAACGAATTTATTTAATAATCTCTGGAGCTGCTGCACACGTGTATCTACTCAGCCGCCATGTTCAATCTCATCTATGTACTAATGTACTTCTACTAGTACTAATGTATGTACTTCTTAAATACCTAATTACGGTCATTCTCTGTATTTAGTTCCAAACAAACTATGAAATAGAACACATGCAATATTTTACAAGATATTAGCTATTTTCTATATATAACTTTCCTTTGTTGTAATGTGTGCAATTTTTTTATAGTTTAGTGGTTTTTCTGACCAAGGTAAAATAAAGTTACCGAAAGCTTACTTAAATGTATGTATATGTATATACATTAAGGTACTCAACAAAATTACGTTTAGTATATTTTATTTACATAGATATGTATGCATGCCTTTAACAAAAATCAATAAACCAAAAATATTAACAACAACTTAATGAAATTCAATACAAAATTTGCAATTAAAAAAAAACAAATAAAACGTTTTGAAAAATAATCTGATATATTTTTGTAATGTCCTTTTTAAAGCAATTAAAAAAAAACAAATAAGACGCTTTGAAAAATAATCTGATATATTTTTGTAATGTCCTTTTTAGATACACAACATTGTCTCATTCTCTTTGATTTCAAACACCTTTTTATTCTCGCCGACACGGCAGCTGTTTTCAGTATTTTGTTTATTCCGAGAAGTGATATCTGTTCGTGTTAAGCGATTTTTGTTCGTGTTAGAGAAAAAAAAATGTATACAAATACAATACTTTTTCGGGACCGCTTTATTGGTTCGTGTTAACCGATATTTCTTCTTAAGCGGGTTCGTGTTAAACGGATTTCACTGTACTACGGCCAAGAAAAGGAACTACCTCTAATTAAAGCTTTTGTTTATTGGTAAAGGAATTGCTGTAGCTATAAATTGTAGTATGTAAATTACATAGCATCAGTTATTATTAAATTATTTTTAACATGTTGACGGACCTTCTTTAAGAAATTACCGATTTAAATATACAAAAGTAAGTGAAGTAAGTTATCAACTTTCTGTATTAATTTTTATTAGAAATTGTCTTTGTTTTTCTAAATAATTACTAAAATGGGTCGACGAAAAGTATAATAGATACAACAATAAAATCAAAAATGGCTTAAATAAGCGCTCATGGTATATTTTTGGAAATTACCCTGCGATCGAGTGTCGAAAATAAATCAAGCATGAGAACCGGGCCACCTAGTATCGATCTATCCGCGAATCTAGTCAGCGATCCTCCAAATTCAAGACCTAATTTTATTGTAATTCGTCACTCAATGTTAATTGTAATATGTAGTACCTGCAACCATGGACTAATTCCAACCCCATCCCCTCTAGTAGGCAAGTTCTGCAGTAGCATCGCCGGGTATTACGCGACACAGGTCGTGATAAATTTGATAAAATTACATAATAATTTTATTAAACTAGAATTATAGTTTGTAGTTCAAAGTTGTATCTCGTTTATTTGATAAAATGCTTCAGTTATAGAGAAAGTTAGTGTATTATATACAGAACGGCGGTTTTCATTGCAAAGAACTGTACGTCTAGAATATACTTTTCAGTATCACAGAGTGCTACAAACAAATGCTTAGAAATATGCTTCTTTATGAATACTTACCTAATAAATATATCTACTTTTGACATAAACTAAGAATTCACTCTTAACTGTAGTGATAATTAAAAAAAAATTGTGACGCTTTTATATTTTATTTCCCAATTGAGCAAACACGCATATACATTCTAGCTAATTTAAAGTCGATAAAGTTCAAGGTGATCTTATCTACTCTAAAGGACGTACGAGTCAATACTACAATAAAAAAGAACTAGGAATATATAATGACATTTGTTAATTATCATTTCATATTATTTACTCGCGAATATATACCAATCAAAATGCTCGCGTTAAATGTAAATATAGGCGAGTTGTCATATAACGTGACCTACGGTATTCTGATAAATATTTATAGCAAAATTTGAATTATTTATATAGTCATTTTGTCATCTCCAAGGTTATTGCTGATAGGAAATCGTTTCGAATTTCCAATACTTTATATGGAGAGCAATGATAAGTGACGACAAAGGTTTTGAATAATTTATTGAGTAATAGTAAATTCAGTTAATGGTTTTATTAAAAAGGAGCACAAAAAACATTCAATTTTTCGGTAAAAATCTTATATACTTACTTAAAAATATAAAAAAAAAAATAAATAAAAAAATCAACTTTAGTTTGTGTGTAGCTACTGCGTGTCACGCAAATTAGTTTTGTGTTTTCGAACTTAACGTAAAAACGTTAAGTGGTGAGCCGCACATGTATTGTGACACTTTAAAAGGTGTCTGAACTGCTAAAAAACTGTTCTAAACACTTTGCCGATTGATTAACGTTTTTATTCAAGTTCCAAAATACATAGAAACGTGACACAAAGTAGCTACACACAAAGTAGTGTTGAATTTTATGAGTTTGAAGACTAGCAAAACTTACTGTAAAGCGATTTTTTTTTCTAAAAAATCAAAAAAAATCGTCTTTGTAACTCAATCGGGGGAAATACTGTATAAATCATAACATGAGAAATAACGGACTGTAACAATGATAGTTTTAATCAAATTGAGCATATCTTTTATCTTTGCCTGACTAAATTAAATCTACAAACCAGTGTTAAGAGAATAAAATGATAGAATTGTCTTATCAATATAAGTTTAACTTCAATTCATCACCATACGTACAAAAATGATTCATAACCTATTAATTCATTGATGCGGATGAAAATCTATAAAAGTATAAAACATTTTATCTGCATTGGAGGAAATAGACATCGAATTTAATACAAAACGATGAAAACGTTAGCCGAAAAGTGTTAGATCTCAGTTATTTATTCCTCACATAAGAATTTTGTGGGCGTAGTTATGGCATTCTTGTTCTAACACTAATAACAACCATTCTAGGTGCATTTTTCGCAAACCTGGAATTACGGACTCTATGTAATCACTCATATCTTAACCTGTTATTTAAAACCATTATTTGAATATTATTGGTGGTTGGAGAACAATGGCCAGTTATCTAAAACCATTTTGGAAATACCTAAATCCTCTTAAGTATCTAATTCAATTGGAACAAATACTAATCCTATAAAAGTGTAATTAACAATGCATATTCGCACGGCAATATGCCTCATAGATTATTTGAACTATAGATTTATTTTGCTGCGCAATATTCGTATTTTTAACTTATGATTGTGTTATATGGCACCATTAAACATCATATATACACACAGTCTGTTCAAGTTCAAGCTTTTATTAGATTTTTATTGCAAAAATAAACGCGAAATATTCTAGACCTATCGCAATAATAACTTTCTGTAGGTTGTTTCTTGAAATTTTGCCAGTCTATTATCACAGTTGCTGTCAGAGTATTTGAAATTATGTATCTTTCCTATTAACTTCATCTGAAATTCTGTTGAGTAGGCTTAAGTAATTTTAATTTATTTGCTGATTTAAACTTAATGTCAATATATAAAACATAAACAAATAGCACGTCTTGTAAATGTTAATTATCTATTTTGCATAGTGTAGTCTCTCGCGGAATGACAATAATAAAGCAAAATTTATCCATTATTTATTCTGTATGTTTATTCCATTAAATAATTAGGTAATAGCTGCTAATTAGTTAAATTTATGATAAAATTAGTGATGACATCGATGAAGCAATATATCATCTTGCACTTTATTTTGTTTCGGTGATAACACTAATTCGCCAGTACTCTAATTATGCAGAAAATTTTGAAATTACTCGGGAACGTTATCTCAAGGTTTACCATTATTATGTATGATGATAATACTAAGCTTGTTTGAAAAAAAGAGCTTTACAACCAATAAAATCGAAATTATTGCTTCAACATTTATTATTGCTATACAACATAGAAGCATTTCTCATAACCTACTTTTCTTTTAATACAATACGCCAACGCCAAAAATATGCAACCTAGATTTTTAATGACAAAATTATGACTAAACTGTAGAGTGTATATACAGGGTGTAAGTGGTTTGAGTGCCATAATTATAATGTAGTGTAGACTGAATGAAACTAAACAGAATACTTTGATAAAATTTTAGCCTGTCACTTACGGTTTCCAAGATAAGTAAATACTTAGTTACCAGAAGTTGGCAACGCCGCGCTTAAAAAAGTTAAATGTCCGTAGACGGAGGACGTGCTGCGATTACAATAATTAACAGCATATCGTGATGTTACCGTGTAGTATAGCGCTCCATCGTGCTAACACCAACAGTTTACACAGTACTAATGTTTCAAAGTATTTTGTCAAATAATTCAGAAAAATATCGTTTAACGTAACCTAGAGCATTTGTATTCATTCATTCAGGAATCATACGATTTAATTGTACGAGGCAGTTTATTATTTAAAAGTGCAACGTCTGCAATTTTCTTATCTTGTATAAAGTTATGGTAGGTCATGTTTCATCGTTGCCAAAGCTATAGACATTTTACATGTACTATGGCGGAATTTACAATTGAGAATATTTTCACTGCAACTCGACTCTTACAGACTGATATCTGTAAGCAAAAATGAACCTTCTAGTCGAATCAATAGACGTATTGAAATACAATGAATATAATCGAGACGCTTACACAAACAGATTTACGTCGCATCTGTTATCGTATTAGAGTTTAAAATTTTTACTGAATTTTAGTTTGTAGTTTGTAGGATGTTTTATTGATTGTGTTCACGTTTTCCAATTACATATATATCTCCATTATATTGTATTATTTGTATGTTTCATATCTGTTATATTTGTAATGGAAAATATTTATTACTTTTATATACACACATACATACATATGTATATGTATTTAATAACTAGATTAATTGTAAAAGATATACGAAACATGTATCAAAACAAACTATACAGGGTGAATTGGAAGGACGAAAAGAAAAGTTATTACTTACTGACAATAATATTGCCGTACCTACTTCAATACGTATAGAGAAAGCGATGAAATGTATAATAATTATATCCTTATCTGAAAATCAAACGTAGAAAAATTCGTATAGAAAACACATCTCAACGTAATGTATTTACATTACATTCTTTGTAATTATTTCTCCATATCAACATACATATGTATGTATGTTTTTAAATGGTTATTTCTGTAAATACGAGTAAACTGAAAAACTATAAAATTTAGTAACGTAATTTCTAGTCTTTATGCCTAGTAATAACTGAAGAAATATATGGATAGAGCTTAATTATTAATTCTTATTAAATTGCAATTAAAGCAGACATACTTTATGGTCATGCAAATTGGTTTGGCAGTTTATTACAAAACTAGTTGACAAAATAAATTAAATTTCTGTTATCTCAAACAAAAGTTTATTTATAGCTCCTAAGAAATGTCAAAATCAGTGTGAATCACCAACTATACATACGAAATTTTAAGCATGGTTAGCATGTTCAGCAATTTTTAGTTTCAATAGGCACGTGTTTATTTTTTGATGAGAGTCCCATTATTGTCTACCTTTTATGTATTTCCAAAGCGATCTTCTTCTTATTACTATTATTCCTAATTATATGCAAAGAATAGGATTTTGTTGAATATTTAGGTAATAATATTTGTTAGCTAGGTATGCAATCGTTACATTTAAAAAGAATCGCAAACTAGACAACGTAATTATGAATATCCTAAACAACGCTTTTTACTCTTTTAAACGCATATAGTTTCTGCTAGCACTATATCTCTGACATAACTTTTCTATTATTTTATTTATCGAAAAATAAATACTTATCTACTAGAAGGTAAAACATGTAAATAAAACATTATGAGATAGTCGAATATTAGAGAACTGTTTGCAAAACAAAATTTATTAAATATAAAACTCTTTCTTAATACCATAACAGATGCGACGACTATCTGCTTGTGTCAGCGGTTCTTTTGTATTCATCATATTTCAATACCCTATTCATAAATGATACGTTCAATTTCGTTTACAGCTTGGCGAAGTTTTAGAGTCGAGTTGCAGTGAAAATATTCTCAATTATAAATTCCGCCATAACTAGTACTTCGATTTCTATTTTTTTAACCTCATCTTAGATTGTAGAACAAACTTCTATAACAATTTTTTATTTGTATTTACGTGATGAGTCCATTGTAAAATTCATACTTTAAAATACTTATAACTGCCTAAGATACCGCGATTTAAAAGTTTGACTTGGCTTTTGTTTTTCTGGAATACTATTTATTTTAACGCCTACTTCATAATAAACTTTCTTAATTCCATTTACTTGCTTTATATGCTGAGAAAATTATGGCAGTCAAACTCCTTACATCTTGTATATAACCAAGGCTTAACGTGTTTGGTGCTATCAAGTTGTTGAAGGCATTAATTTTAATATATCTACATATGTTTCGAACGTTTTTATAAATGGTTTTTACTTTCATATAAACAACTGGGTATTTCTTTATTACGTGATATTCTAAGCATATAGTACAACATATTACAATATTTTCCAAAATTGTGAAATGCACCTTTTTTGTTTCTGTTAGGTAGCTATGTTCGTCGCAAAGTAACAACTCAATTATGACAATAAACAAACTTAAAATCCAATATATCACAACAGTCTGACGAAGAAGAATCTCGTCGTCTACACACTATCTATGTACTATGTATATAATCTTGTTTTAAAACTTAGTTTTCATTGCTAAACTCTTTACACTGGCCACATAACTGGAAAATGAAGGAAGTATCACTAAAAACAAGAGATGTTGGATACATGTGCGTTGATCGTAAAGTACATATCAGAGAAAGCAAACGTTACATCAGAAAAAATATATTAGATAATAAGGAAGTACTGGTATATACATAAAGGTTGGAAAGGGACGTTTTAGAGATGCAACATGTAGTTATTCAGGTATTGAATGACTGGAAGAAGATAATACCCGACGATTTATAGTATGGGTCTAATAGAACTTTTTCATATTGTACATTAATTCTGTTCGTTATTCCGTAAGAACATCAAACAGAATGCATCTTCTTTACAACGTTTTTAAAAGAGTCGGTAAAGAGGGGCAAGTTTCAGTGCAGTGCGGAGTACAACGTGGAGGGGCAGGGCGGCCGTATCAAGGCGGGCGTACTCGCACCGTTTATGTTCATGACTTTCATGAGTGAGCATGGGCGATGCGGACACATGAATGTTTACACAAAAATTAATGACAAAAAGTATTATTGATGTTGTTATTCAAACTAGAAATATAATCTAAATTCCTTTTTTGAGAAAAAAAAATATATCACAGAGTATGACTAAAGCAAAGCAAAAATGGACCGCATAACCCGCAGAGATTAATTGATCGATAAAAAATATATTGTATAACGTGCTGAAACACTAACTGTTTTCAGAAGCTTCCATGAAATCACAAACTGGGCATCTATTAAATATTTGAATGGTTAAACATGTTTCCGCACTTGATTTAGTCAAATGAGTGCGGCGTGCGGAATAAACATTTTTTAATTATGAAAACGACCGTTCCACATCGAGTGATGTTATATTTGCAAATTGAAAGTAATCCTTGTAACAACTTAGTGAGCTTAACGAAAAATCTGAATGCTTTTCAATGACACTTTCAAATAACACATAACCACAATATTTTTCAATTCTGCTTTAATCTCTCTTTCAACATAGGCACAAGCTGATGGCATAACGTTTCTTATCGATGTCCGACTTGCTAATGTATAATCCGAATATTTGCTCTTGAAGGAAACAAATGCTTCTTAGTCTAGTAAAGTGAACAGTAGATTAGACAGAATACAACAAACACCTATATCAGATGTGAATTGTCAGCTATAATATTTGTGACGGATTGAAGAACAATATTTTATACTTTTTAAGTGGCGTTCGCAATTCCACCTGCTGGTACACGTCAAACAGTTGTTTGACCTTAGGCGGCTTTCACACCAAAGTCGCATCCCACGTGCGACTTGCTGCCTGGAAGCAGAAAATATGCTACTTGTTTTGAAACGTATATTACTAAAGGAATACCTTCTCACCGAAGTCGCGTAGCATGAATGCGACGTTGCGACGTGCGACGTGCAGCGTGCTTCATAGGACAAGTTCTATATTTTTGCTAGTTTGCGACCTGATCTGTGCGTGCATAGGTGTGAGTTCATTTATGTTTGGAGTTTTTAATGAATTAACGCGATGTTCAGTAAATGCTTACCGGACGATGCACAATTTAACGTATCGTTTGTACAGTTGGTTGAGAAACAGCTCTGCCTGTATGATAGTACATTGAAGGCATACAGCAATAGAAACGAACAAGACAAGTCTTGGAAGCAAGTCGCTGGACTGTACTTTTCTACAGGTACGTTAAGTTCTATAGCGGACATACTTTGATATCATTATTTATATTACATTTATATCACATACCATACACAGTCAAAATTTGTGTTCTGGAAAGAAAAGGGAATGAGCAAAGAAGAAACGTTTACATTTTTATTTTTCAATTGAACAAAATAGTTCGTGAACTTAACAATAGAAAATCAAAATGAAATACACTTTGAAGAAGTGGTGTGCGTAAACTTCGTTGTTCATATACATACATTGTTTTGCCATTGTAATGCATTCTCAGGTTTCGTAAAATAGGCACATAGCCTATCTCGTAAGGCACCTGCTTCTGTTTGTTGACGTCCATGAAGCTCTTGCTCTAAAGCCGGTAACACATTGTAAGCAGAACCAATTTCTTGTTCGTTGGTATTTGAAAAGCGACCATCGTGTTTCCGAATAAAATTGTGTACAATACACGCGGCTTTGACAATCTTAACAACTTTTTCTGGGCTACAACCTATTTGTGTCTCAAAAATTTTAAATTTTGAAACAAGCATTCCAAATGCACACTCAACACTTTTCCGAGCCCTCGGAAGTCTGTAGTTGAATATCCTTTTAGCGTTTGTTAATGTTCTTCTGGGATAAGGTCGCATAATATGTTTATGAAGGGGGAATGCTTCATCTCCTACAAAGAACATTGGAAAGGTAGAATTACTCTCATCATTGGGTAAAACAACAGGTGGTGGAATGTTCAGCTGATTTTCGTTAAGTGCGTGGAAAAATCCGGATGATTTACTTACGCGGCCATCACTATTCTTACCGTAATCACCAACACTTATAAAAGTGAATAACCCATCTGCATCAGAACTTGCCATTAAAACTATGGAAAAGTAGCCTTTGTAGTTGTAATATGCCGAACCTGATTTTATGGGGCATTTAATTCTGATGTGTTTGCCGTCTAAAGAGCTCAAACAGTTTGGCATATTCCACAGTTCATAGTACCGGCCAGAAATGTCTTTCCATTGTTCTATTGTAGGTAATGCCATATACTTTGGTTGCAGAACAGTCCACAATTTATCAGCAGTATCAGCAATAATGCTACTTATTGTTGAAATTCCTCGGAAAAATTCAAAGTGTAGCGCGGTAAATGTCATTCCTGTCGCGAGAAATCTGAAAAAACGAATAAGATATCTAATAAATAATTATTATAATTGTAATGAAACAAACTACTAACACTAATTAGTTATAGGAGCTGATTGCAAGAAAAAATGGAAAATAGTCAGAGGCTGCTTCACAAGATATTTGAAGCAGCATGGTCGGAAGAGCGAAAAAATCCGAACCTACGTTTTTTTAAGAGCATTCTTCCTGATATTGCTGTTTTAAACGCATCACAGAAGCGAAGATTTAAAGTCGTGATGCTGCAGACATTGGAAAGTATGTTGCAAGAAGTCAATACACCAGCGAGTACTTCTCCTGTGATTAATGATAGGCCGGCCAGTAATTCTTCTTCGATCTATTCTTCTGATATTGCAGCATCAAATATAACTCATGTACCTAACAATCATACGAGTAACTTTATTACTAATCCATCCACTACAATGTTCATTAATGAACGTATGTGGCGACCTAATTATTAGTCAAATTATATGTAGGTATAGCGAATTCCCTTTTAACGCAGTAATTATTTTTTTATTATTAAATAAAAGTCTTTGACGTAAACAAATATCTTTTTATCTTTTATTTCAATGTTTTTCACTACCTTACCTTAAAAATATAAGCAGCCTTTCTTCAACAGTAATAGCTCTGCGATAATTTGTATCCTGCAACTCCATTGATGATTTCATTATATCAACAAGTTTGTTGAAAGTTTCTTTCTCCATCCTGTAGAAGTTAAATGAAATTTCTGACGATGCATTTGCAACTGCTGGGAGACAATATACGCACTATGTGTATCAGCATTGTCTCGCAAGTACGGATGAACCCACAACCTTCTTCTTGTTTTCCTTTTTCTCCTTAATATAACCGCTGCTAATAAGAGAAAGCTATCGTCTTCTCCAGACGACATCACGAAATCAACTAAACTCTGCATATCGAGAGAAATTTGATTTAGCATCTCACACTATGCCAATTTGGTATGAAAGCGAATTTAGACGTCGCACCATGCGACGTGCTTCCTGCTTCCAGGCAGCAAGTCGCACCTAGCATGCAACTTTGGTGTGAAAGCCGCCTTACACACTTAATTCTATCACCTTCGTATTCTAAATCCGACATACCTAACTGCGACATTTTCTAAGACAGAATAGATAAGTATTCACAACGACTAGTAGAATAATACTGAGCACGTGTGCTTTGATACGGACGCTCGAGTTTTCGCCCCTCTTCGTTGCTCCCCGTACTGCACTAGAAATTGTTCCTCTTTGCCGAGTCTAATTATTAACAAATTACTAATACTTCTGAATTCTCATTTTAGTATGTTATATTCCTCTTATGTGTTGTGTTGATTTAAGAGAAAATATCAGTAAGTTTTAAAAAATGTTTGTATAAGTGTTTGTAATGAGCAATCAGCGTTAACAGAGTAAGTCTTTTAGAATCTTTTTCTACGAGAAACAATATAATGCCACGAACTTTGCAATGCACATTCTTAGACCACCTACTAACAATATCTTCGAGAATCGTGTTTCTCGAAAACAAAAACAATTGCTGCTATTAAATAATGTATTGTTCAAAGTCGCATTATTTATATTTCTCTGTCGGCAATAAAGGCAAATACCTACGTATATCAATAGTAAAAAGGATACGGTGTAAAAGGATATTGATTCGCAGAAATGTATTATGTCCGTTCGTATTTAAGTATACGTATGTTGATAGACTACCATAAACATTTAAGACATGAAGTGGCGTATTTTGAAAGCTTTTACAAGGCATGATTATAGAATTACGGACAGTAGAAAACGAAGAGTTTTGTATATATCTGAATCTGAATTACAGAAAAATCATAGAAGTACAAGACATGTAAAATACAATAATAATAATTTCTGATTTTCACAAACGCCGCAACTGCTTTTCTATTATTTGTAAACAAGTTAAACCAATTTTCAATTTATGACTATTATTCGCAATCAGTTCTAATTGTGCAATAATAAAGCAAATGGCGCAAATGTTATAGTGGATATAAAACTAGTGAGTGCATAATACGTTGGCAAATGTCTTCATTATTACATTCAAGCGTTACGCGTCATGTAATAGACATAACTGGAACAGTGTGTAATGTGTTTTTTCCTAACATAACTGAAGCTCATAAAGGTTGATGTAAAGTACGTATGTAATCTTAGTCGAAGTAGACAGTTTAAAATCCTGTCAATGTATTAGGTACATTTTTCAAAAAGCAAGGAAAGTCAAAAATACTGCTGGTGATCAAATCAGGCATATTTTTTTCGTTTGTACCTAGCCAATACTAAAACAGACATAGGGAACATGAATGCATTTTTGCGAGAATGACAGTGATATATGAAACTGTTATGTATTACAATGAATGTACTAAAAAGTAAAGTTGGTAACATTGTATTAAGAAGATAATAACGGTCACGTTTGAATGTATTGTTAGAATATAGTTGAAGAGTTGAAGTGTGTAACATCTAGTTGTAACGAATAATATCATCTTTATGAATAATTTAAAATGTTATAATAAATACGTAAAATAATAGTGTGAATTTAATGTTCTCCACCTTCTAAATACAAACATTACAAATTGGCGACGAGAAAAGTACGGATTAGCTAGATAAAAGAAGACCACGTGGAACAGAGGTTATAAAAAAAAAGAAAGAAAATAGCGGGTAAAATGGCAGAAAAAGTGAATTTTAAGGAATTTGAAATAAATACAGAGTGGGAAAAGTATGGTTTGAACGTTTAGAGCAGTATTTTATTGCAAATGAAGTTAGTGACGATAAGAAGGTACCGATTTTACTTACATTATTAAGTAATGATTCGTATATGTTATTAAGAGATTTGTGTACTCCACAAAAACCACCGAAATTGACGTTAAATGAAATTAATATATTTATGACGAATCACCTCAAATCGAAACCATCTGAAGTTACAGAACGATTTAAATTTAAAGATAGGAAGCAAAGACATGGTGAAACTATAAATGATTATGTTGCACAACTCAAGAAATTATCGTTACATTGTAATTTTAAAGACTTGGAAGAAAATTTAAGAGATCAACTGGTATGTGGTGTAACAGACGTACATATTAAGAAGAGATTATTGAGTGAAACTAACCTGACATACAAAAAAGCAATTGAATTGGCTACATCGCTAGAAGCAACTACGAAAGAAGTTGATATGATGAATGGATATGAAAGGAAAAGTGGCAGCAATATAAATTATAATAAAGGTGAAGAAAAGGAAGAGGACGGTCGACGTAATGCACCAAAATGTTTTCGATGTAATTCTGGAACACACTTAGCAAAAAGCTGTTATTATAACTACAAATGCAAGAAATGTGGAAAATTAGGTCACATTGTCAGGGCATGTAAAACTACAGTTGACAGACAACGCCATTTCAGTAGAAAAGGAGAATACACAAAGAAAGAAGGGGAGATACATGGACGATCAACAAAGGACAAGCGTGAGAGAAACGAAGAAGGAAAATGGAGAACAGGCAGAGCAAATGAGAGGGTAAACTTTACAAATGAAGAGAAATTAGGTGAGGTAGAAGAGTTTAATTATTTAAACAATATTAACGTTAATTCTGATAGTTCTAAAAATATTTGTAATTTAAGCGAAACTAAAGATTGTGTAATTAAAACTAATGATAATGTAATTTATCCAATTAAAACCAAATTATGAGTTGATCAAACTTTATTGGAATTCGAAATAGATACTGGTTCAAATATTTTTGCGATAAGTGAAAATTTATATTGTAAATATCTAAAACATTTAATCGTCAATCCATCTGATTGGCAGTTCAAAAGTTATTCAGGTCAAATTATTCCATGTTTAGGCTATGTAAATGTTAAAGTAACGTTAGATAAAGTTGAAAAATGTTTAAAACTGTTTATTTTTAAAAATGGCGGACCAAATCCGTTACTTGGACGTCATTGGATGCACGAATTAGGCATGAGTATGAATAATATTGCAAATGATGAAATATCTAAATTAACTGGATGTTTGATTGATAAGTTTTCCGAGGTATTTACAGATAAATTAGGTTGTTATAATAAAGAGCTGAATTTACAACTACATGCCAACGAATATTTTTTAGACCTTACAATTTACCATACGCTATGAAAGACAAAGTTAATAAAGAAATAGATAGATTACTGAGCTTAGAAATTTTAAAATCTGTAAATCATTCAGATTGGGGCACACCAATTGTGCCAGTAGTAAAGCACGATAATTCTATTCGTCTTGCAGGTAATTTTAAACTAACAATTAATAAATGTTTACGTATTGATAGATACCCTATTCCAAAAATAGAGGATCTATTAAATTCATTAAATGGAGCAGCAATATTTACTAAATTAGATATTTCAGATGCTTATAACCAGATTAAATTAGATGAACATAGTAAATCACTTTTGACTATTTCAACGCATAGAGGTTTATTTCAATATCAAAAATTAGTATACGGTATTGTCAGTGCACCAGGGTGGTTTCAGAGGGAAATTGAAAAGATAGTACAAGGTATACCGGGAGTTATAGTCTTTATTGATGATATACTAATTTCGGGTAAAAATATTGATGAAGTATACCAGAAAACATGTAAAGTTTTAAGTAAAATTCAAGAAGTAGGCTTAACATTAAAGAAAAGCAAATGTTCATTTTTTACTCAGGAAGTTAGTTTTCTAAGACATAAAGTAGATAAAGATGGTATACATATGGACCCTATGAAAGTTAAAGCTATTACTGAGGCTCCCATTCCTGAAAATACAAAGCAATTATAAGCATTTTTAGGTACAGTAAATTATTATGGTAGATTTTTTAAGAATCTTTCAATAATATTAAAGCCATTATATAAATTGCTAGAAAAAAATGTAATGTGGAAATGGTCAAGGGATTGTGACATTGCCTTTAAAAAAGTTAAAGAGATTATGACTTCAGAACCGTACTTAGTTCATTACGATCCAAATTTAAAATTAAAGCTAACATGTGATGCAAGGAGTTATGGATTAGCTGCAGTACTGAGTCAACTTATGCCAAATGGAGAAGAAAAAGCAGTAGCATATGTGTCGCGCACATTAAATAAAAATGAGCAAGGTTATTCACAATTAGATAAGGAAAGTTTAGCATTGGTTTAAGGAAAGTTTAGCATTGGTTTAAGGAAAGTTTAGCATTGGTTTACGGAATTCAAAGATTTCATACTTATCTATATGGCAGGGAATTTGATTTAATTACAGATCATAAGCCATTAGTTCATTTATTAGGTCCGAAAAAGGGAATACCCATAATGGCAGCAAGTAGGTTACAAAGATGGGCAGTTATATTATCAGGGTATAATTATAATATAAAATATGTTGAGTCAAGTAAAAATGGTGCAGAGGGTTTATCTCGTATTCCTTTAAAAACCAATACAAACGTAGTTCAGGAAGTGTCATACTTAAATTTCATAGAAGAAAATATTCCACACATATCTGTAAAAAGCATTCGTATTCAAACTAATAATGATCCTATACTAAGTAGAGTAAAACATTATATTTTGTATGGATGGCCGAGTACCAATATTAGTAATGATATTAGTCCTTATTATACATGTCGACATGAATTAACTTTAGAGCAAAACTGTATAATGTGGGGATATCGAGTTGTAATACCAACACAGTTTAGAAATGTTTTGCTTAAGGAATTGCATTCTACTCATTTAGGTATTGTAAAGATTAAGGCATTAGCTAGATCATTTCTATGGTGGCCAAATCTAGATAAGGAGTTAGAGAATATTATAAAAAGTTGTCAGATATGTTTACAACTTCAAAATAATCCACCAAAAACTGAATTGAGTAATTGGAAATGGCCAGAAAGACCGTCAATTAGGTTACATGCAGATTTGCTAGGACCAATACTTGATAAAATGTATTTAATAATTTTGGATGCTTATTCCAAGTGGGTAGAAGTATTTGAAATGAGATCTATTAGTTCCGAGGTAACTATTTCAAAATTTAGAGATTATTTCGCACGATGGGGTTTACCTGTTACGTTAGTAACTGATAACGGTACTCAATTTTGTTCTTATACTTTCAAACGTTTTCTTGAATCTAATGGTATTACTCATATAACAACGCCAGTATATTCACCTTATTGCAACGGTGCAGCTGAAAATGCGGTCAAAACAATTAAAACTAGTTTAAAGAAAATTTTATTATCGAATCAATCAGTTACAGATGCATTACCAAAATATTTATTTGCTTATCGTATTACGCCACATTGTACGACATCTTGCTCACCAGCAGAACTTCAAACTGGTAGACAATTTCGTTCTCGTTTAAATCTTTTGTTACCCTGTAACAGACAAAATGTTAATAACAAACAAGTTCAACAAAAGCAGTATTATAATGGGAAAAGCGTGAATAAATTAAAAGTGGGAGATAAGGTAATGGTAAAAGATCATAGTGTAAGCAAGAACAATTGGCTGAATGCTACAATTATTGAGCAATTAGGTAATGTAATATTTGCAGTGAAATTAGAGAATAGCAAAATTTTAAAAAGACATCTAAATCAAATATCTACAATAAAGATAAACAATGATCAATGTTCCAATAGTGAAATAGAAAATCGTTTAAACTTACCTGTAACGACCACTTCTAGTACTTCAAGTAACTTTGCACACTCAGAAAATTCATCTAACAAAAGTCAAACAAGTGTAGAAGGAGATAATGCTTTTTTTCTTTTTTTAATGTGTGGTGGGTGCTTAGTTGCAGTGACTCCGTAAGCTGTATTACTTGTCTGGCTATCACTGCAACTCTTGTGGTGTAGTTTGGTGTGTGTAAGTTGTGTTTAAATGGCTTTGTGACAGCATCATATCGCCTTTTATGATGCCGCGCTGTTAATCACTTTGCTCCCAACAGCGAATGGCAAGTCGATCCGGGATTAAACTCCCTGAAAAAATGTCACCGTCCCTCCAGAGAATTGAACCCCGGCACTTATCGTCCTCTCACAACGATAGTCAGCCGCCTAACCACTGCGGCCATCGACCCGTTTAGTGATAGTAATGTAAATAAATCACCTGAATTAACTGTAGTTAATAATAGTGATCCAGCACCTACCTTAACGAGATCTGAAAGAATTAAGAAACCTAGAGTAATACTAGATTTGTAAATTAAAATTGTACTTACCTTATTACTGTGAAATTTTTTTGTGTTTGAATTAACAAGGAGGAAATGTTATGTATTACAATTAATGTACTAAAAAGTAAAGTTGGTAACATTGTATTAAGAAGATAATAACGGTCACGTTTGAATGTATTGTTAGAATATAGTTGAAGTGTGTAACATCTAGTTGTAACGAATAATATTATCTTTATGAATAATTTAAAATGTTATAATAAATACGTAACATAATAGTGTGAATTTAATGTTCTCCACCTTCTAAATACAAACATTACAGAAACCTAGGCATGGACTAAGACAATATGGGGCCTGTCTATATCATCTTTACCGCTATCCTTCAATTTGCAAACTGGCGAGTCGAAAATTGCTAACTTAAATAAATACATGTAAAGTAACATAAATACAGACATTAAAGATTCATATAAAGTTAGAATATAATAAATAAATGAAAATAAATAAACACCCAGAGATTAATGGACCCAAAATTGAACAGCAACATTCACATAGAAATAAGAGCTAAAAAGTGAAACTAATTGTGCAAGAATAATACTCAAGGTTAAGAGAACAAGAACACTGTAATAAATATTTGTAATTCTGAATAAAAAAAAGACGAACTAAGAAGTAGTAACACCTGAAAAAGAAATGAAACAACCCCTACTTATCGATATAAACGGTTAAATTAGTACAAGGTATTACAAGAGTTTTCAGTTCAGTTTGATAGATTACTAGATAGATGAAAATATTGGGAGTGATAAGGCGAGTAGTAATATAACCAGCAAGTTGGAGCAATATGTCAATCATATTGTCAAGTTTTACAGTTTCAACGCCATTTATATGTCAGTTCAAGACAATAAATATGTAAATGTCGACTAACAGATGCTATTTAAACACGAACAGCCATCAGAAAAGATTGTTGGCGATGTGCAGCATTCAATCATTATATTTAAGATAATAAAAATTAATGGAGTCATTTAATTACTAACCGGTATCGTCATCAATAATGAATATGCTCTTCTAATCCATAAAGAAGAAAACAATGGTTTGTATGGACATTGAAAATGAATCAAAACCAACAAAATTAATTTGTTCTTGTAGTGTGTGTACATATTATGTAGATATACTTGGTTGTATACGTTTTTGCAAAGATGTGGAAAGCTAACCAAACTCACTATGTCATACGTTATCATAAGTAATACAACAAGTGACCAAGAATTTCCGATAAAATTGATTTGGATAATTTGTAAGTGCTTGTTGAGATAATAATTTCACGAGCCCGAAGGGCGCTTTCTATGATACTCTTTTTTCTTAATAATACTTTTTATTGCGCTTGTAAACCAGACAGGAGAACTATTACTATTATATCTCTGACGCGATAAAGGTACGCAGATGTCTAGTATATTGTATAACACATTATAAAATTGTTTTACAGCTTCTTGAACCGTGGTACATCCTACCACACTATTCCATGTGCACTCCCTTAAAAGTGAATATAATAAGTCAAAGGTTGCTCTTTTAACATTATATCTAATAGTAAAAGTAGATTCCAATTTTTCTACTTGATTGCTATGATAAACCACGATACATAATGCATCTATACCCCGAATAGTAAGATTAATATTTGAAAACAAATATTTGAAATATTTAATATACTGTTATAAGATACCAAATTGTGATCGTAACGTTAGAGCCACTCCGCTTCGCGTCGCGGCTTTAAACTCGTTACTCGTGCTTTAAAAGCTTGATTATGCACTAGTGTCATAATAGTTATTTACGAACCAAGTGCGTGAAATCATATTTCGCGAATGAGTGACCAGTTTACGATAGTATATTTTGTACTCGCTTATCAAAACCTGTCATTTCACGATTCGATTTGCGTGCGTAAAAAGTCACTTTAAACACGAGTGCGTAAAAGTAAAGTTGGTACTTCCTGCAGCTTGATTAATTTAGTGACATTTTAAAATCATAAATCCCTAACCTTAATAATATATGGTCATAAACGATAACGTATTTAACAATATGTGTTATTATTATAGTTCTCGTACAAAAAATATTGTACAAACTTCGTGCGTGAAACATTTCGCGAATTCGTATCCGGCTCGCGCTTTAAGAAGAAAGCTTTTTGCTTTTAAAGCGCTCGCCTCCGGCTCGCGCTTTAAACTGGTCACTCATTCGCGAAATATGATTTCACGCACTTGGTTCGTAAACTCATTTTTTTATAGGCAAACCATTTTGCTTGTTTAAAACACGCAAATGCGTGCGTAAATAGATCATTAAAACACGCGCGTTTTAAAGTCACTAGGGGCAACGACGACAATTCAAAAATAAGTCAAGTATAAATGTCTACTAATTGATCTGACATAACAACCTTTTACAAATAAAAAGGTATAAATAAATGTGTCAAAAACTGTAATGAGTTGTTTTATAATAATTTTATCATAAGTAATATAACAAGTGACCAAGATTTTATCGATAAAATTGATTTCGATAGTTTGTAAGTGCTTGTTGAGATAATAATAATATTTAAGATCAACAAGCACGAACAAATTATCCAAATCAATTTTATCAAAGAAAAATCTTGGTCACGCGTTGTATTTAAAAAGACTATATCACGACCAAAATTTGTTGCAATGTAGGTAGGTAGTTTGCTATTATATAGTAAGTTCCGCAGTTATCGGATATTTTCGTAATTTCCTCTCTTAGTTGTGTTCATTTTGCCATATATTTGGCTGGTAACTAAGAAGAGGAAACAAAAAAAAATAAACAAGATTTGCTTTGTGTAGTAATTGCGAGCATTGTGAGTGAAAATGAGTCGTTTTGACAGTACTCCATTTGTATTGGTAAAACCACGAGTGATTTTATCACTTATTAAAATTCACACGTGATTTTGTCGCTATAAAACGAATGTCATTGGCTGTTGCTAAGGAATTCCAACTGTGTGATTGGTTGACAGATATGTGAGTGATATAGTCGAAAAAACTTACTTTAAATGAATGTGAAATGTGCAATTGATATCATTTGAAAGATTATATCCTCGGTTTTTTAAATCAGATACATACATCAATAACTCAATGACTGTTGTGACAGACTGTCTACAAATTATTAGTTTTAATTTACTCATTTCCATGGCAACCAATGGTCTACTAATGTCACATCTGATCACAAAAATTTTACATGTTTAATTCGTCCAGGTTCACCATTTCAGTCAGGTGGCCTTGCACTTTTTCCAACAGCACCTCAAATAACGGAAGCAAAAAGCTCTTTTCTTTAAAAACTTCACCGATGACTTCCTTAATAGCAACTTTTAATTTCTAATATCTGCTGATATGTGATATGAATATGATGATAGAAATTTCAAACTTACATATTATAGGAAGTATGTATGTATACTTCCTTGAATATATAACATAGAAAAAGTTCACATTGAGTTTTTTTCATCGTTCCTCGTATTTTAATATTAACATTAATATTTTTCGGTTTTAAATAACTTTTACGTTAAGTAATCGCTGAAGATATTTGTAGGAATTTCTTTTTGTTAAACGTGTACCAAATTAAAACAAAACCTTTAAACATTTTATGTATTATAGATGTGCAAAGACTCTTCTTATATAAAGAATATTTAACTAACGCCTCCACATAAAATGATCACTACTAAATCAAGTGATTTTTTTGAACTATATATGAACAAAACTGGAAAGCCACTAAGCACCTTCTGGTAAAAGTCAGTCGCCGCAAAGCACAACCATTTACTAGTATGACAAACATGCCTGTCTATCATAATTGGCTGCATTCATACATGTGTCAGCAATTTATATTTCAATCGCAAATTAAACAAATTGCGACTACATCAAAATGTACACATCATGCCTCATTAGATTGTCAGAGAACCAGTTGATTATATTCTGCGCCAGTATATTTATTTTGTAGTTTCCTCATAAAAAGATCAAACCACTAACAAAACACATTTCAATTACCACCTGCTGATTTATTACTTTAGAAGTTTTGCATTTTGCATTGTTGTTGTCAGTGGAAATACATCAGACCTGAAGCGTTTCAACGGTATGTGAATAACGTGTTCACCTAAAGCTTCTTTGAATAACCATTACAATATATAAGGTAATTGCACCTATTATCGGCATCTTAAGAGCCTAGTTCAGTTTTGGTGTTTTATAAAAAATATGAAAAGCAGACTTAGATTTACCAGATTTTAACACTGTGTAGAACAAAAAAGAAGATACTGACTCATGTTTAGTTTTCACTCAACTGCT